>CM077566.1:23248839-23848839 GCA_039657345.1 Stephania japonica
CTTGTTTAATTTCAAAACTCTTAGTTTGATTATTTATGTTAAAATGGGTAAAACTTCATTATAGTTCAATTTCCCACATTTTCAATGTGAAGTTAAGGCTTAAAACAACTATTTCTAGTCACAATATGCTTTGTGAAGGCTTTAATGATTATACTCGGCTTGTTTACTTTCAAAACTCTTAGTTTGATTATTTATGTGAAAATGGGTAAAACTTCATTATAGTTCGATTTCCCACGTTTTCAATGTGAAGTTAAGGCTTAAAACAACTATTTCTAGTCACAATATGCTTTGTGAAGGCTTTAATGATTATACTCGGCTTGTTTACTTTCAAAACACTTAGTTTGATTATTTATGTCAAAATGGGTAAAACATCATTATAGTTCGATTTCTCACGTTTTCAATGTGAAGTTAAGGCTTAAAACAACTATTTCTAGTCACAATAAGCTTTGTGAAAGCTTTAATGATTATACTCGGCTTGTTTACTTTAAAAACTCTTAGTTTGATTATTTATGTAAATATGGGTAAAAATTCATTATAGTTCGATTTCCCACGTTTTCAATATGAAGTTAAGGCTTAAAACAACTATTTCTAGTCACAATATGCTTTGTTAAGGCTTTAATGATTATACTCGGCTTTTTTACTTTCAAAACTCTTAGTTTGATTATTTATGTCAAAAAGGGGTAAAACTTCATTATAGTTCGATTTCTCACTTTTTCAATGTGAAGTTAAGGCTTAAAACAACTATTTCTAGTCACAATAAGCTTTGTGAAAGCTTTAATGATTATACTCGGCTTGTTTACTTTCAAAATTCTTAGTTTGATTATTAATGTCAAAATGGGTAAAACTTCATTATAGTTCGATTTCCCACGTTTTCAATATGAAGTTAAGGCTTAAAACAACGATTTCTATTAAAATAAGCGTTTGTAGAAAAAATATGTTTATTCTCGTCTTGTTAAATTTTAAAACTATTAGAATTATGATATTTATACAAAATCGGTAAAACTTCATTATCGTCCAATGTCCCACTTTCCCTCAATGTGAAGTTAAGGCTTAAAACAACTATTTCTAGTCACAATAAGCTTTGTGACATCTTTAATGATTATACTCCGCTTGTTTAATTTCAAAACTCTTAGTTTGATTATTTATGTTAAAATGGGTAAAACTTCATTATAGTTCAATTTCCCACATTTTCAATGTGAAGTTAAGGCTTAAAACAACTATTTCTAGTCACAATATGCTTTGTGAAGGCTTTAATGATTATACTCAACTTGTTTACATTCAAAACTCTTAGTTTGATTATTTATGTCAAAATGGGTAAAACTTCATTATAGTTCGATTTCCCACGTTTTCAATATGAAGTTAAGGCTTAAAACAACGATTTCTATTAAAAATAAGCGTTTTTAGAAGGCTTTAATGATATACTCGTCTTGTTAACTTTAAAACTATTTGAACTATGATTTTATACAAAATCGTTAAAACTTTATTATAGTTCCTATGTCCCACGTTTTCAATGTGAAGTTAAGGCTTAAAACAACTATTTCTAGTCACAATAAGCTTTGTGACATCTTTAATGATTATGACTCGGCTTGTTTACTTTCAAAACTCTTAGTTTGATTATTTATGTCAAAATGGGTAAAACTTCATTATAGTTCGATTTCCACATTTTCAATGTGAAGTTAAGGCTTAAAACAACTATTTCTAGTCACAATATGCTTTGTGAAGGCTTTAATGATTATACTCGGCTTGTTTACTTTCAAAACAATTAGTTTGATTATTTATATCAAAATGGGTAAAATTCATTATAGTTCGATTTCCCACGTTTTCAATGTGAAGTTAAGGCTTAAAACAACTATTTCTAGTCACAATATGCTTTGTGAAGTTTTAAATGATTATACTCGGCTTGTTTACTTTCAAAACTCTTAGTTTGATTATTTATGTCAAAATGGGTAAAATTTCATTATAGTTCGATTTCTCACGTTTTCAATGTGAAGTTAAGGCTTAAAACAACTATTTCTAGTCACAATATGCTTTGTGAAGGCTTTAATGATTATACTCGGCTTGTTTACTTTCAAAACTCTTAGTTTGATTATTTATGTCAAAATGGGTAAAACTTCATTATAGTTAGATTTCTCACATTTTCAATGTGAAGTTAAGGCTTAAAACAACTATTTCTAGTCACAATAAGCTTTGTGAAAGCTTTAATGACTATACTCGGCTTGTTTACTTTCAAAACTCTTAGTTTGATTATTTATGTCAAAATGGGTAAAACTTTATTATAGTTCGATTTCCCACGTTTTCAATGCGAAGTTAAGGCTTAAAACAACTATTTCTAGTCACAATACGCTTTGTGAAGTTTTCAATGATTATACTCGGCTTGTTTACTTTCAAAACTCTTAGTTTGATTATTTATGTCAAAATGGTTAAAACTTCATTATAGTTCGATTTCTCACGTTTTCAATTTGAAGTTAAGGCTTAAACAACGATTTCTAGTCACAACAAGCTTTGTGACATCTTAATGATTATACTCGGCTTGTTTACTTTCAAAACTCTTAGTTTGATTATTTATGTCAAAATGGGTAAAACTTCATTATAGTTCGATTTCCCACGTTTTCAATGTGAAGTTAAGGCTTAAAACAACTATTTCTAGTCACAATATGCTTTGTGAAGGCTTTAATGATTATACTCGGCTTGTTTACTTTCAAAACACTTAGTTTGATTATTTATGTCAAAATGGGTAAAACATCATTATAGTTCGATTTCTCACGTTTTCAATGTGAAGTTAAGGCTTAAAACAACTATTTCTAGTCACAATAAGCTTTGTGAAAGCTTTAATGATTATACTCGGCTTGTTTACTTTCAAAACTCTTAGTTTGATTATTTATGTCAAAATGGGTAAAACTTCATTATAGTTCGATTTCCCACGATTTCAATATGAAGTTTAGGCTTAAAACAACTATTTCTAGTCACAATATGCTTTGTGAAGGCTTTAATGATTATACTGGCTTGTTTACTTTCAAAACTCTTAGTTTGATTATTTATGTCAAAATGGGTAAAACATCATTATAGTTCGATTTCTCACGTTTTCAATGTGAAGTTAAGGCTTAAAACAACTATTTCTAGTCACAATAAGCTTTGTGAAAGCTTTAATGATTATACTCGGCTTGTTTACTTTCAAAACTCTTAGTTTGATTATTTATGTCAAAATGGGTAAAACTTCATTATAGTTCGATTTCCCACGTTTTCAATGTGAAGTTAAGGCTTAAAACAACTATTTCTAGTCACAATAAGCTTTGTGAAGGCTTTAATGATTATACTCGGCTTGTTTACTTTCAAAACTCTTAGTTTGATTATTTATGTCAAAATGGGTAAAACTTCATTATAGTTCGATTTCTCACGTTTTCAATGTGAAGTTAAGGCTTAAAACAACTATTTCTAGTCACAATAAGCTTTGTGAAAGCTTTAATGATTATACTCGGCTTGTTTACTTTCAAAACTCTTAGTTTGATTATTTATGTCAAAATGGGTAAAACTTCATTATAGTTCGATTTCCCACGTTTTCAATGTGAAGTTAAGGCTTAAAACAACTATTTCTAGTCACAATAAGCTTTGTGAAGCTTTAATGATTATACTCGCTTGTTTACTTTTAAAACTCTTAGAATTTTGATTTTATGTCAAAATCGGTAAAACTTCATTATAGTTCGATTTCCCACTTTCCCAATGTGAAGTTAAGGCTAAAAACAACTATTTCTAGTCACAATAAGCTTTGTGAAACATTTAATGATTATACTCTCGCTTGTTTACTTTCAAAACTCTTAGTTTGATTATTTATGTCAAAATGGGTAAAACTTCATTATAGTTCGATTTCCCACATTTTCAATGTGAAGTTAAGGCTTAAAACAACTATTTCTAGTCACAATATGCTTTGTGAAGGCTTTAATGATTATACTCGGCTTGTTTACTTTCAAAACTCTTAGTTTGATTATTTATGTCAAAATGGGTAAAACTTCATTATAGTTCGATTTCTCACGTTTTCAATGTGAAGTTAAGGCTTAAAACAACTATTTCTAGTCACAATAAGCTTTGTGAAAGCTTTAATGATTATACTCGGCTTGTTTACTTTCAAAACTTTTAGTTTGATTATTTATGTCAAAATGGGTAAAACTTCATTATAGTTCGATTTCCCACGTTTTCAATGTGAAGTTAAGGCTTAAAACAACTATTTCTAGTCACAATATGCTTTGTGAAGTTTTTAATGATTATACTCGGCTTGTTTACTTTCAAAACTCTTAGTTTGATTATTTATGTCAAAATGGGTAAAACTTCATTATAGTTCGATTTCTCACGTTTTCAATGTGAAGTTAAGGCTTAAAACAACTATTTCTAGTCACAATAAGCTTTGTGACATCTTTAATGATTATACTCGGCTTGTTTACTTTCAAAACTCTTAGTTTGATTATTTATGTCAAAATGGGTAAAACTTCATTATAGTTCGATTTCCCACGTTTTCAATGTGAAGTTAAGGCTTAAAACAACTATTTCTAGTCACAATATGCTTTGTGAAGGCTTTAATGATTATACTCGGCTTGTTTACTTTCAAAACTCTTAGTTTGATTATTTATGTCAAAATGGGTAAAACTTCATTATAGTTCGATTTCTCACGTTTTCAATGTGAAGTTAAGGCTTAAAACAACTATTTCTAGTCACAATAAGCTTTGTGAAAGCTTTAATGATTATACTCGGCTTGTTTACTTTCAAAACTCTTAGTTTGATTATTTATGTCAAAATGGGTAAAACTTCATTATAGTTCGATTTCCCACGTTTTCAATGTGAAGTTAAGGCTTAAAACAACTATTTCTAGTCACAATATGCTTTGTGAAGGCTTTAATGATTATACTCGGCTTGTTTACTTTCAAAACTCTTAGTTTGATTATTTATGTCAAAATGGGTAAAACTTCATTATAGTTCGATTTCTCACTTTTTCAATGTGAAGTTAAGGCTTAAAACAACTATTTCTAGTCACAATAAGCTTTGTGAAAGCTTTAATGATTATACTCGGCTTGTTTACTTTCAAAACTCTTAGTTTGATTATTTATGTCAAAATGGGTAAAACTTCATTATAGTTCGATTTCCCACGTTTTCAATGTGAAGTTAAGGCTTAAAACAACTATTTCTAGTCAAAATAAGCTTTGTAGAAGGCTTTAATGATTATACTCGGCTTGTTTACTTTCAAAACTATTAGTTTGATTATTTATGTCAAAATCGGTAAAACTTCATTATAGTTCGATTTCCCACTTTTCAATGTGAAGTTAAGGCTTAAAACAACTATTTCTAGTCACAATAAGCTTTGTGACAGCTTTAATGATTATACTCGCTTGTTTACTTTCAAAACTCTTAGTTTGATTATTTATGTCAAAATGGGTAAAACTTCATTATAGTTCGATTTCCCACATTTTCAATGTGAAGTTAAGGCTTAAAACAACTATTTCTAGTCACAATATGCTTTGTGAAGGCTTTAATGATTATACTCGGCTTGTTTACTTTCAAAACTCTTAGTTTGATTATTTATGTCAAAATGGGTAAAACTTCATTATAGTTCGATTTCTCACGTTTTCAATGTGAAGTTAAGGCTTAAAACAACTATTTCTAGTCACAATAAGCTTTGTGAAAGCTTTAATGATTATACTCGGCTTGTTTACTTTCAAAACTCTTAGTTTGATTATTTATGTCAAAATGGGTAAAACTTCATTATAGTTCGATTTCCACGTTTTCAATGTGAAGTTAAGGCTTAAAACAACTATTTCTAGTCACAATATGCTTTGTGAAGTTTTAATGATTATACTCGGATTGTTTACTTTCAAAACTCTTAGTTTGATTATTTATGTCAAAATGGGTAAAACTTCATTATAGTTCGATTTCCCACGTTTCAATGTGAAGTTAAGGCTTAAAACAACTATTTCTATTAAAAATAAGCTTTGTAGAAGCTTTATGTTTATGCTCGCTTGTTTAATTTTAAAACTATTAGTTTGATTATTTATGTCAAAATGGGTAAAACTTCATTATAGTTCGATTTCCACTTTCCAATGTGAAGTTAAGGCTTAAAACAACGATTTCTAGTCACAATAAGCTTTGTGACATCTTTAATGATTATACTCCGCTTGTTTACTTTCAAAACTCTTAGTTTGATTATTTATGTCAAAATGGGTAAAACTTCATTATAGTTCGATTTCCCACATTTTCAATGTGAAGTTAAGGCTTAAAACAACTATTTCTAGTCACAATATGCTTTGTGAAGGCTTTAATGATTATACTCGGCTTGTTTACTTTCAAAACTCTTAGTTTGATTATTTATGTCAAAATGGGTAAAACTTCATTATAGTTCGATTTCTCACGTTTTCAATGTGAAGTTAAGGCTTAAAACAACTATTTCTAGTCACAATAAGCTTTGTGAAAGCTTTAATGATTATACTCGGCTTGTTTACTTTAAAACTCTTAGTTTGATTATTTATGTCAAAATGGGTAAAACTTCATTATAGTTCGATTTCCACGTTTTCAATGTGAAGTTAAGGCTTAAAACAACTATTTCTAGTCACAATATGCTTTGTGAAGTTTTAATGATTATACTCGGCTTGTTTACTTTCAAAACTCTTAGTTTGATTATTTATGTCAAAATGGGTAAAACTTCATTATAGTTCGATTTCTCACGTTTTCAATGTGAAGTTAAGGCTTAAAACAACTATTTCTAGTCACAATAAGCTTTGTGACATCTTTAATGATTATACTCGCTTGTTTACTTTCAAAACTCTTAGTTTGATTATTTATGTCAAAATGGGTAAAACTTCATTATAGTTCGATTTCCCACGTTTTCAATGTGCAGTTAAGGCTTAAAACAACTATTTCTAGTCACAATATGCTTTGTGAAGGCTTTAATGATTATACTCGGCTTGTTTACTTTCAAAACTCTTAGTTTGATTATTTATGTCAAAATGGGTAAAACTTCATTATAGTTCGATTTCCCACGTTTTCAATGTGCAGTTAAGGCTTAAAACAACTATTTCTAGTCACAATAAGCTTTGTGAAAGCTTTAATGATTATACTCGGCTTGTTTACTTTCAAAACTCTTAGTTTGATTATTTATGTCAAAATGGGTAAAACTTCATTATAGTTCGATTTCCCACGTTTTCAATGTGCAGTTAAGGCTTAAAACAACTATTTCTAGTCACAATATGCTTTGTGAAGGCTTTAATGATTATACTCGGCTTTTTTACTTTCAAAACACATAGTTTGATAATTTATGTCAAATTGGGTAAAACTTCATTATAGTTCGATTTCTCACTTTTTCAATGTGAAGTTAAGGCTTAAAACAACTATTTCTAGTCACAATAAGCTTTGTGAAAGCTTTAATGATTATACTCGGCTTGTTTACTTTCAAAACTCTTAGTTTGATTATTTATGTCAAAATGGGTAAAACTTCATTATAGTTCGATTTCCACGTTTCCAATGTGAAGTTAAGGCTTAAAACAACGATTTCTATCAAAAATAAGCTTTGTGAAGCTTTAATGATTATACTCGTCTTGTTAAATTTTAAAACTCTTAGAAGTTTGATTATTTATACAAAATCGGTAAAACTTCATTATAGTTCGATTTCCCACTTTCCCTATGTGAAGTTAAGGCTTAAAACAACTATTTCTAGTCACAATAAGCTTTGTGACATCTTTAATGATTATACTCGCTTGTTTACTTTCAAAACTCTTAGTTTGATTATTTATGTCAAAATGGGTAAAACTTCATTATAGTTCGATTTCCACACGTTTTCAATGTGAAGTTAAGGCTTAAAACAACTATTTCTAGTCACAATATGCTTTGTGAAGGCTTTAATGATTATACTCGGCTTGTTTACTTTCAAAACTCTTAGTTTGATTATTTATGTCAAAATGGGTAAAACTTCATTATAGTTCGATTTCTCACGTTTTCAATGTGAAGTTAAGGCTTAAAACAACTATTTCTAGTCACAATAAGTTTTGTGAAAGCTTTAATGATTATACTCGGCTTGTTTACTTTCAAAACTCTTAGTTTGATTATTTATGTCAAAATGGGTAAAACTTCATTATAGTTCGATTTCCCACGTTTTCAATGTGAAGTTAAGGCTTAAAACAACTATTTCTAGTCACAATATGCTTTGTGAAGTTTTAATGATTATACTCGGATTGTTTACTTTCAAAACTCTTAGTTTGATTATTTATGTCAAAATGGGTAAAACTTCATTATAGTTCGATTTCCCACGTTTTCAATGTGAAGTTAAGGCTTAAAACAACTATTTCTAGTAAAAATAAGCGTTTTAGAAGGCTTTAATGATTATACTCGTCTTGTTTAAATTTTAAAACTCTTAGTTTGATTATTTTATGTCAAAATCGGTAAAACTTCATTATAGTTCGATTTCCCACTTTTCAATGTGAAGTTAAGGCTAAAAACAACTATTTCTAGTCACAATAAGCTTTGTGACATCTTAATGATTATACTCCGCTTGTTTACTTTCAAAACTCTTAGTTTGATTATTTATGTCAAAATGGGTAAAACTTCATTATAGTTCGATTTCCCACATTTTCAATGTGAAGTTAAGGCTTAAAACAACTATTTCTAGTCACAATAAGCTTTGTGAAGGCTTTAATGATTATACTCGGCTTGTTTACTTTCAAAACTCTTTGTTTGATTATTTATGTCAAAATGGGTAAACTTCATTATAGTTCGATTTCTCACGTTTTCAATGTGAAGTTAAGGCTTAAAACAACTATTTCTAGTCACAATAAGCTTTGTGAAAGCTTTAATGATTATACTCGGCTTGTTTACTTTCAAAACTCTTAGTTTGATTATTTATGTCAAAATGGGTAAAACTTCATTATAGTTCGATTTCCCACGTTTTCAATGTGAAGTTAAGGCTTAAAACAACTATTTCTAGTCACAATATGCTTTGTGAAGTTTTCAATGATTATACTCGGCTTGTTTACTTTCAAAACTCTTAGTTTGATTATTTATGTCAAAATGGGTAAAACTTCATTATAGTTCGATTTCTCACGTTTTCAATGTGAAGTTAAGGCTTAAAACAACGATTTCTAGTCACAATAAGCTTTGTGACATCTTAATGATTATACTCGCTTGTTTACTTTCAAAACTCTTAGTTTGATTATTTATGTCAAAATGGGTAAAACTTCATTATAGTTCGATTTCCCACGTTTTCAATGTGAAGTTAAGGCTTAAAACAACTATTTCTAGTCACAATATGCTTTGTGAAGGCTTTAATGATTATACTCGGCTTGTTTACTTTCAAAACTCTTAGTTTGATTATTTATGTCAAAATGGGTAAAACTTCATTATAGTTCGATTTCTCACGTTTTCAATGTGAAGTTAAGGCTTAAAACAACTATTTCTAGTCACAATAAGCTTTGTGAAAGCTTTAATGATTATACTCGGCTTGTTTACTTTCAAAACTCTTAGTTTGATTATTTATGTCAAAATGGGTAAAACTTCATTATAGTTCGATTTCCCACGTTTTCAATGTGAAGTTAAGGCTTAAAACAACTATTTCTAGTCACAATATGCTTTGTAAAGTTTTAAATGATTATACTCGGCTTGTTTACTTTCAAAACTCTTAGTTTGATTATTTATGTCAAAATGGGTAAAACTTCATTATAGTTCGATTTCTCACACTTTTTCAATGTGAAGTTAAGGCTTAAAACAACTATTTCTAGTCACAATAAGCTTTGTGAAAGCTTTAATGATTATACTCGGCTTGTTTACTTTCAAAACTCTTAGTTTGATTATTTATGTCAAAATGGGTAAAACTTCATTATAGTTCGATTTCCCACGTTTTCAATGTGAAGTTAAGGCTTAAAACAACTATTTCTAGTAAAAATAAGCGTTTGTAGAAAAAATGATTATATTCTCGTCTTGTTAAATTTTAAAACTATTAGTTTGATTATTTATGTCAAAATCGGTAAAACTTCATTATCGTCGATGTCCCACTTTCCAATGTGAAGTTAAGGCTAAAAACAACGATTTCTAGTCACAATAAGCTTTGTGACATCTTTAATGATTATACTCGCTTGTTTACTTTCAAAACTCTTAGTTTGATTATTTATGTCAAAATGGGTAAAACTTCATTATAGTTCGATTTCCACATTTTCAATGTGAAGTTAAGGCTTAAAACAACTATTTCTAGTCACAATATGCTTTGTGAAGGCTTTAATGATTATACTCGGCTTGTTTACTTTCAAAACTCTTAGTTTGATTATTTATGTCAAAATGGGTAAAACTTCATTATAGTTCGATTTCCACGTTTCAATGTGAAGTTAAGGCTTAAAACAACGATTTCTATTAAAATAAGCGTTTTTAGATTTATGATTATGCTCGTCTTGTTAAATTTTAAAACTATTTAGTTTGATTTTTATACAAAATCGTTAAAACTTCATTATAGTTCGATGTCCCACGTTTTCAATGTGAAGTTAAGGCTTAAAACAACTATTTCTAGTCACAATAAGCTTTGTGACATCTTTAATGATTATACTCGGCTTGTTTACTTTCAAAACTCTTAGTTTGATTATTTATGTCAAAATGGGTAAAACTTCATTATAGTTCGATTTCCCACATTTTCAATGTGAAGTTAAGGCTTAAAACAACTATTTCTAGTCACAATATGCTTTGTGAAGGCTTTAATGATTATACTCGGCTTGTTTACTTTCAAAAACTCTTAGTTTGATTATTTATGTCAAAATGGGTAAAACTTCATTATAGTTCGATTTCCCACGTTTTCAATGTGAAGTTAAGGCTTAAAACAACTATTTCTAGTCACAATATGCTTTGTGAAGTTTTAATGATTATACTCGGCTTGTTTACTTTCAAAACTCTTAGTTTGATTATTTATGTCAAAATGGGTAAAACTTCATTATAGTTCGATTTCTCACGTTTTCAATGTGAAGTTAAGGCTTAAAACAACTATTTCTAGTCACAATATGCTTTGTGAAGGCTTTAATGATTATACTCGGCTTGTTTACTTTCAAAACTCTTAGTTTGATTATTTATGTCAAAATGGGTAAAACTTCATTATAGTTCGATTTTCACATTTTCAATGTGAAGTTAAGGCTTAAAACAACTATTTCTAGTCACAATAAGCTTTGTGAAAGCTTTAATGATTATACTCGGCTTGTTTACTTTCAAAACTTTAGTTTGATTATTTATGTCAAAATGGGTAAAACTTCATTATAGTTCGATTTCTCACGTTTTCAATGTGAAGTTAAGGCTTAAAACAACTATTTCTAGTCACAATAAGCTTTGTGAATTTAATGATTATACTCGGCTTGTTTACTTTCAAAACTCTTAGTTTGATTATTTATGTCAAAATGGGTAAAACTTCATTATAGTTCGATTTCCCACGTTTTCAATGTGAAGTTAAGGCTTAAAACAACTATTTCTAGTCACAATATGCTTTGTGAAGGCTTTAATGATTATACTCGGCTTGTTTACTTTCAAAACTCTTAGTTTGATTATTTATGTCAAAATGGGTAAAACTTCATTATAGTTCGATTTCTCACGTTTTCAATGTGAAGTTAAGGCTTAAAACAACTATTTCTAGTCACAATAAGCTTTGTGACATTTAATGATTATACTCCGCTTGTTTACTTTCAAAACTCTTAGTTTGATTATTTATGTCAAAATGGGTAAAACTTCATTATAGTTCGATTTCCCACGTTTTCAATGTGAAGTTAAGGCTTAAAACAACTATTTCTAGTCACAATATGCTTTGTGAAGGCTTTAATGATTATACTCGGCTTGTTTACTTTCAAAACTCTTAGTTTGATTATTTATGTCAAAATGGGTAAAACTTCATTATAGTTCGATTTCTCACGTTTTCAATGTGAAGTTAAGGCTTAAAACAACTATTTCTAGTCACAATAAGCTTTGTGAAAGCTTTAATGATTATACTCGGCTTGTTTACTTTCAAAACTCTTAGTTTGATTATTTATGTCAAAATGGGTAAAACTTCATTATAGTTCGATTTCCCACGTTTTCAATGTGATGTTAAGGCTTAAAACAACTATCTCTAGTTACAATATGCTTTGTTAAGGCTTTAATGATTATACTCGGCTTGTTTACTTTCAAAACTCTTAGTTTGATTATTTATGTCAAAATGGGTAAAACTTCATTATAGTTCTATTTCTCACGTTTTCAATGTGAAGTTAAGGCTTAAAACAACTATTTCTAGTCACAATAAGCTTTGTAAAAGCTTTAATGATTATACTCGGCTTGTTTACTTTCAAAACTCTTAGTTTGATTATTTATGTCAAAATGGGTAAAACTTCATTATAGTTCGATTTCCCACGTTTCCAATGTGAAGTTAAGGCTTTAAACAACGATTTCTATTAAAAATAAGCGTTTGTAGAAAAAATGATTATACTCGTCTTGTTTAATTTTAAAACTATTAGAATTTTGATTATTTATACAAAATCGGTAAAACTTCATTATAGTTCGATTCCCACTTTTCAATGTGAAGTTAAGGCTAAAACAACTATTTCTAGTCACAATAAGCTTTGTGACATTTAATGATTATACTCCGCTTGTTTACTTTCAAAACTCTTAGTTTGATTATTTATGTCAAAATGGGTAAAACTTCATTATAGTTCGATTTCCCACATTTTCAATGTGAAGTTAAGGCTTAAAACAACTATTTCTAGTCACAATATGCTTTGTGAAGGCTTTAATGATTATACTCGGCTTGTTTACTTTCAAAACTCTTAGTTTGATTATTTATGTCAAAATGGGTAAAACTTCATTATAGTTCGATTTCTCACGTTTTCAATGTGAAGTTAAGGCTTAAAACAACTATTTCTAGTCACAATAAGCTTTGTGAAAGCTTTAATGATTATACTCTCCTTGTTTACTTTCAAAACACTTAGTTTGATTATTTATGTCAAAATGGGTAAAACTTCATTATAGTTCGATTTCCCACGTTTTCAATGTGAAGTTAAGGCTTAAAACAACTATTTCTAGTCACAATATGCTTTGTGAAGGCTTTAATGATTATACTCGGCTTGTTTACTTTCAAAACTCTTAGTTTGATTATTTATGTCAAAATGGGTAAAACTTCATTATAGTTCGATTTCTCACTTTTTCAATGTGAAGTTAAGGCTTAAAACAACTATTTCTAGTCACAATAAGCTTTGTGAAAGCTTTAATGATTATACTCGGCTTGTTTACTTTCAAAACTCTTAGTTTGATTATTTATGTCAAAATGGGTAAAACTTCATTATAGTTCGATTTCCCACGTTTTCAATGTGAAGTTAAGGCTTAAAACAACTATTTCTAGTCACAATAAGCTTTGTGAAGCTTTAATGATTATACTCGGCTTGTTTACTTTCAAAACTCTTAGTTTGATTATTTATGTCAAAATGGGTAAAACTTCATTATAGTTCGATTTCCCACTTTCCTATGTGAAGTTAAGGCTAAAACAACTATTTCTAGTCACAATAAGCTTTGTGACATCTTTAATGATTATACTCGCTTGTTTACTTTCAAAACTCTTAGTTTGATTATTTATGTCAAAATGGGTAAAACTTCATTATAGTTCGATTTCCCACATTTCCAATGTGAAGTTAAGGCTTAAAACAACTATTTCTAGTCACAATAAGCTTTGTGAAGGCTTTAATGATTATACTCGGCTTGTTTACTTTCAAAACTCTTAGTTTGTTTATTTATGTCAAAATGGGTAAAACTTTATTATAGTTCGATTTCTCACGTTTTCAATGTGAAGTTAAGGCTTAAAACAACTATTTCTAGTCACAATAAGTTTTGTGAAAGCTTTAATGATTATACTCGGCTTGTTTACTTTCAAAACTCTTAGTTTGATTATTTATGTCAAAATGGGTAAAACTTCATTATAGTTCGATTTCCCACGTTTTCAATGTGAAGTTAAGGCTTAAAACAACTATTTCTAGTCACAATATGCTTTGTGAAGTTTTAATGATTATACTCGGATTGTTTACTTTCAAAACTCTTAGTTTGATTATTTATGTCAAAATGGGTAAAACTTCATTATAGTTCGATTTCCCACGTTTTCAATGTGAAGTTAAGGCTTAAAACAACTATTTCTAGTCACAATAAGCTTTGTGAAAGCTTTAATGATTATACTCGTCTTGTTTACTTTCAAAACTCTTAGTTTGATTATTTATGTCAAAATGGGTAAAACTTCATTATAGTTCGATTTTCACTTTTCAATGTGAAGTTAAGGCTTAAAACAACTATTTCTAGTCACAATAAGCTTTTGAAGACATTTAATGATTATACTCCGCTTGTTTACTTTCAAAACTCTTAGTTTGATTATTTATGTCAAAATGGGTAAAACTTCATTATAGTTCGATTTCCCACATTTTCAATGTGAAGTTAAGGCTTAAAACAACTATTTCTAGTCACAATATGCTTTGTGAAGGCTTTAATGATTATACTCGCTTGTTTACTTTCAAAACTCTTAGTTTGATTATTTATGTCAAAATGGGTAAAACTTCATTATAGTTCGATTTCTCACGTTTTCAATGTGAAGTTAAGGCTTAAAACAACTATTTCTAGTCACAATAAGCTTTGTGAAAGCTTTAATGATTATACTCGGCTTGTTTACTTTCAAAACTCTTAGTTTGATTATTTATGTCAAAATGGGTAAAACTTCATTATAGTTCGATTTCCCACGTTTTCAATGTGAAGTTAAGGCTTAAAACAACTATTTCTAGTCACAATATGCTTTGTGAAGTTTTCAATGATTATACTCGGCTTGTTTACTTTCAAAACTCTTAGTTTGATTATTTATGTCAAAATGGGTAAAACTTCATTATAGTTCGATTTCTCACGTTTTCAATGTGAAGTTAAGGCTTAAAACAACTATTTCTAGTCACAATAAGCTTTGTGACAGGCTTTAATGATTATACTCCGCTTGTTTACTTTCAAAACTCTTAGTTTGATTATTTATGTCAAAATGGGTAAAACTTCATTATAGTTCGATTTCCCACGTTTTCAATGTGAAGTTAAGGCTTAAAACAACTATTTCTAGTCACAATAAGCTTTGTGAAGGCTTTAATGATTATACTCGGCTTGTTTACTTTCAAAACTCTTAGTTTGATTATTTATGTCAAAATGGGTAAAACTTCATTATAGTTCGATTTCTCACGTTTTCAATGTGAAGTTAAGGCTTAAAACAACTATTTCTAGTCACAATAAGCTTTGTGAAAGCTTTAATGATTATACTCGGCTTGTTTACTTTCAAAACTCTTAGTTTGATTATTTATGTCAAAATGGGTAAAACTTCATTATAGTTCGATTTCCACGTTTTCAATGTGAAGTTAAGGCTTAAAACAACTATTTCTAGTCACAATATGCTTTGTTAAGGCTTTAATGATTATACTCGGCTTGTTTACTTTCAAAACTCTTAGTTTGATTATTTATGTCAAAATGGGTAAAACTTCATTATAGTTCGATTTCTCACTTTTTCAATGTGAAGTTAAGGCTTAAAACAACTATTTCTAGTCACAATAAGCTTTGTGAAAGCTTTAATGATTATACTCGGCTTGTTTACTTTCAAAACTCTTAGTTTGATTATTTATGTCAAAATGGGTAAAACTTCATTATAGTTCGATTTCCCACGTTTCCAATGTGAAGTTAAGGCTTAAAACAACTATTTCTAGTCACAATAAGCTTTGTGAAAGCTTTAATGATTATACTCGGCTTGTTTACTTTCAAAACTCTTAGTTTGATTATTTATGTCAAAATGGGTAAAACTTCATTATAGTTCGATTTCCACGTTTTCAATGTGAAGTTAAGGCTTAAAACAACGATTTCTAGTCACAATAAGCTTTGTGACATCTTTAATGATTATACTCGGCTTGTTTACTTTCAAAACTCTTAGTTTGATTATTTATGTCAAAATGGGTAAAACTTCATTATAGTTCGATTTCCCACATTTTCAATGTGAAGTTAAGGCTTAAAACAACTATTTCTAGTCACAATATGCTTTGTGAAGGCTTTAATGATTATACTCGGCTTGTTTACTTTCAAAACTCTTAGTTTGATTATTTATGTCAAAATGGGTAAAACTTCATTATAGTTCGATTTCCCACGTTTTCAATGTGAAGTTAAGGCTTAAAACAACTATTTCTAGTCACAATAAGCTTTGTGAAGCTTTAATGATTATATGCTCGCTTGTTTACTTTCAAAACTCTTTGTTTGATTATTTATGTCAAAATGGGTAAAACTTCATTATAGTTCGATTTCCCACGTTTTCAATGTGAAGTTAAGGCTTAAAACAACTATTTCTAGTCACAATAAGCTTTGTGACAGCTTTAATGATTATACTCGGCTTGTTTACTTTCAAAACTCTTAGTTTGATTATTTATGTCAAAATGGGTAAAACTTCATTATAGTTCGATTTCCCACATTTTCAATGTGAAGTTAAGGCTTAAAACACTATTTCTAGTCACAATATGCTTTGTGAAGGCTTTAATGATTATACTCGGCTTGTTTACTTTCAAAACTCTTAGTTTGATTATTTATGTCAAAATGGGTAAAACTTCATTATAGTTCGATTTCCACGTTTTCAATGTGAAGTTAAGGCTTAAAACAACTATTTCTAGTCACAATATGCTTTGTGAAGCTTTAATGATTATACTCGGCTTGTTTACTTTCAAAACTCTTAGTTTGATTATTTATGTCAAAATGGGTAAAACTTCATTATAGTTCGATTTCTCACGTTTTCAATGTGAAGTTAAGGCTTAAAACAACTATTTCTAGTCACAATATGCTTTGTGAAGGCTTTAATGATTATACTCGGCTTGTTTACTTTCAAAACTCTTTGTTTGATTATTTATGTCAAAATTGGTAAAACTTCATTATAGTTCGATTTCTCACGTTTTCAATGTGAAGTTAAGGCTTAAAACAACTATTTCTAGTCACAATAAGCTTTGTGAAAGCTTTAATGATTATACTCGGCTTGTTTACTTTCAAAACTCTTAGTTTGATTATTTATGTCAAAATGGGTAAAACTTCATTATAGTTCGATTTCCCACGTTTTCAATGTGAAGTTAAGGCTTAAAACAACTATTTCTAGTCACAATATGCTTTGTGAAGTTTTCAATGATTATACTCGGCTTGTTTACTTTCAAAACTCTTAGTTTGATTATTTATGTCAAAATGGGTAAAACTTCATTATAGTTCGATTTCTCACGTTTTCAATGTGAAGTTAAGGCTTAAAACAACTATTTCTAGTCACAATAAGCTTTGTGAAGGCTTTAATGATTATACTCCGCTTGTTTACTTTCAAAACTCTTAGTTTGATTATTTATGTCAAAATGGGTAAAACTTCATTATAGTTCGATTTCCCACGTTTTCAATGTGAAGTTAAGGCTTAAAACAACTATTTCTAGTCACAATATGCTTTGTGAAGGCTTTAATGATTATACTCGGCTTGTTTACTTTCAAAACTCTTAGTTTGATTATTTATGTCAAAATGGGTAAAACTTCATTATAGTTCGATTTCTCACGTTTTCAATGTGAAGTTAAGGCTTAAAACAACTATTTCTAGTCACAATAAGCTTTGTGACAGCTTTAATGATTATACTCCGCTTGTTTACTTTCAAAACTCTTAGTTTGATTATTTATGTCAAAATGGGTAAAACTTCATTATAGTTCGATTTCCACGTTTTCAATGTGAAGTTAAGGCTTAAAACAACTATTTCTAGTCACAATATGCTTTGTGAAGGCTTTAATGATTATACTCGGCTTGTTTACTTTCAAAACTCTTAGTTTGATTATTTATGTCAAAATGGGTAAAACTTCATTATAGTTCGATTTCTCACGTTTTCAATGTGAAGTTAAGGCTTAAAACAACTATTTCTAGTCACAATAAGCTTTGTGAAAGCTTTAATGATTATACTCGGCTTGTTTACTTTCAAAACTCTTAGTTTGATTATTTATGTCAAAATGGGTAAAACTTCATTATAGTTCGATTTCCCACGTTTTCAATGTGAAGTTAAGGCTTAAAACAACTATTTCTAGTCACAATAAGCGTTTTGTGAAGGCTTTAATGATTATACTCGTCTTGTTTACTTTCAAAACTCTTAGTTTGATTATTTATGTCAAAATGGGTAAAACTTCATTATAGTTCGATTTCCCACTTTTTCACCTTCAATGTGAAGTTAAGGCTTAAAACAACTATTTCTAGTCACAATAAGCTTTGTGACATCTTAATGATTATACTTCGCTTGTTTACTTTCAAAACTCTTAGTTTGATTATTTATGTCAAAATGGGTAAAACTTCATTATAGTTCGATTTCTCACGTTTTCAATGTGAAGTTAAGGCTTAAAACAACTATTTCTAGTCACAATATGCTTTGTGAAGGCTTTAATGATTATACTCGGCTTGTTTACTTTCAAAACTCTTAGTTTGATTATTTATGTCAAAATGGGTAAAACTTCATTATAGTTCGATTTCTCACGTTTTCAATGTGAAGTTAAGGCTTAAAACAACTATTTCTAGTCACAATAAGCTTTGTGAAAGCTTTAATGATTATACTCGGCTTGTTTACTTTCAAAACTCTTAGTTTGATTATTTATGTCAAAATGGGTAAAACTTCATTATAGTTCGATTTCCACGTTTTCAATGTGAAGTTAAGGCTTAAAACAACTATTTCTAGTCACAATATGCTTTGTGAAGCTTTAATGATTATACTCGGCTTGTTTACTTTCAAAACTCTTAGTTTGATTATTTATGTCAAAATGGGTAAAACTTCATTATAGTTCGATTTCTCACGTTTTCAATGTGAAGTTAAGGCTTAAAACAACTATTTCTAGTCACAATAAGCTTTGTGAAGGCTTTAATGATTATACTCGGCTTGTTTACTTTCAAAACTCTTAGTTTGATTATTTATGTCAAAATGGGTAAAACTTCATTATAGTTCGATTTCCACGTTTTCAAAGTGAAGTTAAGGCTAAAAACAACTATTTCTAGTCACAATAAGCTTTGTGAAGGCTTTAATGATTATACTCCGCTTGTTTACTTTCAAAACTCTTAGTTTGATTATTTATGTCAAAATGGGTAAAACTTCATTATAGTTCGATTTCCCACGTTTTCAATGTGAAGTTAAGGCTTAAAACAACTATTTCTAGTCACAATAAGCTTTGTGAAGGCTTTAATGATTATACTCGGCTTGTTTACTTTCAAAACTCTTAGTTTGATTATTTATGTCAAAATGGGTAAAACTTCATTATAGTTCGATTTCTCACGTTTTCAATGTGAAGTTAAGGCTTAAAACAACTATTTCTAGTCACAATAAGCTTTGTGAAAGCTTTAATGATTATACTCGGCTTGTTTACTTTCAAAACTCTTAGTTTGATTATTTATGTCAAAATGGGTAAAACTTCATTATAGTTCGATTTCCCACGTTTTCAATGTGAAGTTAAGGCTTAAAACAACTATTTCTAGTCACAATATGCTTTGTGAAGTTTTCAATGATTATACTCGGCTTGTTTACTTTCAAAACTCTTAGTTTGATTATTTATGTCAAAATGGGTAAAACTTCATTATAGTTCGATTTCTCACGTTTTCAATGTGAAGTTAAGGCTTAAAACAACTATTTCTAGTCACAATAAGCTTTGTGAAGGCTTTAATGATTATACTCGGCTTGTTTACTTTCAAAACTCTTAGTTTGATTATTTATGTCAAAATGGGTAAAACTTCATTATAGTTCGATTTCTCACGTTTTCAATGTGAAGTTAAGGCTTAAAACAACTATTTCTAGTCACAATATGCTTTGTGAAGGCTTTAATGATTATACTCGGCTTGTTTACTTTCAAAACTCTTAGTTTGATTATTTATGTCAAAATGGGTAAAACTTCATTATAGTTCGATTTCTCACGTTTTCAATGTGAAGTTAAGGCTTAAAACAACTATTTCTAGTCACAATAAGCTTTGTGAAAGCTTTAATGATTATACTCGGCTTGTTTACTTTCAAAACTCTTAGTTTGATTATTTATGTCAAAATGGGTAAAACTTCATTATAGTTCGATTTCTCACGTTTTCAATGTGAAGTTAAGGCTTAAAACAACTATTTCTAGTCACAATATGCTTTGTGAAGGCTTTAATGATTATACTCGGCTTGTTTACTTTCAAAACTCTTAGTTTGATTATTTATGTCAAAATGGGTAAAACTTCATTATAGTTCGATTTCTCACGTTTTCAATGTGAAGTTAAGGCTTAAAACAACTATTTCTAGTCACAATAAGCTTTGTGAAAGCTTTAATGATTATACTCGGCTTGTTTACTTTCAAAACTCTTAGTTTGATTATTTATGTCAAAATGGGTAAAACTTCATTATAGTTCGATTTCTCACGTTTTCAATGTGAAGTTAAGGCTTAAAACAACTATTTCTAGTCACAATATGCTTTGTGAAGGCTTTAATGATTATACTCGGCTTGTTTACTTTCAAAACTCTTAGTTTGATTATTTATGTCAAAATGGGTAAAACTTCATTATAGTTCGATTTCTCACGTTTTCAATGTGAAGTTAAGGCTTAAAACAACTATTTCTAGTCACAATAAGCTTTGTGAAGCTTTAATGATTATACTCGGCTTGTTTACTTTCAAAACTCTTAGTTTGATTATTTATGTCAAAATGGGTAAAACTTCATTATAGTTCGATTTCTCACGTTTTCAATGTGAAGTTAAGGCTTAAAACAACTATTTCTAGTCACAATAAGCTTTGTGAAGCTTTAATGATTATACTCGGCTTGTTTACTTTCAAAACTCTTAGTTTGATTATTTATGTCAAAATGGGTAAAACTTCATTATAGTTCGATTTCCCACGTTTTCAATGTGAAGTTAAGGCTTAAAACAACTATTTCTAGTCACAATAAGCTTTGTGAATCTTTAATGATTATACTCGGCTTGTTTACTTTCAAAACTCTTAGTTTGATTATTTATGTCAAAATAGGTAAAACTTCATTATAGTTCGATTTCCCACGTTTTCAATGTGAAGTTAAGGCTTAAAACAACTATTTCTAGTCACAATAAGCTTTGTGAAAGCTTTAATGATTATACTCGGCTTGTTTACTTTCAAAACTCTTAGTTTGATTATTTATGTCAAAATGGGTAAAACTTCATTATAGTTCGATTTCCCACGTTTTCAATGTGAAGTTAAGGCTTAAAACAACTATTTCTAGTCACAATATGCTTTGTGAAGTTTTCAATGATTATACTCGGCTTGTTTACTTTCAAAACTCTTAGTTTGATTATTTATGTCAAAATGGGTAAAACTTCATTATAGTTCGATTTCTCACGTTTTCAATGTGAAGTTAAGGCTTAAAACAACTATTTCTAGTCACAATAAGCTTTGTGAAGGCTTTAATGATTATACTCGGCTTGTTTACTTTCAAAACTCTTAGTTTGATTATTTATGTCAAAATGGGTAAAACTTCATTATAGTTCGATTTCCACGTTTTCAATGTGAAGTTAAGGCTTAAAACAACTATTTCTAGTCACAATATGCTTTGTGAAGGCTTTAATGATTATACTCGGCTTGTTTACTTTCAAAACTCTTAGTTTGATTATTTATGTCAAAATGGGTAAAACTTCATTATAGTTCGATTTCTCACGTTTTCAATGTGAAGTTAAGGCTTAAAACAACTATTTCTAGTCACAATAAGCTTTGTGAAAGCTTTAATGATTATACTCGGCTTGTTTACTTTCAAAACTCTTAGTTTGATTATTTATGTCAAAATGGGTAAAACTTCATTATAGTTCGATTTCCCACGTTTTCAATGTGAAGTTAAGGCTTAAAACAACTATTTCTAGTCACAATATGCTTTGTGAAGGCTTTAATGATTATACTCGGCTTGTTTACTTTCAAAACTCTTAGTTTGATTATTTATGTCAAAATGGGTAAAACTTCATTATAGTTCGATTTCTCACGTTTTCAATGTGAAGTTAAGGCTTAAAGGCTTAAAACAACTATTTCTAGTCACAATAAGCTTTGTGAAAGCTTTAATGATTATACTCGGCTTGTTTACTTTCAAAACTCTTAGTTTGATTATTTATGTCAAAATGGGTAAAACTTCATTATAGTTCGATTTCCCACGTTTTCAATGTGAAGTTAAGGCTTAAAACAACTATTTCTAGTCACAATATGCTTTGTGAAGGCTTTAATGATTATACTCGGCTTGTTTACTTTCAAAACTCTTAGTTTGATTATTTATGTCAAAATGGGTAAAACTTCATTATAGTTCGATTTCTCACGTTTTCAATGTGAAGTTAAGGCTTAAAACAACTATTTCTAGTCACAATAAGCTTTGTGAAAGCTTTAATGATTATACTCGGCTTGTTTACTTTCAAAACTCTTAGTTTGATTATTTATGTCAAAATGGGTAAAACTTCATTATAGTTCGATTTTCCCACGTTTTCAATGTGAAGTTAAGGCTTAAAACAACTATTTCTAGTCACAATAAGCTTTGTGAAAGCTTTAATGATTATACTCGGCTTGTTTACTTTCAAAACTCTTAGTTTGATTATTTATGTCAAAATGGGTAAAACTTCATTATAGTTCGATTTCCCACGTTTTCAATGTGAAGTTAAGGCTTAAAACAACTATTTCTAGTCACAATAAGCTTTGTGAACATTTAATGATTATACTCGGCTTGTTTACTTTCAAAACTCTTAGTTTGATTATTTATGTCAAAATGGGTAAAACTTCATTATAGTTCGATTTTCACGTTTTCAATGTGAAGTTAAGGCTTAAAACAACTATTTCTAGTCACAATATGCTTTGTGAAGGCTTTAATGATTATACTCGGCTTGTTTACTTTCAAAACTCTTAGTTTGATTATTTATGTCAAAATGGGTAAAACTTCATTATAGTTCGATTTCTCACGTTTTCAATGTGAAGTTAAGGCTTAAAACAACTATTTCTAGTCACAATAAGCTTTGTGAAGGCTTTAATGATTATACTCGGCTTGTTTACTTTCAAAACTCTTTGTTTGATTATTTATGTCAAAATTGGTAAAACTTCATTATAGTTCGATTTCTCACATTTTCAATGTGAAGTTAAGGCTTAAAACAACTATTTCTAGTCACAATAAGCTTTGTGAAAGCTTTAATGATTATACTCGGCTTGTTTACTTTCAAAACTCTTAGTTTGATTATTTATGTCAAAATGGGTAAAACTTCATTATAGTTCGATTTCCCACGTTTTCAATGTGAAGTTAAGGCTTAAAACAACTATTTCTAGTCACAATATGCTTTGTGAAGTTTTCAATGATTATACTCGGCTTGTTTACTTTCAAAACTCTTAGTTTGATTATTTATGTCAAAATGGGTAAAACTTCATTATAGTTCGATTTCTCACGTTTTCAATGTGAAGTTAAGGCTTAAAACAACTATTTCTAGTCACAATAAGCTTTGTGAAGGCTTTAATGATTATACTCGGCTTGTTTACTTTCAAAACTCTTAGTTTGATTATTTATGTCAAAATGGGTAAAACTTCATTATAGTTCGATTTCTCACGTTTTCAATGTGAAGTTAAGGCTTAAAACAACTATTTCTAGTCACAATATGCTTTGTGAAGGCTTTAATGATTATACTCGGCTTGTTTACTTTCAAAACTCTTAGTTTGATTATTTATGTCAAAATGGGTAAAACTTCATTATAGTTCGATTTCTCACGTTTTCAATGTGAAGTTAAGGCTTAAAACAACTATTTCTAGTCACAATATGCTTTGTGAAGGCTTTAATGATTATACTCGGCTTGTTTACTTTCAAAACTCTTAGTTTGATTATTTATGTCAAAATGGGTAAAACTTCATTATAGTTCGATTTCTCACGTTTTCAATGTGAAGTTAAGGCTTAAAACAACTATTTCTAGTCACAATAAGCTTTGTGAAAGCTTTAATGATTATACTCGGCTTGTTTACTTTCAAAACTCTTAGTTTGATTATTTATGTCAAAATGGGTAAAACTTCATTATAGTTCGATTTCCCACGTTTTCAATGTGAAGTTAAGGCTTAAAACAACTATTTCTAGTCACAATATGCTTTGTGAAGTTTTCAATGATTATACTCGGCTTGTTTACTTTCAAAACTCTTAGTTTGATTATTTATGTCAAAATGGGTAAAACTTCGTTATAGTTCGATTTCTCACGTTTTCAATGTGAAGTTAAGGCTTAAAACAACTATTTCTAGTCACAATAAGCTTTGTGAAAGCTTTAATGATTATACTCGGCTTGTTTACTTTCAAAACACTTAGTTTGATTATTTATGTCAAAATGGGTAAAACTTCATTATAGTTCGATTTCTCACGTTTTCAATGTGAAGTTAAGGCTTAAAACAACTATTTCTAGTCACAATATGCTTTGTGAAGGCTTTAATGATTATACTCGGCTTGTTTACTTTCAAAACTCTTAGTTTGATTATTTATGTCAAAATGGGTAAAACTTCATTATAGTTCGATTTCTCACGTTTTCAATGTGAAGTTAAGGCTTAAAACAACTATTTCTAGTCACAATAAGCTTTGTGAAAGCTTTAATGATTATACTCGGCTTGTTTACTTTCAAAACTCTTAGTTTGATTATTTATGTCAAAATGGGTAAAACTTCATTATAGTTCGATTTCCCACGTTTTCAATGTGAAGTTAAGGCTTAAAACAACTATTTCTAGTCAAAAATAAGCTTTGTGAAGATTTAATGATTATACTCGGCTTGTTTACTTTCAAAACTCTTTGTTTGATTATTTATGTCAAAATGGGTAAAACTTCATTATAGTTCGATTTCCCACGTTTTCAATGTGAAGTTAAGGCTTAAAACAACTATTTCTAGTCACAATAAGCTTTGTGACATCTTTAATGATTATACTCGGCTTGTTTACTTTCAAAACTCTTAGTTTGATTATTTATGTCAAAATAGGTAAAACTTCATTATAGTTCGATTTCCCACGTTTTCAATGTGAAGTTAAGGCTTAAAACAACTATTTCTAGTCACAATATGCTTTGTGAAGGCTTTAATGATTATACTCGGCTTGTTTACTTTCAAAACTCTTAGTTTGATTATTTATGTCAAAATGGGTAAAACTTCATTATAGTTCGATTTCTCACGTTTTCAATGTGAAGTTAAGGCTTAAAACAACTATTTCTAGTCACAATATGCTTTGTGAAGGCTTTAATGATTATACTCGGCTTGTTTACTTTCAAAACTCTTTGTTTGATTATTTATGTCAAAATTGGTAAAACTTCATTATAGTTCGATTTCTCACGTTTTCAATGTGAAGTTAAGGCTTAAAACAACTATTTCTAGTCACAATAAGCTTTGTGAAAGCTTTAATGATTATACTCGGCTTGTTTACTTTCAAAACTTTTAGTTTGATTATTTATGTCAAAATGGGTAAAACTTCATTATAGTTCGATTTCCCACGTTTTCAATGTGAAGTTAAGGCTTAAAACAACTATTTCTAGTCACAATATGCTTTGTGAAGTTTTCAATGATTATACTCGGCTTGTTTACTTTCAAAACTCTTAGTTTGATTATTTATGTCAAAATGGGTAAAACTTCATTATAGTTCGATTTCTCACGTTTTCAATGTGAAGTTAAGGCTTAAAACAACTATTTCTAGTCACAATAAGCTTTGTGACATCTTTAATGATTATACTCCGCTTGTTTACTTTCAAAACTCTTAGTTTGATTATTTATGTCAAAATGGGTAAAACTTCATTATAGTTCGATTTCCACGTTTTCAATGTGAAGTTAAGGCTTAAAACAACTATTTCTAGTCACAATATGCTTTGTGAAGGCTTTAATGATTATACTCGGCTTGTTTACTTTCAAAACTCTTAGTTTGATTATTTATGTCAAAATGGGTAAAACTTCATTATAGTTCGATTTCTCACGTTTTCAATGTGAAGTTAAGGCTTAAAACAACTATTTCTAGTCACAATATGCTTTGTGAAGGCTTTAATGATTATACTCGGCTTGTTTACTTTCAAAACTCTTAGTTTGATTATTTATGTCAAAATGGGTAAAACTTCATTATAGTTCGATTTCTCACGTTTTCAATGTGAAGTTAAGGCTTAAAACAACTATTTCTAGTCACAATAAGCATTGTGAAAGCTTTAATGATTATACTCGGCTTGTTTACTTTTAAAACTTTTAGTTTGATTATTTATGTCAAAATGGGTAAAACTTCATTATAGTTCGATTTCCCACGTTTTCAATGTGAAGTTAAGGCTTAAAACAACTATTTCTAGTCACAATATGCTTTGTGAAGTTTTCAATGATTATACTCGGCTTGTTTACTTTCAAAACTCTTAGTTTGATTATTTATGTCAAAATGGGTAAAACTTCATTATAGTTCGATTTCTCACGTTTTCAATGTGAAGTTAAGGCTAAAACAACTATTTCTAGTCACAATAAGCTTTGTGACATCTTTAATGATTATACTCCGCTTGTTTACTTTCAAAACTCTTAGTTTGATTATTTATGTCAAAATGGGTAAAACTTCATTATAGTTCGATTTCTCACGTTTTCAATGTGAAGTTAAGGCTTAAAACAACTATTTCTAGTCACAATAAGCTTTGTGAAAGCTTTAATGATTATACTCGGCTTGTTTACTTTCAAAACTCTTAGTTTGATTATTTATGTCAAAATGGGTAAAACTTCATTATAGTTCGATTTCCCACGTTTTCAATGTGAAGTTAAGGCTTAAAACAACTATTTCTAGTCACAATATGCTTTGTGAAGGCTTTAATGATTATACTCGGCTTGTTTACTTTCAAAACTCTTAGTTTGATTATTTATGTCAAAATGGGTAAAACTTCATTATAGTTCGATTTCTCACGTTTTCAATGTGAAGTTAAGGCTTAAAACAACTATTTCTAGTCACAATAAGCTTTGTGAAAGCTTTAATGATTATACTCGGCTTGTTTACTTTCAAAACTCTTAGTTTGATTATTTATGTCAAAATGGGTAAAACTTCATTATAGTTCGATTTCCCACGTTTTCAATGTGAAGTTAAGGCTTAAAACAACTATTTCTAGTCAAAATAAGCTTTGTGAAGCTTTAATGATTATACTCGTCTTGTTTACTTTCAAAACTCTTAGTTTGATTATTTATGTCAAAATGGGTAAAACTTCATTATAGTTCGATTTCCCACGTTTTCAATGTGAAGTTAAGGCTTAAAACAACGATTTCTAGTCACAATAAGCTTTGTGACATCTTAATGATTATACTCCGCTTGTTTACTTTCAAAACTCTTAGTTTGATTATTTATGTCAAAATGGGTAAAACTTCATTATAGTTCGATTTCCCACATTTTCAATGTGAAGTTAAGGCTTAAAACAACTATTTCTAGTCACAATATGCTTTGTGAAGGCTTTAATGATTATACTCGGCTTGTTTACTTTCAAAACTCTTAGTTTGATTATTTATGTCAAAATGGGTAAAACTTCATTATAGTTCGATTTCTCACGTTTTCAATGTGAAGTTAAGGCTTAAAACAACTATTTCTAGTCACAATAAGCTTTGTGAAAGCTTTAATGATTATACTCGGCTTGTTTACTTTCAAAACTCTTAGTTTGATTATTTATGTCAAAATGGGTAAAACTTCATTATAGTTCGATTTCCCACGTTTTCAATGTGAAGTTAAGGCTTAAAACAACTATTTCTAGTCATAATATGCTTTGTGAAGTTTTCAATGATTATACTCGGCTTGTTTACTTTCAAAACTCTTAGTTTGATTATTTATGTCAAAATGGGTAAAACTTCATTATAGTTCGATTTCTCACGTTTTCAATGTGAAGTTAAGGCTTAAAACAACGATTTCTAGTCACAATAAGCTTTGTGACATCTTTAATGATTATACTCCGCTTGTTTACTTTCAAAACTCTTAGTTTGATTATTTATGTCAAAATGGGTAAAACTTCATTATAGTTCGATTTTCCACGTTTTCAATGTGAAGTTAAGGCTTAAAACAACTATTTCTAGTCACAATATGCTTTGTGAAGGCTTTAATGATTATACTCGGCTTGTTTACTTTCAAAACTCTTAGTTTGATTATTTATGTCAAAATGGGTAAAACTTCATTATAGTTCGATTTCTCACGTTTTCAATGTGAAGTTAAGGCTTAAAACAACTATTTCTAGTCACAATAAGCTTTGTGAAAGCTTTAATGATTATACTCGGCTTGTTTACTTTCAAAACTCTTAGTTTGATTATTTATGTCAAAATGGGTAAAACTTCATTATAGTTCGATTTCCCACGTTTTCAATGTGAAGTTAAGGCTTAAAACAACTATTTCTAGTCACAATATGCTTTGTGAAGGCTTTAATGATTATACTCGGCTTGTTTACTTTCAAAACTCTTAGTTTGATTATTTATGTCAAAATGGGTAAAACTTCATTATAGTTCGATTTCTCACGTTTTCAATGTGAAGTTAAGGCTTAAAACAACTATTTCTAGTCACAATAAGCTTTGTGAAAGCTTTAATGATTATACTCGGCTTGTTTACTTTCAAAACTCTTAGTTTGATTATTTATGTCAAAATGGGTAAAACTTCATTATAGTTCGATTTCCCACGTTTTCAATGTGAAGTTAAGGCTTAAAACAACTATTTCTAGTCACAATAAGCTTTGTGAAGGCTTTAATGATTATACTCGGCTTGTTTACTTTTAAAACTCTTAGAATTTGATTTTATGTCAAAATGGGTAAAACTTCATTATAGTTCGATTTCCCACTTTTCAATGTGAAGTTAAGGCTTAAAACAACTATTTCTAGTCACAATAAGCTTTGTGACATCTTTAATGATTATACTCCGCTTGTTTACTTTCAAAACTCTTAGTTTGATTATTTATGTCAAAATGGGTAAAACTTCATTATAGTTCGATTTCCCACATTTTCAATGTGAAGTTAAGGCTTAAAACAACTATTTCTAGTCACAATATGCTTTGTGAAGGCTTTAATGATTATACTCGCCTTGTTTACTTTCAAAACTCTTAGTTTGATTATTTATGTCAAAATGGGTAAAACTTCATTATAGTTCGATTTCCCACGTTTTCAATGTGAAGTTAAGGCTTAAAACAACTATTTCTAGTCACAATATGCTTTGTGAAGGCTTTAATGATTATACTCGGCTTGTTTACTTTCAAAACTCTTAGTTTGATTATTTATGTCAAAATGGTAAAAACTTCATTATAGTTCGATTTCTCACGTTTTCAATGTGAAGTTAAGGCTTAAAACAACTATTTCTAGTCACAATAAGCTTTGTGAAAGCTTTAATGATTATACTCGGCTTGTTTACTTTCAAAACTCTTAGTTTGATTATTTATGTCAAAATGGGTAAAACTTCATTATAGTTCGATTTCTCACGTTTTCAATGTGAAGTTAAGGCTTAAAACAACGATTTCTAGTCACAATATGCTTTGTGAAGGCTTTAATGATTATACTCGGCTTTTTTACTTTCAAAACTCTCTTAGTTTGATTATTTATGTCAAAATGGGTAAAACTTCATTATAGTTCGATTTCTCACTTTTTCAATGTGAAGTTAAGGCTTAAAACAACTATTTCTAGTCACAATAAGCTTTGTGAAAGCTTTAATGATTATACTCGGCTTGTTTACTTTCAAAACTCTTAGTTTGATTATTTATGTCAAAATGGGTAAAACTTCATTATAGTTCGATTTCCACGTTTTCAATATGAAGTTAAGGCTTAAAACAACGATTTCTAGTAAAAATAAGCTTTGTGAAGCTTTAATGATTATACTCGTCTTGTTTACTTTCAAAACTCTTAGTTTGATTATTTATGTCAAAATCGGTAAAACTTCATTATAGTTCGATTTCCCACTTTTCAATGTGAAGTTAAGGCTTAAAACAACGATTTCTAGTCACAATAAGCTTTGTGACATCTTAATGATTATACTCCGCTTGTTTACTTTCAAAACTCTTAGTTTGATTATTTATGTCAAAATGGGTAAAACTTCATTATAGTTCGATTTCCACATTTTCAATGTGAAGTTAAGGCTTAAAACAACTATTTCTAGTCACAATATGCTTTGTGAAGGCTTTAATGATTATACTCGGCTTGTTTACTTTCAAAACTCTTAGTTTGATTATTTATGTCAAAATGGGTAAAACTTCATTATAGTTCGATTTCCCACGTTTTCAATGTGAAGTTAAGGCTTAAAACAACTATTTCTAGTTAAAAATAAGCGTTTTTAGAAGCTAAAATGATTATACTCGTCTTGTTTACTTTCAAAACTCTTTGTTTGATTATTTATGTCAAAATGGGTAAAACTTTCATTATAGTTCGATTTCCCACGTTTTCAATGTGAAGTTAAGGCTTAAAACAACTATTTCTAGTCCCAATAAGCTTTGTGACATCTTAATGATTATACTCGGCTTGTTTACTTTCAAAACTCTTAGTTTGATTATTTATGTCAAAATGGGTAAAACTTCATTATAGTTCGATTTTCCCACATTTTCAATGTGAAGTTAAGGCTTAAAACAACTATTTCTAGTCACAATATGCTTTGTGAAGGCTTTAATGATTATACTCGGCTTGTTTACTTTCAAAACTCTTAGTTTGATTATTTATGTCAAAATGGGTAAAACTTCATTATAGTTCGATTTCCCACGTTTTCAATGTGAAGTTAAGGCTTAAAACAACTATTTCTAGTCACAATATGCTTTGTGAAGTTTTCAATGATTATACTCGGCTTGTTTACTTTCAAAACTCTTAGTTTGATTATTTATGTCAAAATGGGTAAAACTTCATTATAGTTCGATTTCTCACGTTTTCAATGTGAAGTTAAGGCTTAAAACAACTATTTCTAGTCACAATATGCTTTGTGAAGGCTTTAATGATTATACTCGGCTTGTTTACTTTCAAAACTCTTTGTTTGATTATTTATGTCAAAATTGGTAAAACTTCATTATAGTTCGATTTCTCACATTTTCAATGTGAAGTTAAGGCTTAAAACAACTATTTCTAGTCACAATAAGCTTTGTGAAAGCTTTAATGATTATACTCGGCTTGTTTACTTTCAAAACTCTTAGTTTGATTATTTATGTCAAAATGGGTAAAACTTCATTATAGTTCGATTTCCCACGTTTTCAATGTGAAGTTAAGGCTTAAAACAACTATTTCTAGTCACAATATGCTTTGTGAAGTTTTCAATGATTATACTCGGCTTGTTTACTTTCAAAACTCTTAGTTTGATTATTTATGTCAAAATGGGTAAAACTTCATTATAGTTCGATTTCTCACGTTTTCAATGTGAAGTTAAGGCTTAAAACAACTATTTCTAGTCACAATAAGCTTTGTGACATCTTAATGATTATACTCCGCTTGTTTACTTTCAAAACTCTTAGTTTGATTATTTATGTCAAAATGGGTAAAACTTCATTATAGTTCGATTTCCCACGTTTTCAATGTGAAGTTAAGGCTTAAAACAACTATTTCTAGTAACAATATGCTTTGTGAAGGCTTTAATGATTATACTCGGCTTGTTTACTTTCAAAACTCTTAGTTTGATTATTTATGTCAAAATGGGTAAAACTTCATTATAGTTCGATTTCTCACGTTTTCAATGTGAAGTTAAGGCTTAAAACAACTATTTCTAGTCACAATAAGCTTTGTGAAAGCTTTAATGATTATACTCGGCTTGTTTACTTTCAAAACTCTTAGTTTGATTATTTATGTCAAAATGGGTAAAACTTCATTATAGTTCGATTTCCCACGTTTTCAATATGAAGTTAAGGCTTAAAACAACTATTTCTAGTCACAATATGCTTTGTGAAGGCTTTAATGATTATACTCGGCTTGTTTACTTTCAAAACTCTTAGTTTGATTATTTATGTCAAAATGGGTAAAACTTCATTATAGTTCGATTTCTCACGTTTTCAATGTGAAGTTAAGGCTTAAAACAACTATTTCTAGTCACAATAAGCTTTGTGAAAGCTTTAATGATTATACTCGGCTTGTTTACTTTCAAAACTCTTAGTTTGATTATTTATGTCAAAATGGGTAAAACTTCATTATAGTTCGATTTCCCACGTTTCAATGTGAAGTTAAGGCTTAAAACAACTATTTCTAGTCACAATATGCTTTGTTAAGGCTTTAATGATTATACTCGGCTTGTTTACTTTCAAAACTCTTAGTTTGATTATTTATGTCAAAATGGGTAAAACATCATTATAGTTCGATTTCTCACGTTTTCAATGTGAAGTTAAGGCTTAAAACAACTATTTCTAGTCACAATAAGCTTTGTGAAAGCTTTAATGATTATACTCGGCTTGTTTACTTTCAAAACTCTTAGTTTGATTATTTATGTCAAAATGGGTAAAACTTCATTATAGTTCGATTTCCCACGTTTTCAATATGAAGTTAAGGCTTAAAACAACGATTTCTAATAAAAATAAGCTTTGTAGAAAAAATAATGATTATGCTCGTCTTGTTAATTTCAAAACTATTAGAATTTTGATTTTATGTCAAAATCGTTAAAACTTCATTATAGTTCGATGTCCCACTTTCCCTACAATGTGAAGTTAAGGCTTAAAAACAACGATTTCTAGTCACAATAAGCTTTGTGACATCTTAATGATTATACTCGCTTGTTTACTTTCAAAACTCTTAGTTTGATTATTTATGTCAAAATGGGTAAAACTTCATTATAGTTCAATTTCCCACATTTTCAATGTGAAGTTAAGGCTTAAAACAAATATTTCTAGTCACAATATGCTTTGTGAAGGCTTTAATGATTATACTCGGCTTGTTTACTTTCAAAACTCTTAGTTTGATTATTTATGTCAAAATGGGTAAAACTTCATTATAGTTCGATTTCTCACGTTTTCAATGTGAAGTTAAGGCTTAAAACAACTATTTCTAGTCACAATAAGCTTTGTGAAGGCTTTAATGATTATACTCGGCTTGTTTACTTTCAAAACTTTTAGTTTGATTATTTATGTCAAAATGGGTAAAACTTCATTATAGTTCGATTTCCCACGTTTTCAATGTGAAGTTAAGGCTTAAAACAACTATTTCTAGTCACAATATGCTTTGTGAAGTTTTCAATGATTATACTCGGCTTGTTTACTTTCAAAACTCTTAGTTTGATTATTTATGTCAAAATGGGTAAAACTTCATTATAGTTCGATTTCTCACGTTTTCAATGTGAAGTTAAAACTAAAAACAACGATTTCTAGTCACAATAAGCTTTGTGACATCTTAATGATTATACTCCGCTTGTTTACTTTCAAAACTCTTAGTTTGATTATTTATGTCAAAATGGGTAAAACTTCATTATAGTTCGATTTCCCACGTTTTCAATGTGAAGTTAAGGCTTAAAACAACTATTTCTAGTCACAATATGCTTTGTGAAGGCTTTAATGATTATACTCGGCTTGTTTACTTTCAAAACACTTAGTTTGATTATTTATGTCAAAATGGGTAAAACTTCATTATAGTTCGATTTCTCACGTTTTCAATGTGAAGTTAAGGCTTAAAACAACTATTTCTAGTCACAATAAGCTTTGTGAAAGCTTTAATGATTATACTCGGCTTGTTTACTTTCAAAACTCTTAGTTTGATTATTTATGTCAAAATGGGTAAAACTTCATTATAGTTCGATTTCCCACGTTTTCAATGTGAAGTTAAGGCTTAAAACAACGATTTCTAGTCACAATATGCTTTGTTAAGGCTTTAATGATTATACTCGGCTTTTTACTTTCAAAACTCTTAGTTTGATTATTTATGTCAAAAGGGGTAAAACATCATTATAGTTCGATTTCTCACTTTTTCAATGTGAAGTTAAGGCTTAAAACAACTATTTCTAGTCACAATAAGCTTTGTGAAAGCTTTAATGATTATACGCGGCTTGTTTACTTTCAAAACTCTTAGTTTGATTATTTATGTCAAAATGGGTAAAACTTCATTATAGTTCGATTTCCCACGTTTCCAATATGAAGTTAAGGCTTAAAACAACGATTTCTATTAAAAATAAGCGTTTGTAGAAAAAATATGTTTATTCTCGTCTTGTTAAATTTTAAAACTATTAGAATTATGATTTTATACAAAATCGTTAAAACTTCGTTATCGTTCAATGTCCCACTTTCCCTCAATGTGAAGTTAAGGCTAAAACAACGATTTCTAGTCACAATAAGCTTTGTGACATCTTAATGATTATACTCCGCTTGTTTACTTTCAAAACTCTTAGTTTGATTATTTATGTTAAAATGGGTAAAACTTCATTATAGTTCAATTTCCCACATTTTCAATGTGAAGTTAAGGCTTAAAACAACTATTTCTAGTCACAATATGCTTTGTGAAGGCTTTAATGATTATACTCGGCTTGTTTACTTTCAAAACTCTTAGTTTGATTATTTATGTCAAAATGGGTATAACTTCATTATAGTTCGATTTCTCAGGTTTTCAATGTGAAGTTAAGTCTTAAAACAACTATTTCTAGTATTTCTAGTCACAATAAGTTTTGTGAAAGCTTTAATGATTATACTCGGCTTGTTTACTTTCAAAACTCTTAGTTTGATTATTTATGTCAAAATGGGTAAAACTTCATTATAGTTCGATTTCCCTCGTTTTCAATGTGAAGTTAAGGCTTAAAACAACTATTTCTAGTCACAATATGCTTTGTGAAGTTTTAAATGATTATACTCGGATTGTTTACTTTCAAAACTCTTAGTTTGATTATTTATGTCAAAATGGGTAAAACTTCATTATAGTTCGATTTCTCACGTTTTCAATGAAGTTAAGGCTTAAAACAACTATTTCTAGTCACAATAAGCTTTTCCTTTAATGATATACTCGGCTTGTTTACTTTCAAAACTCTTAGTTTGAATTTATTCAAAAAACAACGATTTCTATTAAAAATAAGCGTTTGTAGAAAAAATATGTTTATGCTCGTCTTGTTAAATTTTAAAACTATTAGAATTATGATTTTATACAAAATCGTTAAAACTTCGTTATCGTCCAATGTCCCACTTTCCCTACGAGAAGTTAAGGCTAAAAACAACGATTTCTAGTCACAATAAGCTTTGTGACATCTTAATGATTATACTCCGCTTGTTTACTTTCAAAACTCTTAGTTTGATTATTTATGTCAAAATGGGTAAAACTTCATTATAGTTCGATTTCCCACATTTTCAATGTGAAGTTAAGGCTTAAAACAACTATTTCTAGTCACAATATGCTTTGTGAAGGCTTTAATGATTATACTCGGCTTGTTTACTTTCAAAACTCTTAGTTTGATTATTTATGTCAAAATGGGTAAAACTTCATTATAGTTCGATTTCTCACGTTTTCAATGTGAAGTTAAGGCTTAAAACAACTATTTCTAGTCACAATAAGCTTTGTGAAAGCTTTAATGATTATACTCGGCTTGTTTACTTTCAAAACTTTTAGTTTGATTATTTATGTCAAAATGGGTAAAACTTCATTATAGTTCGATTTCCCACGTTTTCAATGTGAAGTTAAGGCTTAAAACAACTATTTCTAGTCATAATATGCTTTGTGAAGTTTTCAATGATTATACTCGGCTTGTTTACTTTCAAAACTCTTAGTTTGATTATTTATGTCAAAATGGGTAAAACTTCATTATAGTTCGATTTCTCACGATTTCAATGTGAAGTTAAGGCTTAAAACAACGATTTCTAGTCACAATAAGCTTTGTGACATCTTAATGATTATACTCGCTTGTTTACTTTCAAAACTCTTAGTTTGATTATTTATGTCAAAATGGGTAAAACTTCATTATAGTTCGATTTCCCACGTTTTCAATGTGAAGTTAAGGCTTAAAACAACTATTTCTAGTCACAATATGCTTTGTGAAGGCTTTAATGATTATACTCGCTTGTTTACTTTCAAAACACTTAGTTTGATTATTTATGTCAAAATGGGTAAAACTTCATTATAGTTCGATTTCTCACGTTTTCAATGTGAAGTTAAGGCTTAAAACAACTATTTCTAGTCACAATAAGCTTTGTGAAAGCTTTAATGATTATACTCGGCTTGTTTACTTTCAAAACTCTTAGTTTGATTATTTATGTCAAAATGGGTAAAATTCATTATAGTTCGATTTCCCACGTTTTCCAATGTGAAGGTTGGGCTTAAAACAACGATTTCTAGTCACAATATGCTTTGTTAAGGCTTTAATGATTATACTCGGCTTTTTACTTTCAAAACTCTTAGTTTGATTATTTATGTCAAAAAGGGGTAAAACATCATTATAGTTCGATTTCTCACTTTTTCAATGTGAAGTTAAGGCTTAAAACAACTATTTCTAGTCACAATAAGCTTTGTGAAAGCTTTAATGATTATACGCGGCTTGTTTACTTTCAAAATTCTTAGTTTGATTATTTATGTCAAAATGGGTAAAACTTCATTATAGTTCGATTTCCCACGTTTCCAATATGAAGTTAAGGCTTAAAACAACGATTTCTATTAAAAATAAGCGTTTGTAGAAAAAATATGTTTATTCTCGTCTTGTTAAATTTTAAAACTATTAGAATTATGATTTTTATACAAAATCGTTAAAACTTCATTATCGTCAATGTCCCACTTTCCCTAATGTGAAGTTAAGGCTAAAAACAACGATTTCTAGTCACAATAAGCTTTGTGACATCTTAATGATTATACTCGCTTGTTTACTTTCAAAACTCTTAGTTTGATTATTTATGTTAAAATGGGTAAAACTTCATTATAGTTCAATTTCCCACATTTTCAATGTGAAGTTAAGGCTTAAAACAACTATTTCTAGTCACAATATGCTTTGTGAAGGCTTTAATGATTATACTCGGCTTGTTTACTTTCAAAACTCTTAGTTTGATTATTTATGTCAAAATGGGTAAAACTTCATTATAGTTCGATTTCCCACGTTTCCAATATGAAGTTAAGGCTTTAAACAACGATTTCTATTAAAAATAAGCGTTTTTAGATAAAATATGTATATGCTCGTCTTGTTAAATTTTAAAACTATTTGAACTATGATTTTATACAAAATCGTTAAAACTTTATTATCGTTCTATGTCCCACGTTGCCTCAACGTGAAGTTAAGGCTGAAAACAACGATTTCTAGTCACAATAAGCTTTGTGACATCTTAATGATTATGACTCGGGTTGTTTACTTTCAAAACTCTTAGTTTGATTATTTATGTCAAAATGGGTAAAACTTCATTATAGTTCGATTTCCCACATTTTCAATGTAAAGTTAAGGCTTAAAACAACTATTTCTAGTCACAATATGCTTTGTGAAGGCTTTAATGATTATACTCGGCTTGTTTACTTTCAAAACAATTAGTTTGATTATTTATATCAAAATGGGTAAAATTCATTAAAGTTCGATTTCCCACGTTTTCAATGTGAAGTTAAGGCTTAAAACAACTATTTCTAGTCACAATATGCTTTGTGAAGTTTTAAATGATTATACTCGGCTTGTTTACTTTCAAAACACTTAGTTTGATTATTTATGTCAAAATGGGTAAAACTTCATTATAGTTCGATTTCTCACGTTTTCAATGTGAAGTTAAGGCTTAAAACAACTATTTCTAGTCACAATATGCTTTGTGAAGGCTTTAATGATTATACTCGGCTTGTTTACTTTCAAAACTCTTTGTTTGATTATTTATGTCAAAATTGGTAAAACTTCATTATAGTTAGATTTCGCACATTTTCAACGTGAAGTTAAGGCTTAAAACAACTATTTCTAGTCACAATAAGCTTTGTGAAAGCTTTAATGATTATACTCGGCTTGTTTACTTTTAAAACTTTTAGTTTGATTATTTATGTCAAAATGGGTAAAACTTCATTATAGTTCGATTTCTCACGTTTTCAATGTGAAGTTAAGGCTTAAAACAACGATTTCTAGTCACAATAAGCTTTGTGACATCTTAATGATTATACTCCGCTTGTTTACTTTCAAAACTCTTAGTTTGATTATTTATGTCAAAATGGGTAAAACTTCATTATAGTTCGATTTCCCACGTTTTCAATATGAAGTTTAAGGCTTAAAACAACTATTTCTAGTCACAATATGCTTTGTGAAGGCTTTAATGATTATACTCGGCTTGTTTACTTTCAAAACTCTTAGTTTGATTATTTATGTCAAAATGGGTAAAACTTCATTATAGTTCGATTTCTCACGTTTTCAATGTGAAGTTAAGACTAAAAACAACGATTTCTAGTCACAATAAGCTTTGTGACATCTTAATGATTATACTCCGCTTGTTTACTTTCAAAACTCTTAGTTTGATTATTTATGTCAAAATGGGTAAAACTTCATTATAGTTCGATTTCCCACGATTTCAATATGAAGTTTAGGCTTAAAACAACTATTTCTAGTCACAATATGCTTTGTGAAGGCTTTAATGATTATACTCGGCTTGTTTACTTTCAAAACACTTAGTTTGATTATTTATGTCAAAATGGGTAAAACATCATTATAGTTCGATTTCTCACGTTTTCAATGTGAAGTTAAGGCTTAAAACAACTATTTCTAGTCACAATAAGCTTTGTGAAAGCTTTAATGATTATACTCGGCTTGTTTACTTTCAAAACTCTTAGTTTGATTATTTATGTCAAAATGGGTAAAAATTCATTATAGTTCGATTTCCCACGTTTCCAATGTGAAGGTTGGGCTTAAAACAGCGATTTCTAGTCACAATATGCTTTGTTAAGGCTTTAATGATTATACTCGGCTTTTTTACTTTCAAAACTCTTAGTTTGATTATTTATGTCAAAAAGGGGTAAAACATCATTATAGTTCGATTTCTCACGTTTTCAATGTGAAGTTAAGGCTTAAAACAACTATTTCTAGTCACAATAAGCTTTGTGAAAGCTTTAATGATTATACGCGGCTTGTTTACTTTCAAAACTCTTAGTTTGATTATTTATGTCAAAATGGGTAAAACTTCATTATAGTTCGATTTCCCACGTTTCCAATATGAAGTTAAGGCTTAAAACAACGATTTCTATTAAAAATAAGCGTTTGTAGAAAAAATATGTTTATGCTCGTCTTGTTAAATTTTAAAACTATTAGAATTTTGATTTTATACAAAATCGTTAAAACTTCGTTATCGTCCAATGTCCCACTTTCCCTACGAGAAGTTAAGGCTAAAAACAACGATTTCTAGTCACAATAAGCTTTGTGACATCTTAATGATTATACTCGCTTGTTTAATTTCAAAACTCTTAGTTTGATTATTTATGTCAAAATGGGTAAAACTTCATTATAGTTCAATTTCCCACATTTTCAATGTGAAGTTAAGGCTTAAAACAACTATTTCTAGTCACAATATGCTTTGTGAAGGCTTTAATGATTATACTCGGCTTGTTTACTTTCAAAACTCTTAGTTTGATTATTTATGTCAAAATGGGTATAACTTCATTATAGTTCGATTTCTCACGTTTTCAATGTGAAGTTAAGGCTTAAAACAACTATTTCTAGTCACAATAAGCTTTGTGACATCTTAATGATTATACTCCGCTTATTTACTTTAAAAACTCTTAGCTTGATTATTTATGTCAATATGGGTAAAAATTCATTATAGTTCGATTTCCCACGTTTCCAATGTGAAGGTTGGGCTTAAAACAGTGATTTCTAGTCACAATATGCTTTGTTAAGGCTTTAATGATTATACTCGGCTTTTTTACTTTCAAAACTCTTAGTTTGATTATTTATGTCAAAAGGGGTAAAACATCATTATAGTTCGATTTCTCACTTTTTCAATGTGAAGTTAAGGCTTAAAACAACTATTTCTAGTCACAATAAGCTTTGTGAAAGCTTTAATGATTATACTCGGCTTGTTTACTTTCAAAACTCTTAGTTTGATTATTTATGTCAAAATGGGTAAAACTTCATTATAGTTCGATTTCCCACGTTTCCAATGTGAAGTTAAGGCTTAAAACAACGATTTCTATTAAAAATAAGCGTTTGTAGATAAAATATGTTTATTCTCGTCTTGTTAAATTTTAAAACTATTAGAATTATGATTTTATACAAAATCGTTAAAACTTCATTATCGTTCAATGTCCCACTTTCCCTATGTGAAGTTAAGGCTAAAAACAACGATTTCTAGTCACAATAAGCTTTGTGACATCTTAATGATTATACTCCGCTTGTTTAATTTCAAAACTCTTAGTTTGATTATTTATGTAAAATGGGTAAAACTTCATTATAGTTCAATTTCCCACATTTTCAATGTGAAGTTAAGGCTTAAAACAACTATTTCTAGTCACAATATGCTTTGTGAAGGCTTTAATGATTATACTCGGCTTGTTTACTTTCAAAACTCTTAGTTTGATTATTTATGTCAAAATGGGTAAACTTCATTATAGTTCGATTTCTCACGTTTTCAATGTGAAGTTAAGGCTTAAAACAACTATTTCTAGTCACAATAAGTTTTGTGAAAGCTTTAATGATTATACTCGGCTTGTTTACTTTCAAAACTCTTAGTTTGATTATTTATGTCAAAATGGGTAAAACTTCATTATAGTTCGATTTCCCACGTTTTCAATGTGAAGTTAAGGCTTAAAACAACTATTTCTAGTCACAATATATGCTTTGTGAAGTTTTAAATGATTATACTCGGATTGTTTACTTTCAAAACTCTTAGTTTGATTATTTATGTCAAAATGGGTAAAACTTCATTATAGTTCGATTTCCCACGTTTCCAATATGAAGTTAAGGCTTAAAACAACGATTTCTAGTAAAAATAAGCGTTTGTAGAAAGCTTTATGTTTATACTCGTCTTGTTAAATTTTAAAACAATTAGAATTATGATTTTTATACAAAATCGTTAAAACTTCATTATAGTTCAATGTCCCACTTTTCCTATGTGAAGTTAAGGCTAAAAACAACGATTTCTAGTCACAATAAGCTTTGTGACATCTTAATGATTATACTCGCTTGTTTAATTTCAAAACTCTTAGTTTGATTATTTATGTCAAAATGGGTAAAACTTCATTATAGTTCAATTTCCCACATTTTCAATGTGAAGTTAAGGCTTAAAACAACTATTTCTAGTCACAATATGCTTTGTGAAGGCTTTAATGATTATACTCGGCTTGTTTACTTTCAAACTCTTAGTTTGATTATTTATGTCAAAATGGGTATAACTTCATTATAGTTCGATTTCTCACGTTTTCAATGTGAAGTTAAGGCTTAAAACAACTATTTCTACTCACAATAAGCTTTGTGAAAGCTTTAATGATTATACTCGGCTTGTTTACTTTTAAAACTTTTAGTTGTGATTATTTATGTCAAAATGGGTAAAACTTCATTATAGTTCGATTTCCCACGTTTTCAATGTGAAGTTAAGGCTTAAAACAACTATTTCTAGTCATAATATGCATTGTGAAGTTTTCAATGATTATACTCGGCTTGTTTACTTTCAAAACTCTTAGTTTGATTATTTATGTCAAAATGGGTAAAACTTCATTATAGTTCGATTTCTCACGATTTCAATGTGAAGTTAAGGCTAAAAACAACGATTTCTAGTCACAATAAGCTTTGTGACATCTTAATGATTATACTCGCTTGTTTACTTTCAAAACTCTTAGTTTGATTATTTATGTCAAAATGGGTAAAACTTCATTATAGTTCGATTTCCCACGATTTCAATGTGAAGTTAAGGCTTAAAACAACTATTTCTAGTCACAATATGCTTTGTGAAGGCTTTAATGATTATACTCGCTTGTTTACTTTCAAAACACTTAGTTTGATTATTTATGTCAAAATGGGTAAAACATCATTATAGTTCGATTTCTCACGTTTTCAATGTGAAGTTAAGGCTTAAAACAACTATTTCTAGTCACAATAAGCTTTGTGAAAGCTTTAATGATTATACTCGGCTTGTTTACTTTAAAAACTCTTAGTTTGATTATTTATGTCAAATGGGTAAAAATTCATTATAGTTCGATTTCCCACGTTTCCAATGTGAAGTTGGGCTTAAAACAACTATTTCTAGTCACAATATGCTTTGTTAAGGCTTTAATGATTATACTCGGCTTTTTACTTTCAAAACTCTTAGTTTGATTATTTATGTCAAAAAGGGGTAAAAACATCATTATAGTTCGATTTCTCACTTTTTCAATGTGAAGTTAAGGCTTAAAACAACTATTTCTAGTCACAATAAGCTTTGTGAAAGCTTTAATGATTATACTCGGCTTGTTTACTTTCAAAATTCTTAGTTTGATTATTTATGTCAAAATGGGTAAAACTTCATTATAGTTCGATTTCCCACGTTTCCAATATGAAGTTAAGGCTTAAAACAACGATTTCTATTAAAAATAAGCGTTTGTAGAAAAAATATGTTTATTCTCGTCTTGTTAAATTTTAAAACTATTAGAATTATGATTTTATACAAAATCGTTAAAACTTCGTTATCGTTCAATGTCCCACTTTCCCTACGAGAAGTTAAGGCTAAAAACAACGATTTCTAGTCACAATAAGCTTTGTGACATCTTAATGATTATACTCCGCTTGTTTAATTTCAAAACTCTTAGTTTGATTATTTATGTTAAAATGGGTAAAACTTCATTATAGTTCAATTTCCCACATTTTCAATGTGAAGTTAAGGCTTAAAACAACTATTTCTAGTCACAATATACTTTGTGAAGGCTTTAATGATTATACTCGGCTTGTTTACTTTCAAAACTCTTAGTTTGATTATTTATGTCAAAATGGGTAAAACTTCATTATAGTTCGATTTCCCACGTTTCCAATATGAAGTTAAGGCTTTAAACAACGATTTCTATTAAAAATAAGCGTTTTTAGATAAAATATGTATATGCTCGTCTTGTTAAATTTTAAAACTATTTGAACTATGATTTTATACAAAATCGTTAAAACTTTATTATCGTCTTATGTCCCACGTTGCCTACGTGAAGTTAAGGCTGAAAACAACGATTTCTAGTCACAATAAGCTTTGTGACATCTTAATGATTTGACTCGGGTTGTTTACTTTCAAAACTCTTAGTTTGATTATTTATGTCAAAATGGGTAAAACTTCATTATAGTTCGATTTCCCACATTTTCAATGTAAAGTTAAGGCTTAAAACAACTATTTCTAGTCACAATATGCTTTGTGAAGGCTTTAATGATTATACTCGGCTTGTTTACTTTCAAAACAATTAGTTTGATTATTTATATCAAAATGGTATAAATTCATTAAAGTTCGATTTCCCACGTTTTCAATGTGAAGTTAAGGCTTAAAACAACTATTTCTAGTCACAATATGCTTTGTGAAGTTTTAAATGATTATACTCGGCTTGTTTACTTTCAAAACACTTAGTTTGATTATTTATGTCAAAATGGGTAAAATTTCATTATAGTTCGATTTCTCACGTTTTCAATGTGAAGTTAAGGCTTAAAACAACTATTTCTAGTCACAATATGCTTTGTGAAGGCTTTAATGATTATACTCGGCTTGTTTACTTTCAAAACTCTTTGTTTGATTATTTATGTCAAAATTGGTAAAACTTCATTATAGTTAGATTTCGCACATTTTCAATGTGAAGTTAAGGCTTAAAACAACTATTTCTAGTCACAATAAGCTTTGTGAAAGCTTTAATGATTATACTCGGCTTGTTTACTTTTAAAACTTTTAGTTTGATTATTTATGTCAAAATGGGTAAACCTTCATTATAGTTCGATTTCCCACGTTTTCAATGTGAAGTTAAGGCTTAAGACAACTATTTCTAGTCATAATACGCATTGTGAAGTTTTCAATGATTATACTCGGCTTGTTTACTTTCTAAACTCTTAGTTTGATTATTTATGTCAAAATGGGTAAAACCTCATTATAGTTCGATTTCTCACGTTTTCAATGTGAAGTTAAGGCTAAAAACAACGATTTCTAGTCACAATAAGCTTTGTGACATCTTAATGATTATACTCCGCTTGTTTACTTTCAAAACTCTTAGTTTGATTATTTATGTCAAAATGGGTAAAACTTCATTATAGTTCGATTTCCCACGATTTCAATATGAAGTTTGGGCTTAAAACAACTATTTCTAGTCACAATATGCTTTGTGAAGGCTTTAATGATTATACTCGGCTTGTTTACTTTCAAAACACTTAGTTTGATTATTTATGTCAAAATGGGTAAAACATCATTATAGTTCGATTTCTCACGTTTTCAATGTGAAGTTAAGGCTTAAAACAACTATTTCTAGTCACAATAAGCTTTGTGACATCTTAATGATTATACTCCGCTTGTTTACTTTAAAAACTCTTAGTTTGATTATTTATGTCAATATGGGTAAAAATTTATTATAGTTCGATTTCCCACGTTTCCAATGTGAAGGTTGGGCTTAAAACAGCGATTTCTAGTCACAATATGCTTTGTTAAGGCTTTAATGATTATACTCGGCTTTTTTACTTTCAAAACTCTTAGTTTGATTATTTATGTCAAAAAGGGGTAAAACATCATTATAGTTCGATTTCTCACTTTTTCAATGTGAAGTTAAGGCTTAAAACAACTATTTCTAGTCACAATAAGCTTTGTGAAAGCTTTAATGATTATACGCGGCTTGTTTACTTTCAAAATTCTTAGTTTGATTATTTATTTATGTCAAAATGGGTAAAACTTCATTATAGTTCGATTTCCCACGTTTCCAATATGAAGTTAAGGCTTAAAACAACGATTTCTATTAAAAATAAGCGTTTGTAGAAAAAATAATGTTTATTCTCGTCTTGTTAAATTTTAAAACTATTAGAATTATGATTTTTATACAAAATCGTTAAAACTTCGTTATCGTTCAATGTCCCACTTTCCCTACGAGAAGTTAAGGCTAAAAACAACGATTCTAGTCACAATAAGCTTTGTGACATCTTAATGATTATACTCCGCTTGTTTAATTTCAAAACTCTTAGTTTGATTATTTATGTTAAAATGGGTAAAACTTCATTATAGTTCAATTTCCCACATTTTCAATGTGAAGTTAAGGCTTAAAACAACTATTTCTAGTCACAATATGCTTTGTGAAGGCTTTAATGATTATACTCGGCTTGTTTACTTTCAAAACTCTTAGTTTGATTATTTATGTCAAAATGGGTATAACTTCATTATAGTTCGATTTCTCAGGTTTTCAATGTGAAGTTAAGTCTTAAAACAACTATTTCTAGTCACAATAAGTTTTGTGAAAGCTTTAATGATTATACTCGGCTTGTTTACTTTCAAAACTCTTAGTTAGATTATTTATGTCAAAATGGGTAAAACTTCATTATAGTTCGATTTCCCACGTTTTCAATGTGAAGTTAAGGCTTAAAACAACTATTTCTAGTCACAATATGCTTTGTGAAGTTTTAAATGATTATACTCGGCTTGTTTACTTTCAAAACTCTTAGTTTGATTATTTATGTCAAAATGGGTAAAACTTCATTATAGTTCGATTTCCCACGTTTCCAATATGAAGTTAAGGCTTAAAACAACGATTTCTATTAAAAATAAGCGTTTGTAGAAAAAATATGTTTATGCTCGTCTTGTTAAATTTTAAAACTATTAGAATTATGATTTTATACAAAATCGTTAAAACTTCGTTATAGTCAATGTCCCACTTTCCCTACGAAGTTAAGGCTAAAAACAACGATTTCTAGTCACAATAAGCTTTGTGACATCTTAATGATTATACTCCGCTTGTTTAATTTCAAAACTCTTAGTTTGATTATTTATGTCAAAATGGGTAAAACTTCATTATAGTTCAATTTCCCACATTTTCAATGTGAAGTTAAGGCTTAAAACAACTATTTCTAGTCACAATATGCTTTGTGAAAGCTTTAATGATTATACTCGCTTGTTTACTTTCAAAACTCTTTGTTTGATTATTTATGTCAAAATTGGTAAAACTTCATTATAGTTAGATTTCGCACATTTTCAACGTGAAGTTAAGGCTTAAAACAACTATTTCTAGTCACAATAAGCTTTGTGAAAGCTTTAATGATTATATTCGGCTTGTTTACTTTTAAAACTTTTAGTTTGATTATTTATGTCAAAATGGGTAAAACTTCATTATAGTTCGATTTCCCACGTTTTCAATGTGAAGTTAAGGCTTAAAACAACTATTTCTAGTCATAATATGCATTGTGAAGTTTTCAATGATTATACTCGGCTTGTCTACTTTCAAAACTCTTAGTTTGATTATTTATGTCAAAATGGGTAAAACTTCATTATAGTTCGATTTCTCACGTTTTCAATGTGAAGTTAAGGCTAAAAATAACGATTTCTAGTCACAATAAGCTTTGTGACATCTTAATGATTATACTCCGCTTGTTTACTTTCAAAACTCTTAGTTTGATTATTTATGTCAAAATGGGTAAAACTTCATTATAGCTCGATTTCCCACGTTTTCAATATGAAGTTTAGGCTTAAAAAAACTATTTCTAGTCACAATATGCTTTGTGAAGGCTTTAATGATTATACTCGGCTTGTTTACTTTCAAAACTCTTAGTTTAATTATTTATGTCAAAATGGGTAAAACTTCATTATAGTTCGATTTCTCACGTTTTCAATGTGAAGTTAAGGCTTAAAACAACTATTTCTAGTCACAATATGCTTTGTGAAGGCTTTAATGATTATACTCGGCTTGTTTACTTTCAAAACTCTTAGTTTGATTATTTATGTCAAAATGGGTAAAACTTCATTATAGTTCGATTTCTCACGTTTTCAATGTGAAGTTAAGGCTTAAAACAACTATTTCTAGTCACAATAAGCTTTGTGAAAGCTTTAATGATTATACTCGGCTTGTTTACTTTTAAAACTTTTAGTTTGATTATTTATGTCAAAATGGGTAAAACTTCATTATAGTTCGATTTCCCACGTTTTCAATGTGAAGTTAAGGCTTAAAACAACTATTTCTAGTCACAATAAGCTTTGTGACATTTAATGATTATACTCGCTTGTTTACTTTCAAAACTCTTAGTTTGATTATTTATGTCAAAATGGGTAAAACTTCATTATAGTTCGATTTCCCACGATTTCAATGTGAAGTTAAGGCTTAAAACAACTATTTCTAGTCACAATATGCTTTGTGAAGGCTTTAATGATTATACTCGGCTTGTTTACTTTCAAACTCTTAGTTTGATTATTTATGTCAAAATAGGTAAAACATCATTATAGTTCGATTTCTCACGTTTTCAATGTGAAGTTAAGGCTTAAAACAACTATTTCTAGTCACAATAAGCTTTGTGAAAGCTTTAATGATTATACTCGGCTTGTTTACTTTTAAAACTTTTAGTTTGATTATTTATGTCAAAATGGGTAAAACTTCATTATAGTTCGATTTCCCACGTTTTCAATATGAAGTTAAGGCTTAAAACAACTATTTCTAGTCACAATAAGCTTTGTGACATCTTAATGATTATACTCCGCTTGTTTACTTTCAAAACTCTTAGTTTGATTATTTATGTCAAAATGGGTAAAACTTCATTATAGTTCGATTTCCCACGATTTCAATGTGAAGTTAAGGCTTAAAACAACTATTTCTAGTCACAATATGCTTTGTGAAGGCTTTAATGATTATACTCGCCTTGTTTACTTTCAAAACACTTAGTTTGATTATTTATGTCAAAATAGGTAAAACATCATTATAGTTCGATTTCTCACGTTTTCAATGTGAAGTTAAGGCTTAAAACAACTATTTCTAGTCACAATAAGCTTTGTGAAAGCTTTAATGATTATACTCGGCTTGTTTACTTTTAAAACTTTTAGTTTGATTATTTATGTCAAAATGGGTAAAACTTCATTATAGTTCGATTTCCCACGTTTTCAATATGAAGTTAAGGCTTAAAACAACTATTTCTAGTCACAATATGCTTTGTGAAGGCTTTAATGATTATACTCGGCTTGTTTACTTTCAAAACACTTAGTTTGATTATTTATGTCAAAATGGGTAAAACATCATTATAGTTCGATTTCTCACGTTTTCAATGTGAAGTTAAGGCTTAAAACAACTATTTCTAGTCACAATAAGCTTTGTGAAAGCTTTAATGATTATACTCGGCTTGTTTACTTTAAAAACTCTTAGTTTGATTATTTATGTCAAAATGGGTAAAAATTCATTATAGTTCGATTTCCCACGTTTTCAATGTGAAGTTAAGGCTTAAAACAACTATTTCTAGTCACAATATGCTTTGTGAAGGCTTTAATGATTATACTCGGCTTGTTTACTTTCAAAACACTTAGTTTGATTATTTATGTCAAAATGGGTAAAACATCATTATAGTTCGATTTCTCACGTTTTCAATGTGAAGTTAAGGCTTAAAACAACTATTTCTAGTCACAATAAGCTTTGTGAAAGCTTTAATGATTACACTCGGCTTGTTTACTTTCAAAACTCATAGTTTGATTATTAATGTCAAAATGGGTAAAACTTCATTAAAGTACGATTTTCCCACGTTTCCAATATGAAGTTAAAGCTTAAAACAACGATTTCTATTAAAAATAAGCGTTTTTAGATAAAATATGCATATGCTCGTCTTGTTAAATTTTAAAACTATTTGAACTATGATTTTATTCAAAATCGTTAAAACTTTATTATAGTCCTATGTCCCACGTTGCCAACGTGAAGTTTAAGGCTGAAAACAACGATTTCTAGTCACAATAAGCTTTGTGACATCTTAATGATTTGACTCGGGTTGTTTACTTTCAAAACTCTTAGTTTGATTATTTATGTCAAAATGGGTAAAACTTCATTATAGTTCGATTTCCCACATTTTCAATGTGAAGTTAAGGCTTAAAACAACTATTTCTAGTCACAATAAGCATTGTGAAAGCTTTAATGATTATACTCGGCTTGTTTACTTTTAAAACTTTTAGTTTGATTATTTATGTCAAAATGGGTAAAACTTCATTATAGTTCGATTTCCCACGTTTTCAATGTGAAGTTAAGGCTTAAAACAACTATTTCTAGTCATAATATGCATTTTGAAGTTTTCAATGATTATACTCGGCTTGTTTACTTTCAAAACTCTTAGTTTGATTATTTATGTCAAAATGGGTAAAACTTCATTATAGTTCGATTTCTCACGTTTTCAATGTGAAGTTAAGGCTAAAAACAACGATTTCTAGTACAATAAGCTTTGTGACATCTTAATGATTATACTCCGCTTGTTTACTTTCAAAACTCTTAGTTTGATTATTTATGTCAAAATGGGTAAAACTTCATTATAGTTCGATTTCCCACGATTTCAATGTTAAGTTAAGGCTTAAAACAACTATTTCTAGTCACAATATGCTTTGTGAAGGCTTTAATGATTATACTCGCCTTGTTTACTTTCAAAACACTTAGTTTGATTATTTATGTCAAAATGGGTAAAACATCATTATAGTTCGATTTCTCACGTTTTCAATGTGAAGTTAAGGCTTAAAACAACTATTTCTAGTCACAATAAGCTTTGTGAAAGCTTTAATGATTATACTCGGCTTGTTTACTTTTAAAACTTTAGTTTGATTATTTATGTCAAAATGGGTAAAACTTCATTATAGTTCGATTTCCCACGTTTTCAATGTGAAGTTAAGGCTTAAAACAACTATTTCTAGTCACAATATGCTTTGTGAAGGCTTTAATGATTATACTCGGCTTGTTTACTTTCAAAACACTTAGTTTGATTATTTATGTCAAAATGGGTAAAACATCATCATAGTTCGATTTCTCACGTTTTCAATGTGAAGTTAAGGCTTAAAACAACTATTTCTAGTCACAATAAGCTTTGTGAAAGCTTTAATGATTATACTCGGCTTGTTTACTTTAAAAACTCTTAGTTTGATTATTTATGTCAAAATGGGTAAAAATTCATTATAGTTCGATTTCCCACGTTTTCAATTTGAAGTTAAGGCTTAAAACAACTATTTCTAGTCACAATATGCTTTGTGAAGGCTTTAATGATTATACTCGGCTTGTTTACTTTCAAAACACTTAGTTTGATTATTTATGTCAAAATGGGTAAAACATCACTATAGTTCGATTTCTCACGTTTTCAATGTGAAGTTAAGGCTTAAAACAACTATTTCTAGTCACAATAAGCTTTGTGAAAGCTTTAATGATTACACTCGGCTTGTTTACTTTCAAAACTCTTAGTTTGATTATTAATGTCAAAATGGGTAAAACTTCATTAAAGTACGATTTTCCCACGTTTCCAATATGAAGTTAAGGCTTAAAACAACGATTTCTATTAAAAATAAGCGTTTTTAGATAAAATATGCATATGCTCGTCTTGTTAAATTTTAAAACTATTTGAAATATGATTTTATTCAAAATCGTTAAAACTTTATTATCGTCCTATGTCCCACGTTGCCTACGTGAAGTTAAGGCTGAAAACAACGATTTCTAGTCACAATAAGCTTTGTGACATCTTAATGATTTGACTCGGGATGTTTACTTTCAAAACACTTAGTTTGATTATTTATGTCAAAATGGGTAAAACTTCATTATAGTTCGATTTCCCACGATTTCAATGTGAAGTTAAGGCTTAAAACAACTATTTCTAGTCACAATATGCTTTGTGAAGGCTTTAATGATTATACTCGCCTTGTTTACTTTCAAAACACTTAGTTTGATTATTTATGTCAAAATGGGTAAAAAAACATCATTATAGTTCGATTTCTCACGTTTTCAATGTGAAGTTAAGGCTTAAAACAACTATTTCTAGTCACAATATGCATTGTGAAGGCTTTAATGATTATACTCGGCTTGTTTACTTTCAAAACTCTTTGTTTGATTATTTATGTCAAAATTGGTAAAACTTCATTATAGTTAGATTTCGCACATTTTCAACGTGAAGTTAAGGCTTAAAACAACTATTTCTAGTCACAATAAGCTTTGTGAAAGCTTTAATGATTATATTCGGCTTGTTTACTTTTAAAACTTTTAGTTTGATTATTTATGTCAAAATGGGTAAAACTTCATTATAGTTCGATTTCCCACGTTTTCAATGTGAAGTTAAGGCTTAAAACAACTATTTCTAGTCATAATATGCATTGTGAAGTTTTCAATGATTATACTCGGCTTGTCTACTTTCAAAACTCTTAGTTTGATTATTTATGTCAAAATGGGTAAAACTTCATTATAGTTCGATTTCTCACGTTTTCAATGTGAAGTTAAGGCTAAAAATAACGATTTCTAGTCACAATAAGCTTTGTGACATCTTAATGATTATACTCCGCTTGTTTACTTTCAAAACTCTTAGTTTGATTATTTATGTCAAAATGGGTAAAACTTCATTATAGCTCGATTTCCCACGTTTTCAATATGAAGTTTAGGCTTAAAAAAACTATTTCTAGTCACAATATGCTTTGTGAAGGCTTTAATGATTATACTCGGCTTGTTTACTTTCAAAACGCTTAGTTTGATTATTTATGTCAAAATGGGTAAAACATCATTATAGTTCGATTTCTCACGTTTTCAATGTAAAGTTAAGGCTTAAAACAACTATTTCTAGTCACAATAAGCTTTGTGAAAGCTTTAAAGATTATACTCGGCTTGTTTACTTTCAAAACTCTTAGTTTGATTATTTATGTCAAAATGGGTAAAAATTCATTATAGTTCGATTTCCCACGTTTCCAATGTGAAGTTGTTGGGTTAAAACAACGATTTCTAGTCACAATATGCTTTGTTAAGGCTTTAATGATTATACTCGGCTTTTTTACTTTCAAAACTCTTAGTTTGATTATTTATGTCAAAAAGGGGTAAAACATCATTATAGTTCGATTTCTCACGTTTTCAATGTGAAGTTAAGGCTTAAAACAACTATTTCTAGTCACAATAAGCTTTGTGAAAGCTTTAATGATTATACTCGGCTTGTTTACTTTCAAAACTCTTAGTTTGATTATTTATGTCAAAATGGGTAAAACTTCATTATAGTTCGATTTCCCACATTTTCAATGTGAAGTTAAGGCTTAAAACAACTATTTCTAGTCACAATATGCTTTGTGAAGGCTTTAATGATTATACTCGGCTTGTTTACTTTCAAAACACTTAGTTTGATTATTTATGTCAAAATGGGTAAAACATCATTATAGTTCGATTTCTCACGTTTTCAATGTGAAGTTAAGGCTTAAAACAATTATTTCTAGTCACAATAAGCTTTGTGAAAGCTTTAATGATTATACTCGGCTTGTTTACTTTAAAAACTCTTAGTTTGATTATTTAAGTCAATATGGGTAAAAATTCATTATAGTTCGATTTCCCACGTTTCCAATGTGAAGGTTGGGCTTAAAACAACGATTTCTAGTCACAATATGCTTTGTTAAGGCTTTAATGATTATACTCGGCTTTTTTACTTTCAAAACTCTTAGTTTGATTATTTATGTCAAAAAGGGGTAAAACATCATTATAGTTCGATTTCTCACGTTTTCAATGTGAAGTTAAGGCTAAAAACAACGATTTCTAGTCACAATAAGCTTTGTGACATCTTAATGATTATACTCCGCTTGTTTACTTTCAAAACTCTTAGTTTGATTATTTATGTCAAAATGGGTAAAACTTCATTATAGTTCGATTTCCCACGTTTTCAATGTGAAGTTAAGGCTTAAAACAACTATTTCTAGTCACAATATGCTTTGTGAAGGCTTTAATGATTATACTCGGCTTGTTTACTTTCAAAACACTTAGTTTGATTATTTATGTCAAAATGGGTATAACTTCATTATAGTTCGATTTCTCAGTTTTCAATGTGAAGTTAAGTCTTAAAACAACTATTTCTAGTCACAATAAGTTTTGTGAAAGCTTTAATGATTATACTCGGCTTGTTTACTTTCAAAACTCTTAGTTAGATTATTTATGTCAAAATGGGTAAAACTTCATTATAGTTCGATTTCCCACGTTTTCAATGTGAAGTTAAGGCTTAAAACAACTATTTCTAGTCACAATATGCTTTGTGAAGTTTTAAATGATTATACTCGGCTTGTTTACTTTCAAAACTCTTAGTTTGATTATTTATGTCAAAATGGGTAAAACTTCATTATAGTTCGATTTTCCACGTTTCCAATATGAAGTTAAGGCTTAAAACAACGATTTCTATTAAAAATAAGCGTTTGTAGAAAAAATATGTTTATGCTCGTCTTGTTAAATTTTAAAACTATTAGAATTATGATTTTATACAAAATCGTTAAAACTTCGTTATCGTCCAATGTCCCACTTTCCCTACGTGAAGTTAAGGCTAAAAACAACGATTTCTAGTCACAATAAGCTTTGTGACATCTTAATGATTATACTCCGCTTGTTTAATTTCAAAACTCTTAGTTTGATTATTTATGTCAAAATGGATAAAACTTCATTATAGTTCAATTTCCCACATTTTCAATGTGAAGTTAAGGCTTAAAACAACTATTTCTAGTCACAATATGCTTTGTGAAGGCTTTAATGATTATACTCGGCTTGTTTACTTTCAAAACTCTTAGTTTGATTATTTATGTCAAAATGGGTATAACTTCATTATAGTTCGATTTCTCACGTTTTCAATGTGAAGTTAAGGCTTAAAACAACTATTTCTACTCACAATAAGCTTTGTGAAAGCTTTAATGATTATACTCGGCTTGTTTACTTTTAAAACTTTTAGTGTGATTATTTATGTCAAAATGGGTAAAACTTCATTATAGTTCGATTTCCCACGTTTTCAATGTGAAGTTAAGGCTTAAAACAACTATTTCTAGTCATAATATGCATTGTGAAGTTTTCAATGATTATACTCGGCTTGTTTACTTTCAAAACTCTTAGTTTGATTATTTATGTCAAAATGGGTAAAACTTCATTATAGTTCGATTTCTCACGTTTTCAATGTGAAGTTAAGGCTAAAAACAACGATTTCTAGTCACAATAAGCTTTGTGACATCTTAATGATTATACTCCGCTTGTTTACTTTCAAAACTCTTAGTTTGATTATTTATGTCAAAATGGGTAAAACTTCATTATAGTTCGATTTCCCACGATTTCAATGTGAAGTTAAGGCTTAAAACAACTATTTCTAGTCACAATATGCTTTGTGAAGGCTTTAATGATTATACTCGCCTTGTTCACTTTCAAAACACTTAGTTTGATTATTTATGTCAAAATGGGTAAAACATCATTATAGTTCGATTTCTCACGTTTTCAATGTGAAGTTAAGGCTTAAAACAACTATTTCTAGTCACAATAAGCTTTGTGAAAGCTTTAATGATTATACTCGGCTTGTTTACTTTTAAAACTTTTAGTTTGATTATTTATGTCAAAATGGGTAAAACTTCATTATAGTTCGATTTCCCACGTTTTCAATGTGAAGTTAAGGCTTAAAACAACTATTTCTAGTCACAATATGCTTTGTGAAGGCTTTAATGATTATACTCGGCTTGTTTACTTTCAAAACACTTAGTTTGATTATTTATGTCAAAATGGGTAAAACATCATTATAGTTCGATTTCTCACGTTTTCAATGTGAAGTTAAGGCTTAAAACAATTATTTCTAGTCACAATAAGCTTTGTGAAAGCTTTAATGATTATACTCGGCTTGTTTACTTTAAAAACTCTTAGTTTGATTATTTAAGTCAATATGGGTAAAAATTCATTATAGTTCGATTTCCCACGTTTCCAATGTGAAGGTTGGGCTTAAAACAGCGATTTCTAGTCACAATATGCTTTGTTAAGGCTTTAATGATTATACTCGGCTTTTTTACTTTCAAAACTCTTAGTTTGATTATTTATGTCGAAAAGGGGTAAAACATCATTATAGTTCGATTTCTCACGTTTTCAATGTGAAGTTAAGGCTAAAAACAACGATTTCTAGTCACAATAAGCTTTGTGACATCTTAATGATTATACTCCGCTTGTTTACTTTCAAAACTCTTAGTTTGATTATTTATGTCAAAATGGGTAAAACTTCATTATAGTTCGATTTCCCACGTTTTCAATGTGAAGTTAAGGCTTAAAACAACTATTTCTAGTCACAATATGCTTTGTGAAGGCTTTAATGATTATACTCGGCTTGTTTACTTTCAAAACACTTAGTTTGATTATTTATGTCAAAATGGGTATAACTTCATTATAGTTCGATTTCTCAGGTTTTCAATGTGAAGTTAAGTCTTAAAACAACTATTTCTAGTCACAATAAGTTTTGTGAAAGCTTTAATGATTATACTCGGCTTGTTTACTTTCAAAACTCTTAGTTAGATTATTTATGTCAAAATGGGTAAAACTTCATTATAGTTCGATTTCCCACGTTTTCAATGTGAAGTTAAGGCTTAAAACAACTATTTCTAGTCACAATATGCTTTGTGAAGTTTTAAATGATTATACTCGGCTTGTTTACTTTCAAAACTCTTAGTTTGATTATTTATGTCAAAATGGGTAAAACTTCATTATAGTTCGATTTCCCACGTTTCCAATATGAAGTTAAGGCTTAAAACAACGATTTCTATTAAAAATAAGCGTTTGTAGAAAAAATATGTTTATGCTCGTCTTGTTAAATTTTAAAACTATTAGAATTATGATTTTATACAAAATCGTTAAAACTTCGTTATCGTCCAATGTCCCACTTTCCCTACGTGAAGTTAAGGCTAAAAACAACGATTTCTAGTCACAATAAGCTTTGTGACATCTTAATGATTATACTCCGCTTGTTTAATTTCAAAACTCTTAGTTTGATTATTTATGTCAAAATGGATAAAACTTCATTATAGTTCAATTTCCCACATTTTCAATGTGAAGTTAAGGCTTAAAACAACTATTTCTAGTCACAATATGCTTTGTGAAGGCTTTAATGATTATACTCGGCTTGTTTACTTTCAAAACTCTTAGTTTGATTATTTATGTCAAAATGGGTATAACTTCATTATAGTTCGATTTCTCACGTTTTCAATGTGAAGTTAAGGCTTAAAACAACTATTTCTACTCACAATAAGCTTTGTGAAAGCTTTAATGATTATACTCGGCTTGTTTACTTTTAAAACTTTTAGTGTGATTATTTATGTCAAAATGGGTAAAACTTCATTATAGTTCGATTTCCCACGTTTTCAATGTGAAGTTAAGGCTTAAAACAACTATTTCTAGTCATAATATGCATTGTGAAGTTTTCAATGATTATACTCGGCTTGTTTACTTTCAAAACTCTTAGTTTGATTATTTATGTCAAAATGGGTAAAACTTCATTATAGTTCGATTTCTCACGTTTTCAATGTGAAGTTAAGGCTAAAAACAACGATTTCTAGTCACAATAAGCTTTGTGACATCTTAATGATTATACTCCGCTTGTTTACTTTCAAAACTCTTAGTTTGATTATTTATGTCAAAATGGGTAAAACTTCATTATAGTTCGATTTCCCACGATTTCAATGTGAAGTTAAGGCTTAAAACAACTATTTCTAGTCACAATATGCTTTGTGAAGGCTTTAATGATTATACTCGCCTTGTTCACTTTCAAAACACTTAGTTTGATTATTTATGTCAAAATGGGTAAAACATCATTATAGTTCGATTTCTCACGTTTTCAATGTGAAGTTAAGGCTTAAAACAACTATTTCTAGTCACAATAAGCTTTGTGAAAGCTTTAATGATTATACTCGGCTTGTTTACTTTTAAAACTTTTAGTTTGATTATTTATGTCAAAATGGGTAAAACTTCATTATAGTTCGATTTCCCACGTTTTCAATGTGAAGTTAAGGCTTAAAACAACTATTTCTAGTCACAATATGCTTTGTGAAGGCTTTAATGATTATACTCGGCTTGTTTACTTTCAAAACACTTAGTTTGATTATTTATGTCAAAATGGGTAAAACATCATTATAGTTCGATTTCTCACGTTTTCAATGTGAAGTTAAGGCTTAAAACAACTATTTCTAGTCACAATAAGCTTTGTGAAAGCTTTAATGATTATACTCGGCTTGTTTACTTTAAAAACTCTTAGTTTGATTATTTATGTCAAAATGGGTAAAAATTCATTATAGTTCGATTTCCCACGTTTTCAATGTGAAGTTAAGGCTTAAAACAACTATTTCTAGTCACAATATGCTTTGTGAAGGCTTTAATGATTATACTCGGCTTGTTTACTTTCAAAACACTTAGTTTGATTATTTATGTCAAAATGGGTAAAACATCATTATAGTTCGATTTCTCACACGTTTTCAATGTGAAGTTAAGGCTTAAAACAACTATTTCTAGTCACAATAAGCTTTGTGAAAGCTTTAATGATTACACTCGGCTTGTTTACTTTCAAAACTCTTAGTTTGATTATTAATGTCAAAATGGGTAAAACTTCATTAAAGTACGATTTTCCCACGTTTCCAATATGAAGTTAAGGCTTAAAACAACGATTTCTATTAAAAATAAGCGTTTTTAGATAAAATATGCATATGCTCGTCTTGTTAAATTTTAAAACTATTTGAACTATGATTTTATTCAAAATCGTTAAAACTTTATTATCGTCCTATGTCCCACGTTGCCTACGTGAAGTTAAGGCTGAAAACAACGATTTCTAGTCACAATAAGCTTTGTGACATCTTAATGATTTGACTCGGGTTGTTTACTTTCAAAACTCTTAGTTTGATTATTTATGTCAAAATGGGTAAAACTTCATTATAGTTCGATTTCCCACATTTTCAATGTGAAGTTAAGGCTTAAAACAACTATTTCTAGTCACAATATGCTTTGTGAAGGCTTTAATGATTATACTAGGCTTAGTTTGATTATTTATGTCAAAATGGGTAAAACATCATTATAGTTCGATTTCTCACGTTTTCAATGTGAAGTTAAGGCTTAAAACAACTATTTCTAGTCACAATAAGCATTGTGAAAGCTTTAATGATTATACTCGGCTTGTTTACTTTTAAAACTTTTAGTTTGATTATTTATGTCAAAATGGGTAAAACTTCATTATAGTTCGATTTCCCACGTTTTCAATGTGAAGTTAAGGCTTAAAACAACTATTTCTAGTCATAATATGCATTTTGAAGTTTTCAATGATTATACTCGGCTTGTTTACTTTCAAAACTCTTAGTTTGATTATTTATTTCAAAATGGGTAAAACTTCATTATAGTTCGATTTCTCACGTTTTCAATGTGAAGTTAAGGCTAAAAACAACGATTTCTAGTCACAATAAGCTTTGTGACATCTTAATGATATACTCCGCTTGTTTACTTTCAAAACTCTTAGTTTGATTATTTATGTCAAAATGGGTAAAACTTCATTATAGTTCGATTTCCCACGATTTCAATGTGAAGTTAAGGCTTAAAACAACTATTTCAAGTCACAATATGCTTTGTGAAGGCTTTAATGATTATACTCGCCTTGTTTACTTTCAAAACACTTAGTTTGATTATTTATGTCAAAATGGGTAAAACATCATTATAGTTCGATTTCTCACGTTTTCAATGTGAAGTTAAGGCTTAAAACAACTATTTCTAGTCACAATAAGCTTTGTGAAAGCTTTAATGATTATACTCGGCTTGTTTACTTTTAAAACTTTAGTTTGATTATTTATGTCAAAATGGGTAAAACTTCATTATAGTTCGATTTCCCACGTTTTCAATTTGAAGTTAAGGCTTAAAACAACTATTTCTAGGCACAATATGCTTTGTGAAGGCTTTAATGATTATACTCGGCTTGTTTACTTTCAAAACACTTAGTTTGATTATTTATGTCAAAATGGGTAAAACATCATTATAGTTCGATTTCTAACGTTTTCAATGTGAAGTTAAGGCTTAAAACAACTATTTCTAGTCACAATAAGCTTTGTGAAAGCTTTAATGATTATACTCGGCTTGTTTACTTTTAAAACTTTTAGTTTGATTATTTATGTCAAAATGGGTAAAACTTCATTATAGTTCGATTTCCCACGTTTTCAATGTGAAGTTAAGGCTTAAAACAACTATTTCTAGTCACAATATGCTTTGTGAAGGCTTTAATGATTATACTCGGCTTGTTTACTTTCAAAACACTTAGTTTTATTATTTATGTCAAAATGGGTAAAACATCATTATAGTTCGATTTCTCACGTTTTCAATGTGAAGTTAAGGCTTAAAACAACTATTTCTAGTCACAATAAGCTTTGTGAAAGCTTTAATGATTATACTCGGCTTGTTTACTTTAAAAACTCTTAGTTTGATTATTTATGTCAAAATGGGTAAAAATTCATTATAGTTCGATTTCCCACGTTTTCAATGTGAAGTTAAGGCTTAAAACAACTATTTCTAGTCACAATATGCTTTGTGAAGGCTTTAATGATTATACTCGGCTTGTTTACTTTCAAAACACTTAGTTTGATTATTTATGTCAAAATGGGTAAAACATCATTATAGTTCGATTTCTCACGTTTTCAATGTGAAGTTAAGGCTTAAAACAACTATTTCTAGTCACAATAACCTTTGTGAAAGCTTTAATGATTACACTCGGCTTGTTTACTTTCAAAACTCTTAGTTTGATTATTAATGTCAAAATGGGTAAAACTTCATTAAAGTACGATTTTCCCACGTTTCCAATATGAAGTTAAAGCTTAAAACAACGATTTCTATTAAAAATAAGCGTTTTTAGATAAAATATGCATATGCTCGTCTTGTTAAATTTTAAAACTATTTGAACTATGATTTTATTCAAAATCGTTAAAACTTTATTATCGTATGTCCCACGTTGCCTACGTGAAGTTAAGGCTGAAAACAACGATTTCTAGTCACAATAAGCTTTGTGACATCTTTATGATTTGACTCGAGTTGTTTACTTTCAAAACTCTTAGTTTGATTATTTATGTCAAAATGGGTAAAACTTCATTATAGTTCGATTTCCCACATTTTCAATGTGAAGTTAAGGCTTAAAACAACTATTTCTAGTCACAATAAGCATTGTGAAAGCTTTAATGATTATACTCGGCTTGTTTACTTTTAAAACTTTTAGTTTGATTATTTATGTCAAAATGGGTAAAACTTCATTATAGTTCGATTTCCCACGTTTTCAATGTGAAGTTAAGGCTTAAAACAACTATTTCTAGTCATAATATGCATTTTGAAGTTTTCAATGATTATACTCGGCTTGTTTACTTTCAAAACTCTTAGTTTGATTATTTATGTCAAAATGGGTAAAACTTCATTATAGTTCGATTTCTCACGTTTTCAATGTGAAGTTAAGGCTAAAAACAACGATTTCTAGTCACAATAAGCTTTGTGACATCTTAATGATTATACTCCGCTTGTTTACTTTCAAAACTCTTAGTTTGATTATTTATGTCAAAATGGGTAAAACTTCATTATAGTTCGATTTCCCACGATTTCAATGTGAAGTTAAGGCTTAAAACAACTATTTCTAGTCACAATATGCTTTGTGAAGGCTTTAATGATTATACTCGCCTTGTTTACTTTCAAAACACTTAGTTTGATTATTTATGTCAAAATGGGTAAAACATCATTATAGTTCGATTTCTCACGTTTTCAATGTGAAGTTAAGGCTTAAAACAACTATTTCTAGTCACAATAAGCTTTGTGAAAGCTTTAATGATTATACTTGGCTTGTTTACTTTTAAAACTTTAGTTTGATTATTTATGTCAAAATGGGTAAAACTTCATTATAGTTCGATTTCCCACGTTTTCAATGTGAAGTTAAGGCTTAAAACAACTATTTCTAGTCACAATATGCTTTGTGAAGGCTTTAATGATTATACTCGGCTTGTTTACTTTCAAAACACTTAGTTTGATTATTTATGTCAAAATGGGTAAAACATCATTATAGTTCGATTTCTCACGTTTTCAATGTGAAGTTAAGGCTTAAAACAACTATTTCTAGTCACAATAAGCTTTGTGAAAGCTTTAATGATTATACTCGGCTTGTTTACTTTAAAAACTCTTAGTTTGACTATTTATGTCAAAATGGGTAAAAATTCATTATAGTTCGATTTCCCACGTTTTCAATGTGAAGTTAAGGCTTAAAACAACTATTTCTAGTCACAATATGCTTTGTGAAGGCTTTAATGATTATACTCGGCTTGTTTACTTTCAAAACACTTAGTTTGATTATTTATGTCAAAATGGGTAAAACATCATTATAGTTCGATTTCTCACGTTTTCAATGTGAAGTTAAGGCTTAAAACAACTATTTCTAGTCACAATAAGCTTTGTGAAAGCTTTAATGATTACACTCGGCTTGTTTACTTTCAAAACTCTTAGTTTGATTATTAATGTCAAAATGGGTAAAACTTCATTAAAGTACGATTTTCCCACGTTTCCAATATGAAGTTAAGGCTTAAAACAACGATTTCTATTAAAAATAAGCGTTTTTAGATAAAATATGCATATGCTCGTCTTGTTAAATTTTAAAACTATTTGAAATATGATTTTATTCAAAATCGTTAAAACTTTATTATCGTCCTATGTCCCACGTTGCCTACGTGAAGTTAAGGCTGAAAACAACGATTTCTAGTCACAATAAGCTTTGTGACATCTTAATGATTTGACTCGGGATGTTTACTTTCAAAACACTTAGTTTGATTATTTATGTCAAAATGGGTAAAACTTCATTATAGTTCGATTTCCCACGATTTCAATGTGAAGTTAAGGCTTAAAACAACTATTTCTAGTCACAATATGCTTTGTGAAGGCTTTAATGATTATACTCGCCTTGTTTACTTTCAAAACACTTAGTTTGATTATTTATGTCAAAATGGGTAAAACATCATTATAGTTCGATTTCTCACGTTTTCAATGTGAAGTTAAGGCTTAAAACAACTATTTCTAGTCACAATATGCATTGTGAAGGCTTTAATGATTATACTCGGCTACTTTCAAAACTCTTTGTTTGATTATTTATGTCAAAATTGGTAAAACTTCATTATAGTTAGATTTCGCACATTTTCAACGTGAAGTTAAGGCTTAAAACAACTATTTCTAGTCACAATAAGCTTTGTGAAAGCTTTAATGATTATACTCGGCTTATTTACTTTTAAAACTTTTAGTTTGATTATTTATTTCAAAATGGGTAAAACTTCATTATAGTTCGATTTCCCACGTTTTCAATGTGAAGTTAAGGCTTAAAACAACTATTTCTAGTCATAATATGCATTGTGAAGTTTTCAATGATTATACTCGGCTTGTCTACTTTCAAAACTCTTAGTTTGATTATTTATGTCAAAATGGGTAAAACATCATTATAGTTCGATTTCTCACGTTTTCAATGTGAAGTTAAGGCTAAAAACAACGATTTCTAGTCACAATAAGCTTTGTGACATCTTAATGATTGTACTCCGCTTGTTTACTTTCAAAACTCTTAGTTTGATTATTTATGTCAAAATGGGTAAAACTTCATTATAGTTCGATTTCCCACGTTTTCAATATGAAGTTTAGGCTTAAAAAAACTATTTCTAGTCACAATATGCTTTGTGAAGGCTTTAATGATTATACTCGGCTTGTTTACTTTCAAAACGCTTAGTTTGATTATTTATGTCAAAATGGGTAAAACATCATTATAGTTCGATTTCTCACGTTTTCAATGTAAAGTTAAGGCTTAAAACAACTATTTCTAGTCACAATAAGCTTTGTGAAAGCTTTAATGATTATACTCGGCTTGTTTACTTTCAAAACTCTTAGTTTGATTATTTATGTCAAAATGGGTAAAAATTCATTATAGTTCGATTTCCCACGTTTCCAATGTGAAGGTTGGGCTTAAAACAACGATTTCTAGTCACAATATGCTTTGTTAAGGCTTTAATGATTATACTCGGCTTTTTTACTTTCAAAACTCTTAGTTTGATTATTTATGTCAAAAAGGGGTAAAACATCATTATAGTTCGATTTCTCACGTTTTCAATGTGAAGTTAAGGCTTAAAACAACTATTTCTAGTCACAATAAGCTTTGTGAAAGCTTTAATGATTATACTCGGCTTGTTTACTTTCAAAACTCTTAGTTTGATTATTTATGTCAAAATGGGTAAAACTTCATTATAGTTCGATTTCCCACGTTTTCAATGTGAAGTTAAGGCTTAAAACAACTATTTCTAGTCACAATATGCTTTGTGAAGGCTTTAATGATTATACTCGGCTTGTTTACTTTCAAAACACTTAGTTTGATTATTTATGTCAAAATGGGTAAAACATCATTATAGTTCGATTTCTCACGTTTTCAATGTGAAGTTAAGGCTTAAAACAACTATTTCTAGTCACAATAAGCTTTGTGAAAGCTTTAATGATTATACTCGGCTTGTTTACTTTAAAAACTCTTAGTTTGATTATTTATGTCAATATGGGTAAAAATTCATTATAGTTCGATTTCCCACGTTTCCAATGTGAAGGTTGGGCTTAAAACAACGATTTCTAGTCACAATATGCTTTGTTAAGGCTTTAATGATTATACTCGGCTTTTTTACTTTCAAAACTCTTAGTTTGATTATTTATGTCAAAAGGGGTAAAACATCATTATAGTTCGATTTCTCACGTTTTCAATGTGAAGTTAAGGCTAAAAACAACGATTTCTAGTCACAATAAGCTTTGTGACATCTTAATGATTATACTCCGCTTGTTTACTTTCAAAACTCTTAGTTTGATTATTTATGTCAAAATGGGTAAAACTTCATTATAGTTCGATTTCCCACGTTTTCAATGTGAAGTTAAGGCTTAAAACAACTATTTCTAGTCACAATATGCTTTGTGAAGGCTTTAATGATTATACTCGGCTTGTTTACTTTCAAAACACTTAGTTTGATTATTTATGTCAAAATGGGTAAAACATCATTATAGTTCGATTTCTCACGTTTTCAATGTGAAGTTAAGGCTTAAAACAACTATTTCTAGTCACAATAAGCTTTGTGAAAGCTTTAATGATTATACTCGGCTTGTTTACTTTAAAAACTCTTAGTTTGATTATTTATGTCAATATGGGTAAAAATTCATTATAGTTCGATTTCCCACGTTTCCAATGTGAAGGTTGTGCTTAAAACAAGCGATTTCTAGTCACAATATGCTTTGTTAAGGCTTTAATGATTATACTCGGCTTTTTTACTTTCAAAACTCTTAGTTTGATTATTTATGTCAAAAAGGGGTAAAACATCATTATAGTTCGATTTCTCACTTTTTCAATGTGAAGTTAAGGCTTAAAACAACTATTTCTAGTCACAATAAGCTTTGTGAAAGCTTTAATGATTATACGCGGCTTGTTTACTTTCAAAATTCTTAGTTTGATTATTTATGTCAAAATGGGTAAAACTTCATTATAGTTCGATTTCCCACGTTTCCAATATGAAGTTAAGGCTTAAAACAACGATTTCTATTAAAAATAAGCGTTTGTAGAAAAAATATGTTTATGCTCGTCTTGTTAAATTTTAAAACTATTAGAATTATGATTTTATACAAAATCGTTAAAACTTCGTTATCGTCCAATGTCTCACTTTCCCTACGAGAAGTTAAGGCTAAAAACAACGATTTCTAGTCACAATAAGCTTTGTGACATCTTAATGATTATACTTCGCTTGTTTAATTTCAAAACTCTTAGTTTGATTATTTATGTCAAAATGGGTAAAACTTCATTATAGTTCAATTTCCCACATTTTCAATGTGAAGTTAAGGCTTAAAACAACTATTTCTAGTCACAATATGCTTTGTGAAGGCTTTAATGATTATACTCGGCTTGTTTACTTTCAAAACTCTTAGTTTGATTATTTATGTCAAAATGGGTATAACTTCATTATAGTTCGATTTCTCACGTTTTCAATGTGAAGTTAAGGCTTAAAACAACTATTTCTACTCACAATAAGCTTTGTGAAAGCTTTAATGATTATACTCGGCTTGTTTACTTTTAAAACTTTTAGTGTGATTATTTATGTCAAAATGGGTAAAACTTCATTATAGTTCGATTTCCCACGTTTTCAATGTGAAGTTAAGGCTTAAAACAACTATTTCTAGTCATAATATGCATTGTGAAGTTTTCAATGATTATACTCGGCTTGTTTACTTTCAAAACTCTTAGTTTGATTATTTATGTCAAAATGGGTATAACTTCATTATAGTTCGATTTCTCACGTTTTCAATGTGAAGTTAAGGCTTAAAACAACTATTTCTACTCACAATAAGCTTTGTGAAAGCTTTAATGATTATACTCGGCTTGTTTACTTTTAAAACTTTTAGTGTGATTATTTATGTCAAAATGGGTAAAACTTCATTATAGTTCGATTTCCCACGTTTTCAATGTGAAGTTAAGGCTTAAAACAACTATTTCTAGTCATAATATGCATTGTGAAGTTTTCAATGATTATACTCGGCTTGTTTACTTTCAAAACTCTTAGTTTGATTATTTATGTCAAAATGGGTATAACTTCATTATAGTTCGATTTCTCACGTTTTCAATGTGAAGTTAAGGCTTAAAACAACTATTTCTAGTCACAATAAGCTTTGTGAAAGCTTTAAGGATTATACTCGGCTTGTTTACTTTTAAAACTTTTAGTTTGATTATTTATGTCAAAATGGGTAAAACTTCATTATAGTTCGATTTCCCACGTTTTCAATGTGAAGTTAAGGCTTAAAACAACTATTTCTAGTCACAAAATGCTTTGTGAAGGCTTTAATGATTATACTCGGCTTGTTTACTTTCAAAACACTTAGTTTGATTATTTATGTCAAAATGGGTAAAACATCATTATAGTTCGATTTCTCACGTTTTCAATGTGAAGTTAAGGCTTAAAACAACTATTTCTAGTCACAATAAGCTTTGTGAAAGCTTTAATGATTATACTCGGCTTGTTTACTTTAAAAACTCTTATTTTGACTATTTATGTCAAAATGGGTAAAAATTCATTATAGTTCGATTTCCCACGTTTTCAATGTGAAGTTAAGGCTTAAAACAACTATTTCTAGTCACAATATGCTTTGTGAAGGCTTTAATGATTATACTCGGCTTGTTTACTTTCAAAACACTTAGTTTGATTATTTATGTCAAAATGGGTAAAACATCATTATAGTTCGATTTCTCGCGTTTTCAATGTGAAGTTAAGGCTTAAAACAACTATTTCTAGTCACAATAAGCTTTGTGAAAGCTTTAATGATTACACTCGGCTTGTTTACTTTCAAAACTCTTAGTTTGATTATTAATGTCAAAATGGGTAAAACTTCATTAAAGTACAATTTTCCCACGTTTCCAATATGAAGTTAAGGCTTAAAACAACGATTTCTATTAAAAATAAGCGTTTTTAGATAAAATATGCATATGCTCGTCTTGTTAAATTTTAAAACTATTTGAACTATGATTTTATTCAAAATCGTTAAAACTTTATTATCGTCCTATGTCCCACGTTGCCTACGTGAAGTTAAGGCTAAAAACAACGATTTCTAGTCACAATAAGCTTTGTGACATCTTAATGATTTGACTCGGGTTGTTTACTTTCAAAACTCTTAGTTTGATTATTTATTTCAAAATGGGTAAAACTTCATTATAGTTCGATTTTCCACATTTTCAATGTGAAGTTAAGGCTTAAAACAACTATTTCTAGTCACAATAAGCATTGTGAAAGCTTTAATGATTATACTCGGCTTGTTTACTTTTAAAACTTTTAGTTTGATTATTTATGTCAAAATGGGTAAAACTTCATTATAGTTCGATTTCCCACGTTTTCAATGTGAAGTTAAGGCTTAAAACAACTATTTCTAGTCATAATATGCATTTTGAAGTTTTCAATGATTATACTCGGCTTGTTTACTTTCAAAACTCTTAGTTTGATTATTTATGTCAAAATGGGTAAAACTTCATTATAGTTCGATTTCTCACGTTTTCAATGTGAAGTTAAGGCTAAAAACAACGATTTCTAGTCACAATAAGCTTTGTGACATCTTAATGATTATACTCCGCTTGTTTACTTTCAAAACTCTTAGTTTGATTATTTATGTCAAAATGGGTAAAACTTCATTATAGTTCGATTTCCCACGATTTCAATGTGAAGTTAAGGCTTAAAACAACTATTTCTAGTCACAATATGCTTTGTGAAGGCTTTAATGATTATACTCGCCTTGTTTACTTTCAAAACACTTAGTTTGATTATTTATGTCAAAATGGGTAAAACATCATTATAGTTCGATTTCTCACGTTTTCAATGTGAAGTTAAGGCTTAAAACAACTATTTCTAGTCACAATAAGCTTTGTGAAAGCTTTAATGATTATACTTGGCTTGTTTACTTTTAAAACTTTAGTTTGATTATTTATGTCAAAATGGGTAAAACTTCATTATAGTTCGATTTCCCACGTTTTCAATGTGACGTTAAGGCTTAAAACAACTATTTCTAGTCACAATATGCTTTGTGAAGGCTTTAATGATTATACTCGGCTTGTTTACTTTCAAAACACTTAGTTTGATTATTTATGTCAAAATGGGTAAAACATCATTATAGTTCGATTTCTCACGTTTTCAATGTGAAGTTAAGGCTTAAAACAACTATTTCTAGTCACAATAAGCTTTGTGAAAGCTTTAATGATTATACTCGGCTTGTTTACTTTAAAAACTCTTAGTTTGATTATTTATGTCAAAATGGGTAAAAATTCATTATAGTTCGATTTCCCACGTTTTCAATGTGAAGTTAAGGCTTAAAACAACTATTTCTAGTCACAATATGCTTTGTGAAGGCTTTAATGATTATACTCGGCTTGTTTACTTTCAAAACACTTAGTTTGATTATTTATGTCAAAATGGGTAAAACATCATTATAGTTCGATTTCTCACGTTTTCAATGTGAAGTTAAGGCTTAAAACAACTATTTCTAGTCACAATAAGCTTTGTGAAAGCTTTAATGATTACACTCGGCTTGTTTACTTTCAAAACTCTTAGTTTGATTATTAATGTCAAAATGGGTAAAACTTCATTAAAGTACGATTTTCCCACGTTTCCAATATGAAGTTAAGGCTTAAAACAACGATTTCTATTAAAAATAAGCGTTTTTAGATAAAATATGCATATGCTAGTCTTGTTAAATTTTAAAACTATTTGAAATATGATTTTATTCAAAATCGTTAAAACTTTATTATCGTCCTATGTCCCACGTTGCCTACGTGAAGTTAAGGCTGAAAACAACGATTTCTAGTCACAATAAGCTTTGTGACATCTTAATGATTTGACTCGGGATGTTTACTTTCAAAACACTTAGTTTGATTATTTATGTCAAAATGGGTAAAACTTCATTATAGTTCGATTTCCCACGATTTCAATGTGAAGTTAAGGCTTAAAACAACTATTTCTAGTAACAATATGCTTTGTTAAGGCTTTAATGATTATACTCGGCTTTTTTACTTTCAAAACTCTTAGTTTGATTATTTATGTCAAAAAGGGGTAAAACATCATTATAGTTCGATTTCTCACGTTTTCAATGTGAAGTTAAGGCTTAAAACAACTATTTCTAGTCACAATAAGCTTTGTGAAAGCTTTAATGATTATACTCGGCTTGTTTACTTTCAAAACTCTTAGTTTGATTATTTATGTCAAAATGGGTAAAACTTCATTATAGTTCGATTTCCCACATTTTCAATGTGAAGTTAAGGCTTAAAACAACTATTTCTAGTCACAATATGCTTTGTGAAGGCTTTAATGATTATACTCGGCTTGTTTACTTTCAAAACACTTAGTTTGATTATTTATGTCAAAATGGGTAAAACATCATTATAGTTCGATTTCACGTTTTCAATGTGAAGTTAAGGCTTAAAACAACTATTTCTAGTCACAATAAGCTTTGTGAAAGCTTTAATGATTATACTCGGCTTGTTTACTTTAAAAACTCTTAGTTTGATTATTTAAGTCAATATGGGTAAAAATTCATTATAGTTCGATTTCCCACGTTTCCAATGTGAAGGTTGGGCTTAAAACAGCGATTTCTAGTCACAATATGCTTTGTTAAGGCTTTAATGATTATACTCGGCTTTTTTACTTTCAAAACTCTTAGTTTGATTATTTATGTCAAAAAGGGGTAAAACATCATTATAGTTCGATTTCTCACGTTTTCAATGTGAAGTTAAGGCTAAAAACAACGATTTCTAGTCACAATAAGCTTTGTGACATCTTAATGATTATACTCCGCTTGTTTACTTTCAAAACTCTTAGTTTGATTATTTATGTCAAAATGGGTAAAACTTCATTATAGTTCGATTTCCCACGTTTTCAATGTGAAGTTAAGGCTTAAAACAACTATTTCTAGTCACAATATGCTTTGTGAAGGCTTTAATGATTATACTCGGCTTGTTTACTTTCAAAACACTTAGTTTGATTATTTATGTCAAAATGGGTATAACTTCATTATAGTTCGATTTCTCAGTTTTCAATGTGAAGTTAAGTCTTAAAACAACTATTTCTAGTCACAATAAGTTTTGTGAAAGCTTTAATGATTATACTCGGCTTGTTTACTTTCAAAACTCTTAGTTAGATTATTTATGTCAAAATGGGTAAAACTTCATTATAGTTCGATTTCCCACGTTTTCAATGTGAAGTTAAGGCTTAAAACAACTATTTCTAGTCACAATATGCTTTGTGAAGTTTTAAATGATTATACTCGGCTTGTTTACTTTCAAAACTCTTAGTTTGATTATTTATGTCAAAATGGGTAAAACTTCATTATAGTTCGATTTCCCACGTTTCCAATATGAAGTTAAGGCTTAAAACAACGATTTCTATTAAAAATAAGCGTTTGTAGAAAAAATATGTTTATGCTCGTCTTGTTAAATTTTAAAACTATTAGAATTATGATTTTATACAAAATCGTTAAAACTTCGTTATCGTCCAATGTCCCACTTTCCCTACGTGAAGTTAAGGCTAAAAACAACGATTTCTAGTCACAATAAGCTTTGTGACATCTTAATGATTATACTCCGCTTGTTTAATTTCAAAACTCTTAGTTTGATTATTTATGTCAAAATGGGTAAAACTTCATTATAGTTCAATTTCCCACATTTTCAATGTGAAGTTAAGGCTTAAAACAACTATTTCTAGTCACAATATGCTTTGTGAAGGCTTTAATGATTATACTCGGCTTGTTTACTTTCAAAACTCTTAGTTTGATTATTTATGTCAAAATGGGTATAACTTCATTATAGTTCGATTTCTCACGTTTTCAATGTGAAGTTAAGGCTTAAAACAACTATTTCTACTCACAATAAGCTTTGTGAAAGCTTTAATGATTATACTCGGCTTGTTTACTTTTAAAACTTTTAGTGTGATTATTTATGTCAAAATGGGTAAAACTTCATTATAGTTCGATTTCCCACGTTTTCAATGTGAAGTTAAGGCTTAAAACAACTATTTCTAGTCATAATATGCATTGTGAAGTTTTCAATGATTATACTCGGCTTGTTTACTTTCAAAACTCTTAGTTTGATTATTTATGTCAAAATGGGTAAAACTTCATTATAGTTCGATTTCTCACGTTTTCAATGTGAAGTTAAGGCTAAAAACAACGATTTCTAGTCACAATAAGCTTTGTGACATCTTAATGATTATACTCCGCTTGTTTACTTTCAAAACTCTTAGTTTGATTATTTATGTCAAAATGGGTAAAACTTCATTATAGTTCGATTTCCCACGATTTCAATGTGAAGTTAAGGCTTAAAACAACTATTTCTAGTCACAATATGCTTTGTGAAGGCTTTAATTATTATACTCGCCTTGTTCACTTTCAAAACACTTAGTTTGATTATTTATGTCAAAATGGGTAAAACATCATTATAGTTCGATTTCTCACGTTTTCAATGTGAAGTTAAGGCTTAAAACAACTATTTCTAGTCACAATAAGCTTTGTGAAAGCTTTAATGATTATACTCGGCTTGTTTACTTTTAAAACTTTTAGTTTGATTATTTATGTCAAAATGGGTAAAACTTCATTATAGTTCGATTTCCACGTTTTCAATGTGAAGTTAAGGCTTAAAACAACTATTTCTAGTCACAATATGCTTTGTGAAGGCTTTAATGATTATACTCGGCTTGTTTACTTTCAAAACACTTAGTTTGATTATTTATGTCAAAATGGGTAAAACATCATTATAGTTCGATTTCTCACGTTTTCAATGTGAAGTTAAGGCTTAAAACAACTATTTCTAGTCACAATAAGCTTTGTGAAAGCTTTAATGATTATACTCGGCTTGTTTACTTTAAAAACTCTTAGTTTGATTATTTATGTCAAAATGGGTAAAAATTCATTATAGTTCGATTTCCCACGTTTTCAATGTGAAGTTAAGGCTTAAAACAACTATTTCTAGTCACAATATGCTTTGTGAAGGCTTTAATGATTATACTCGGCTTGTTTACTTTCAAAACACTTAGTTTGATTATTTATGTCAAAATGGGTAAAACATCATTATAGTTCGATTTCTCACGTTTTCAATGTGAAGTTAAGGCTTAAAACAACTATTTCTAGTCACAATAAGCTTTGTGAAAGCTTTAATGATTACACTCGGCTTGTTTACTTTCAAAACTCTTAGTTTGATTATTAATGTCAAAATGGGTAAAACTTCATTAAAGTACGATTTTCCCACGTTTCCAATATGAAGTTAAGGCTTAAAACAACGATTTCTATTAAAAATAAGCGTTTTTAGATAAAATATGCATATGCTCGTCTTGTTAAATTTTAAAACTATTTGAACTATGATTTTATTCAAAATCGTTAAAACTTTATTATCGTCCTATGTCCCACGTTGCCTACGTGAAGTTAAGGCTGAAAACAACGATTTCTAGTCACAATAAGCTTTGTGACATCTTAATGATTTGACTCGGGTTGTTTACTTTCAAAACTCTTAGTTTGATTATTTATGTCAAAATGGGTAAAACTTCATTATAGTTCGATTTCCCACATTTTCAATGTGAAGTTAAGGCTTAAAACAACTATTTCTAGTCACAATATGCTTTGCGAAGGCTTTAATGATTATACTAGGCTTAGTTTGATTATTTATGTCAAAATGGGTAAAACATCATTATAGTTCGATTTCTCACGTTTTCAATGTGAAGTTAAGGCTTAAAACAACTATTTCTAGTCACAATAAGCATTGTGAAAGCTTTAATGATTATACTCGGCTTGTTTACTTTTAAAACTTTTAGTTTGATTATTTATGTCAAAATGGGTAAAACTTCATTATAGTTCGATTTCCCACGTTTTCAATGTGAAGTTAAGGCTTAAAACAACTATTTCTAGTCATAATATGCATTTTGAAGTTTTCAATGATTATACTCGGCTTGTTTACTTTCAAAACTCTTAGTTTGATTATTTATGTCAAAATGGGTAAAACTTCATTATAGTTCGATTTCTCACGTTTTCAATGTGAAGTTAAGGCTAAAAACAACGATTTCTAGTCACAATAAGCTTTGTGACATCTTAATGATTATACTCCACTTGTTTACTTTCAAAACTCTTAGTTTGATTATTTATGTCAAAATGGGTAAAACTTCATTATAGTTCGATTTCCCACGATTTCAATGTGAAGTTAAGGCTTAAAACAACTATTTCAAGTCACAATATGCTTTGTGAAGGCTTTAATGATTATACTCGCCTTGTTTACTTTCAAAACACTTAGTTTGATTATTTATGTCAAAATGGGTAAAACATCATTATAGTTCGATTTCTCACGTTTTCAATGTGAAGTTAAGGCTTAAAACAACTATTTCTAGTCACAATAAGCTTTGTGAAAGCTTTAATGATTATACTCGGCTTGTTTACTTTTAAAACTTTAGTTTGATTATTTATGTCAAAATGGGTAAAACTTCATTATAGTTCGATTTCCCACGTTTTCAATTTGAAGTTAAGGCTTAAAACAACTATTTCTAGGCACAATATGCTTTGTGAAGGCTTTAATGATTATACTCGGCTTGTTTACTTTCAAAACACTTAGTTTGATTATTTATGTCAAAATGGGTAAAACATCATTATAGTTCGATTTCTAACGTTTTCAATGTGAAGTTAAGGCTTAAAACAACTATTTCTAGTCACAATAAGCTTTGTGAAAGCTTTAATGATTATACTCGGCTTGTTTACTTTTAAAACTTTTAGTTTGATTATTTATGTCAAAATGGGTAAAACTTCATTATAGTTCGATTTCCCACGTTTTCAATGTGAAGTTAAGGCTTAAAACAACTATTTCTAGTCACAATATGCTTTGTGAAGGCTTTAATGATTATACTCGGCTTGTTTACTTTCAAAACACTTAGTTTTATTATTTATGTCAAAATGGGTAAAACATCATTATAGTTCGATTTCTCACGTTTTCAATGTGAAGTTAAGGCTTAAAACAACTATTTCTAGTCACAATAAGCTTTGTGAAAGCTTTAATGATTATACTCGGCTTGTTTACTTTAAAAACTCTTAGTTTGATTATTTATGTCAAAATGGGTAAAAATTCATTATAGTTCGATTTCCCACGTTTTCAATGTGAAGTTAAGGCTTAAAACAACTATTTCTAGTCACAATATGCTTTGTGAAGGCTTTAATGATTATACTCGGCTTGTTTACTTTCAAAACACTTAGTTTGATTATTTATGTCAAAATGGGTAAAACATCATTATAGTTCGATTTCTCACGTTTTCAATGTGAAGTTAAGGCTTAAAACAACTATTTCTAGTCACAATAACCTTTGTGAAAGCTTTAATGATTACACTCGGCTTGTTTACTTTCAAAACTCTTAGTTTGATTATTAATGTCAAAATGGGTAAAACTTCATTAAAGTACGATTTTCCCACGTTTCCAATATGAAGTTAAAGCTTAAAACAACGATTTCTATTAAAAATAAGCGTTTTTAGATAAAATATGCATATGCTCGTCTTGTTAAATTTTAAAACTATTTGAACTATGATTTTATTCAAAATCGTTAAAACTTTATTATCGTCCTATGTCCCACGTTGCCTACGTGAAGTTAAGGCTGAAAACAACGATTTCTAGTCACAATAAGCTTTGTGACATCTTTATGATTTGACTCGAGTTGTTTACTTTCAAAACTCTTAGTTTGATTATTTATGTCAAAATGGGTAAAACTTCATTATAGTTCGATTTCCCACATTTTCAATGTGAAGTTAAGGCTTAAAACAACTATTTCTAGTCACAATAAGCATTGTGAAAGCTTTAATGATTATACTCGGCTTGTTTACTTTTAAAACTTTTAGTTTGATTATTTCTGTCAAAATGGGTAAAACTTCATTATAGTTCGATTTCCCACGTTTTCAATGTGAAGTTAAGGCTTAAAACAACTATTTCTAGTCATAATATGCATTTTGAAGTTTTCAATGATTATACTCGGCTTGTTTACTTTCAAAACTCTTAGTTTGATTATTTATGTCAAAATGGGTAAAACTTCATTATAGTTCGATTTCTCACGTTTTCAATGTGAAGTTAAGGCTAAAAACAACGATTTCTAGTCACAATAAGCTTTGTGACATCTTAATGATTATACTCCGCTTGTTTACTTTCAAAACTCTTAGTTTGATTATTTATGTCAAAATGGGTAAAACTTCATTATAGTTCGATTTCCCACGATTTCAATGTGAAGTTAAGGCTTAAAACAACTATTTCTAGTCACAATATGCTTTGTGAAGGCTTTAATGATTATACTCGCCTTGTTTACTTTCAAAACACTTAGTTTGATTATTTATGTCAAAATGGGTAAAACATCATTATAGTTCGATTTCTCACGTTTTCAATGTGAAGTTAAGGCTTAAAACAACTATTTCTAGTCACAATAAGCTTTGTGAAAGCTTTAATGATTATACTTGGCTTGTTTACTTTTAAAACTTTAGTTTGATTATTTATGTCAAAATGGGTAAAACTTCATTATAGTTCGATTTCCCACGTTTTCAATGTGAAGTTAAGGCTTAAAACAACTATTTCTAGTCACAATATGCTTTTGCGAAGGCTTTAATGATTATACTCGGCTTGTTTACTTTCAAAACACTTAGTTTGATTATTTATGTCAAAATGGGTAAAACATCATTATAGTTCGATTTCTCACGTTTTCAATGTGAAGTTAAGGCTTAAAACAACTATTTCTAGTCACAATAAGCTTTGTGAAAGCTTTAATGATTATACTCGGCTTGTTTACTTTAAAAACTCTTAGTTTGACTATTTATGTCAAAATGGGTAAAAATTCATTATAGTTCGATTTCCCACGTTTTCAATGTGAAGTTAAGGCTTAAAACAACTATTTCTAGTCACAATATGCTTTGTGAAGGCTTTAATGATTATACTCGGCTTGTTTACTTTCAAAACACTTAGTTTGATTATTTATGTCAAAATGGGTAAAACATCATTATAGTTCGATTTCTCACGTTTTCAATGTGAAGTTAAGGCTTAAAACAACTATTTCTAGTCACAATAAGCTTTGTGAAAGCTTTAATGATTACACTCGGCTTGTTTACTTTCAAAACTCTTAGTTTGATTATTAATGTCAAAATGGGTAAAACTTCATTAAAATACGATTTTCCCACGTTTCCAATATGAAGTTAAGGCTTAAAACAACGATTTCTATTAAAAATAAGCGTTTTTAGATAAAATATGCATATGCTCGTCTTGTTAAATTTTAAAACTATTTGAAATATGATTTTATTCGAAATCGTTAAAACTTTATTATCGTCCTATGTCCCACGTTGCCTACGTGAAGTTAAGGCTGAAAACAACGATTTCTAGTCACAATAAGCTTTGTGACATCTTAATGATTTGACTCGGGATATTTACTTTCAAAACACTTAGTTTGATTATTTATGTCAAAATGGGTAAAACTTCATTATAGTTCGATTTCCCACGATTTCAATGTGAAGTTAAGGCTTAAAACAACTATTTCTAGTCACAATATGCTTTGTGAAGGCTTTAATGATTATACTCGCCTTGTTTACTTTCAAAACACTTAGTTTGATTATTTATGTCAAAATGGGTAAAACATCATTATAGTTCGATTTCTCACGTTTTCAATGTGAAGTTAAGGCTTAAAACAACTATTTCTAGTCACAATATGCATTGTGAAGGCTTTAATGATTATACTCGGCTACTTTCAAAACTCTTTGTTTGATTATTTATGTCAAAATTGGTAAAACTTCATTATAGTTAGATTTCGCACATTTTCAACGTGAAGTTAAGGCTTAAAACAACTATTTCTAGTCACAATAAGCTTTGTGAAAGCTTTAATGATTATACTCGGCTTATTTACTTTTAAAACTTTTAGTTTGATTATTTATTTCAAAATGGGTAAAACTTCATTATAGTTCGATTTCCCACGTTTTCAATGTGAAGTTAAGGCTTAAAACAACTATTTCTAGTCATAATATGCATTGTGAAGTTTTCAATGATTATACTCGGCTTGTCTACTTTCAAAACTCTTAGTTTGATTATTTATGTCAAAATGGGTAAAACATCATTATAGTTCGATTTCTCACGTTTTCAATGTGAAGTTAAGGCTAAAAACAACGATTTCTAGTCACAATAAGCTTTGTGACATCTTAATGATTGTACTCCGCTTGTTTACTTTCAAAACTCTTAGTTTGATTATTTATGTCAAAATGGGTAAAACTTCATTATAGTTCGATTTCCCACGTTTTCAATATGAAGTTTAGGCTTAAAAAACTATTTCTAGTCACAATATGCTTTGTGAAGGCTTTAATGATTATACTCGGCTTGTTTACTTTCAAAACGCTTAGTTTGATTATTTATGTCAAAATGGGTAAAACATCATTATAGTTCGATTTCTCACGTTTTCAATGTAAAGTTAAGGCTTAAAACAACTATTTCTAGTCACAATAAGCTTTGTGAAAGCTTTAATGATTATACTCGGCTTGTTTACTTTCAAAACTCTTAGTTTGATTATTTATGTCAAAATGGGTAAAAATTCATTATAGTTCGATTTCCCACGTTTCCAATGTGAAGGTTGGGCTTAAAACAACGATTTCTAGTCACAATATGCTTTGTTAAGGCTTTAATGATTATACTCGGCTTTTTTACTTTCAAAACTCTTAGTTTGATTATTTATGTCAAAAAGGGGTAAAACATCATTATAGTTCGATTTCTCACGTTTTCAATGTGAAGTTAAGGCTTAAAACAACTATTTCTAGTCACAATAAGCTTTGTGAAAGCTTTAATGATTATACTCGGCTTGTTTACTTTCAAAACTCTTAGTTTGATTATTTATGTCAAAATGGGTAAAACTTCATTATAGTTCGATTTCCCACGTTTTCAATGTGAAGTTAAGGCTTAAAACAACTATTTCTAGTCACAATATGCTTTGTGAAGGCTTTAATGATTATACTCGGCTTGTTTACTTTCAAAACACTTAGTTTGATTATTTATGTCAAAATGGGTAAAACATCATTATAGTTCGATTTCTCACGTTTTCAATGTGAAGTTAAGGCTTAAAACAACTATTTCTAGTCACAATAAGCTTTGTGAAAGCTTTAATGATTATACTCGGCTTGTTTACTTTAAAAACTCTTAGTTTGATTATTTATGTCAATATGGGTAAAAATTCATTATAGTTCGATTTCCCACGTTTCCAATGTGAAGGTTGGGCTTAAAACAGCGATTTCTAGTCACAATATGCTTTGTTAAGGCTTTAATGATTATACTCGGCTTTTTTACTTTCAAAACTCTTAGTTTGATTATTTATGTCAAAAAGGGGTAAAACATCATTATAGTTCGATTTCTCACGTTTTCAATGTGAAGTTAAGGCTAAAAACAACGATTTCTAGTCACAATAAGCTTTGTGACATCTTAATGATTATACTCCGCTTGTTTACTTTCAAAACTCTTAGTTTGATTATTTATGTCAAAATGGGTAAAACTTCATTATAGTTCGATTTCCCACGTTTTCAATGTGAAGTTAAGGCTTAAAACAACTATTTCTAGTCACAATATGCTTTGTGAAGGCTTTAATGATTATACTCGGCTTGTTTACTTTCAAAACACTTAGTTTGATTATTTATGTCAAAATGGGTAAAACATCATTATAGTTCGATTTCTCACGTTTTCAATGTGAAGTTAAGGCTTAAAACAACTATTTCTAGTCACAATAAGCTTTGTGAAAGCTTTAATGATTATACTCGGCTTGTTTACTTTAAAAACTCTTAGTTTGATTATTTATGTCAATATGGGTAAAAATTCATTATAGTTCGATTTCCCACGTTTCCAATGTGAAGGTTGTGCTTAAAACAGCGATTTCTAGTCACAATATGCTTTGTTAAGGCTTTAATGATTATACTCGGCTTTTTTACTTTCAAAACTCTTAGTTTGATTATTTATGTCAAAAAGGGGTAAAACATCATTATAGTTCGATTTCTCACTTTTTCAATGTGAAGTTAAGGCTTAAAACAACTATTTCTAGTCACAATAAGCTTTGTGAAAGCTTTAATGATTATACGCGGCTTGTTTACTTTCAAAATTCTTAGTTTGATTATTTATGTCAAAATGGGTAAAACTTCATTATAGTTCGATTTCCCACGTTTCCAATATGAAGTTAAGGCTTAAAACAACGATTTCTATTAAAAATAAGCGTTTGTAGAAAAAATATGTTTATGCTCGTCTTTTTTAATTTTAAAACTATTAGAATTATGATTTTATACAAAATCGTTAAAACTTCGTTATCGTCCAATGTCTCACTTTCCCTACGAGAAGTTAAGGCTAAAAACAACGATTTCTAGTCACAATAAGCTTTGTGACATCTTAATGATTATACTTCGCTTGTTTAATTTCAAAACTCTTAGTTTGATTATTTATGTCAAAATGGGTAAAACTTCATTATAGTTCAATTTCCCACATTTTCAATGTGAAGTTAAGGCTTAAAACAACTATTTCTAGTCACAATATGCTTTGTGAAGGCTTTAATGATTATACTCGGCTTGTTTACTTTCAAAACTCTTAGTTTGATTATTTATGTCAAAATGGGTATAACTTCATTATAGTTCGATTTCTCACGTTTTCAATGTGAAGTTAAGGCTTAAAACAACTATTTCTACTCACAATAAGCTTTGTGAAAGCTTTAATGATTATACTCGGCTTGTTTACTTTTAAAACTTTTAGTGTGATTATTTATGTCAAAATGGGTAAAACTTCATTATAGTTCGATTTCCCACGTTTTCAATGTGAAGTTAAGGCTTAAAACAACTATTTCTAGTCATAATATGCATTGTGAAGTTTTCAATGATTATACTCGGCTTGTTTACTTTCAAAACTCTTAGTTTGATTATTTATGTCAAAATGGGTATAACTTCATTATAGTTCGATTTCTCACGTTTTCAATGTGAAGTTAAGGCTTAAAACAACTATTTCTACTCACAATAAGCTTTGTGAAAGCTTTAATGATTATACTCGGCTTGTTTACTTTTAAAACTTTTAGTGTGATTATTTATGTCAAAATGGGTAAAACTTCATTATAGTTCGATTTCCCACGTTTTCAATGTGAAGTTAAGGCTTAAAACAACTATTTCTAGTCATAATATGCATTGTGAAGTTTTCAATGATTATACTCGGCTTGTTTACTTTCAAAACTCTTAGTTTGATTATTTATGTCAAAATGGGTATAACTTCATTATAGTTCGATTTCTCACGTTTTCAATGTGAAGTTAAGGCTTAAAACAACTATTTCTAGTCACAATAAGCTTTGTGAAAGCTTTAAGGATTATACTCGGCTTGTTTACTTTTAAAACTTTTAGTTTGATTATTTATGTCAAAATGGGTAAAACTTTATTATAGTTCGATTTCCCACGTTTTCAATGTGAAGTTAAGGCTTAAAACAACTATTTCTAGTCACAATATGCTTTGTGAAGGCTTTAATGATTATACTCGGCTTGTTTACTTTCAAAACACTTAGTTTGATTATTTATGTCAAAATGGGTAAAACATCATTATAGTTCGATTTCTCACGTTTTCAATGTGAAGTTAAGGCTTAAAACAACTATTTCTAGTCACAATAAGCTTTGTGAAAGCTTTAATGATTATACTCGGCTTGTTTACTTTAAAAACTCTTAGTTTGACTATTTATGTCAAAATGGGTAAAAATTCATTATAGTTCGATTTCCCACGTTTTCAATGTGAAGTTAAGGCTTAAAACAACTATTTCTAGTCACAATATGCTTTGTGAAGGCTTTAATGATTATACTCGGCTTGTTTACTTTCAAAACACTTAGTTTGATTATTTATGTCAAAATGGGTAAAACATCATTATAGTTCGATTTCTCACGTTTTCAATGTGAAGTTAAGGCTTAAAACAACTATTTCTAGTCACAATAAGCTTTGTGAAAGCTTTAATGATTACACTCGGCTTGTTTACTTTCAAAACTCTTAGTTTGATTATTAATGTCAAAATGGGTAAAACTTCATTAAAGTACGATTTTCCCACGTTTCCAATATGAAGTTAAGGCTTAAAACAACGATTTCTATTAAAAATAAGCGTTTTTAGATAAAATATGCATATGCTCGTCTTGTTAAATTTTAAAACTATTTGAACTATGATTTTATTCAAAATCGTTAAAACTTTATTATCGTCCTATGTCCCACGTTGCCTACGTGAAGTTAAGGCTAAAAACAACGATTTCTAGTCACAATAAGCTTTGTGACATCTTAATGATTTGACTCGGGTTGTTTACTTTCAAAACTCTTAGTTTGATTATTTATGTCAAAATGGGTAAAACTTCATTATAGTTCGATTTCCCACATTTTCAATGTGAAGTTAAGGCTTAAAACAACTATTTCTAGTCACAATAAGCATTGTGAAAGCTTTAATGATTATACTCGGCTTGTTTACTTTTAAAACTTTTAGTTTGATTATTTATGTCAAAATGGGTAAAACTTCATTATAGTTCGATTTCCTACGTTTTCAATGTGAAGTTAAGGCTTAAAACAACTATTTCTAGTCATAATATGCATTTTGAAGTTTTCAATGATTATACTCGGCTTGTTTACTTTCAAAACTCTTAGTTTGATTATTTATGTCAAAATGGGTAAAACTTCATTATAGTTCGATTTCTCACGTTTTCAATGTGAAGTTAAGGCTAAAAACAACGATTTCTATTCACAATAAGCTTTGTGACATCTTAATGATTATACTCCGCTTGTTTACTTTCAAAACTCTTAGTTTGATTATTTATGTCAAAATGGGTAAAACTTCATTATAGTTCGATTTCCCACGATTTCAATGTGAAGTTAAGGCTTAAAACAACTATTTCTAGTCACAATATGCTTTGTGAAGGCTTTAATGATTATACTCGCCTTGTTTACTTTCAAAACACTTAGTTTGATTATTTATGTCAAAATGGGTAAAACATCATTATAGTTCGATTTCTCACGTTTTCAATGTGAAGTTAAGGCTTAAAACAACTATTTCTAGTCACAATAAGCTTTGTGAAAGCTTTAATGATTATACTTGGCTTGTTTACTTTTAAAACTTTAGTTTGATTATTTATGTCAAAATGGGTAAAACTTCATTATAGTTCGATTTCCCACGTTTTCAATGTGACGTTAAGGCTTAAAACAACTATTTCTAGTCACAATATGCTTTGTGAAGGCTTTAATGATTATACTCGGCTTGTTTACTTTCAAAACACTTAGTTTGATTATTTATGTCAAAATGGGTAAAACATCATTATAGTTCGATTTCTCACGTTTTCAATGTGAAGTTAAGGCTTAAAACAACTATTTCTAGTCACAATAAGCTTTGTGAAAGCTTTAATGATTATACTCGGCTTGTTTACTTTAAAAACTCTTAGTTTGATTATTTATGTCAAAATGGGTAAAAATTCATTATAGTTCGATTTCCCACGTTTTCAATGTGAAGTTAAGGCTTAAAACAACTATTTCTAGTCACAATATGCTTTGTGAAGGCTTTAATGATTATACTCGGCTTGTTTACTTTCAAAACACTTAGTTTGATTATTTATGTCAAAATGGGTAAAACATCATTATAGTTCGATTTCTCACGTTTTCAATGTGAAGTTAAGGCTTAAAACAACTATTTCTAGTCACAATAAGCTTTGTGAAAGCTTTAATGATTACACTCGGCTTGTTTACTTTCAAAACTCTTAGTTTGATTATTAATGTCAAAATGGGTAAAACTTCATTAAAGTACGATTTTCCCACGTTTCCAATATGAAGTTAAGGCTTAAAACAACGATTTCTATTAAAAATAAGCGTTTTTAGATAAAATATGCATATGCTCGTCTTGTTAAATTTTAAAACTATTTGAAATATGATTTTATTCAAAATCGTTAAAACTTTATTATCGTCCTATGTCCCACGTTGCCTACGTGAAGTTAAGGCTTGAAAACAACGATTTCTAGTCACAATAAGCTTTGTGACATCTTAATGATTTGACTCGGGATGTTTACTTTCAAAACACTTAGTTTGATTATTTATGTCAAAATGGGTAAAACTTCATTATAGTTCGATTTCCCACGATTTCAATGTGAAGTTAAGGCTTAAAACAACTATTTCTAGTAACAATATGCTTTGTGAAGGCTTTAATGATTATACTCGCCTTGTTTACTTTCAAAACACTTAGTTTGATTATTTATGTCAAAATGGGTAAAACATCATTATAGTTCGATTTCTCACGTTTTCAATGTGAAGTTAAGGCTTAAAACAACTATTTCTAGTCACAATATGCATTGTGAAGGCTTTAATGATTATACTCGGCTACTTTCAAAACTCTTTGTTTGATTATTTATGTCAAAATTGGTAAAACTTCATTATAGTTAGATTTCGCACATTTTCAACGTGAAGTTAAGGCTTAAAACAACTATTTCTAGTCACAATAAGCTTTGTGAAAGCTTTAATGATTATACTCGGCTTGTTTACTTTTAAAACTTTTAGTTTGATTATTTATTTCAAAATGGGTAAAACTTCATTATAGTTCGATTTCCCACGTTTTCAATGTGAAGTTAAGGCTTAAAACAACTATTTCTAGTCATAATATGCATTGTGAAGTTTTAAATGATTATACTCGGCTTGTTTACTTTCAAAACTCTTAGTTTGATTATTTATGTCAAAATGGGTAAAACTTCATTATAGTTCGATTTCTCACGTTTTCAATGTGAAGTTAAGGCTAAAAACAACGATTTCTAGTCACAATAAGCTTTGTGACATCTTAATGATTATACTCCGCTTGTTTACTTTCAAAACTCTTAGTTTGATTATTTATGTCAAAATGGGTAAAACTTCATTATAGTTTTATTTTCCACGTTTTCAATATGAAGTTTAGGCTTAAAAAAACTATTTCTAGTCACAATATGCTTTGTGAAGGCTTTAATGATTATACTCGCCTTGTTTACTTTCAAAACGCTTAGTTTGATTATTTATGTCAAAATAGGTAAAACATCATTATAGTTCGATTTCTCACGTTTTCAATGTAAAGTTAAGGCTTAAAACAACTATTTCTAGTCACAATAAGCTTTGTGAAAGCTTTAATGATTATACTCGGCTTGTTTACTTTCAAAACTCTTAGTTTGATTATTTATGTCAAAATGGGTAAAAATTCATTATAGTTCGATTTCCCACGTTTCCAATGTGAAGGTTGGGCTTAAAACAACGATTTCTAGTCACAATATGCTTTGTTAAGGCTTTAATGATTATACTCGGCTTTTTTACTTTCAAAACTCTTAGTTTGATTATTTATGTCAAAATGGGTAAAAATTCATTATAGTTCGATTTCCCACGTTTCCAATGTGAAGGTTGGGCTTAAAACAACGATTTCTAGTCACAATATGCTTTGTTAAGGCTTTAATGATTATACTCGGCTTTTTTACTTTCAAAACTCTTAGTTTGATTATTTATGTCAAAAAGGGGTAAAACATCATTATAGTTCGATTTCTCACGTTTTCAATGTGAAGTTAAGGCTTAAAACAACTATTTCTAGTCACAATAAGCTTTGTGAAAGCTTTAATGATTATACTCGGCTTGTTTACTTTAAAAACTCTTAGTTTGATTATTTATGTCAATATGGGTAAAAATTCATTATAGTTCGATTTCCCACATTTCCAATGTGAAGGTTGGGCTTAAAACAGCGATTTCTAGTCACAATATGCTTTGTTAAGGCTTTAATGATTATACTCGGCTTTTTTACTTTCAAAACTCTTAGTTTGATTATTTATGTCAAAAAGGGGTAAAACATCATTATAGTTCGATTTCTCACGTTTTCAATGTGAAGTTAAGGCTAAAAACAACGATTTCTAGTCACAATAAGCTTTGTGACATCTTAATGATTATACTCCGCTTGTTTACTTTCAAAACTCTTAGTTTGATTATTTATGTCAAAATGGGTAAAACTTCATTATAGTTCGATTTCCCACGTTTTCAATGTGAAGTTAAGGCTTAAAACAACTATTTCTAGTCACTATATGCTTTGTGAAGGCTTTAATGATTATACTCGGCTTGTTTACTTTCAAAACACTTAGTTTGATTATTTATGTCAAAATGGGTAAAACATCATTATTGTTCGATTTCTCACGTTTTCAATGTGTAGTTAAGGCTTAAAACAACTATTTCTAGTCACAATAAGCTTTGTGAAAGCTTTAATGATTATACTCGGCTTGTTTACTTTAAAAACTCTTAGTTTGATTATTTATGTCAATATGGGTAGAAATTCATTATAGTTCGATTTCCCACGTTTCCAATGTGAAGGTTGGGCTTAAAACAGCGATTTCTAGTCACAATATGCTTTGTTAAGGCTTTAATGATTATACTCGGCTTTTTTACTTTCAAAACTCTTAGTTTGATTATTTATGTCAAAAAGGGGTAAAACATCATTATAGTTCGATTTCTCACTTTTTCAATGTGAAGTTAAGGCTTAAAACAACTATTTCTAGTCACAATAAGCTTTGTGACAGCTTTAATGATTATACGCGGCTTGTTTACTTTCAAAATTCTTAGTTTGATTATTTATGTCAAAATGGGTAAAACTTCGTTATAGTTCGATTTCCCACGTTTCCAATATGAAGTTAAGGCTTAAAACAACGATTTCTATTAAAAATAAGCGTTTGTAGAAAAAATTTGTTTATTCTCGTCTTGTTAAATTTTAAAACTATTAGAATTAAGATTTTATACAAAATCGTTAAAACTTCGTTATCGTCCAATGTCCCACTTTCCCTACGAGAAGTTAAGGCTAAAAACAACGATTTCTAGTCACAATAAGCTTTGTGACATCTTAATGATTATACTCCGCTTGTTTAATTTCAAAACTCTTAGTTTGATTATTTATGTTAAAATGGGTAAAACTTCATTATAGTTCAATTTCCCACATTTTCAATGTGAAGTTAAGGCTTAAAACAACTATTTCTAGTCACAATATGCTTTGTGAAGGCTTTAATGATTATACTCGGCTTGTTTACTTTCAAAACTCTTAGTTTGATTATTTATGTCAAAATGGGTATAACTTCATTATAGTTCGATTTCTCAGGTTTTCAATGTGAAGTTAAGTCTTAAAACAACTATTTCTAGTCACAATAAGTTTTGTGAAAGCTTTAATGATTATACTCGGCTTGTTTACTTTCAAAACTCTTAGTTAGATTATTTATGTCAAAATGGGTAAAACTTCATTATAGTTCGATTTCCCACGTTTTCAATGTGAAGTTAAGGCTTAAAACAACTATTTCTAGTCACAATATGCTTTGTGAAGTTTTAAATGATTATACTCGGCTTGTTTACTTTCAAAACTCTTAGTTTGATTATTTATGTCAAAATGGGTAAAACTTCATTATAGTTCGATTTCCCACGTTTCCAATATGAAGTTAAGGCTTAAAACAACGATTTCTATTAAAAATAAGCGTTTGTAGAAAAAATATGTTTATGCTCGTCTTGTTAAATTTTAAAACTATTAGAATTATGATTTTATACAAAATCGTTAAAACTTCGTTATCGTCCAATGTCCCACTTTCCCTACGAGAAGTTAAGGCTAAAAACAACGATTTCTTGTCACAATAAACTTTGTGACATCTTAATGATTATACTCCGCTTGTTTAATTTCAAAACTCTTAGTTTGATTATTTATGTCAAAATGGGTAAAACTTCATTATAGTTCAATTTCCCACATTTTCAATGTGAAGTTAAGGCTTAAAACAACTATTTCTAGTCACAATATGCTTTGTGAAGGCTTTAATGATTATACTCGGCTTGTTTACTTTCAAAACTTTTAGTTTGATTATTTATGTCAAAATGGGTATAACTTCATTATAGTTCGATTTCTCACGTTTTCAATGTGAAGTTAAGGCTTAAAACAACTATTTCTACTCACAATAAGCTTTGTGAAAGCTTTAATGATTATACTCGGCTTGTTTACTTTTAAAACTTTTAGTGTGATTATTTATGTCAAAATGGGTAAAACTTTATTATAGTTCGATTTCTCACGATTTCAATGTGAAGTTAAGGCTAAAAACAACGATTTCTAGTCACAATAAGCTTTGTGACATCTTAATGATTATACTCCGCTTGTTTACTTTCAAAACTCTTAGTTTGATTATTTATGTCAAAATGGGTAAAACTTCATTATAGTTCGATTTCCCACGATTTCAATGTGAAGTTAAGGCTTAAAACAACTATTTCTAGTCACAATATGCTTTGTGAAGGCTTTAATGATTATACTCGCCTTGTTTACTTTCAAAACACTTAGTTTGATTATTTATGTCAAAATGGGTAAAACATCATTATAGTTCGATTTCTCACGTTTTCAATGTGAAGTTAAGGCTTAAAAAAAACTATTTCTAGTCACAATATGCATTGTGAAGGCTTTAATGATTATACTCGGCTTGTTTACAAAACTCTTTGTTTGATTATTTATGTCAAAATTGGTAAAACTTCATTATAGTTAGATTTCGCACATTTTCAACGTGAAGTTAAGGCTTAAAACAACTATTTCTAGTCACAATAAGCTTTGTGAAAGCTTTAATGATTATACTCGCCTTGTTTACTTTTAAAACTTTTAGTTTGATTATTTATGTCAAAATGGGTAAAACTTCATTATAGTTCGATTTCCCACGTTTTCAATGTGAAGTTAAGGCTTAAAAAACTATTTCTAGTCATAATATGCATTGTGAAGTTTTAAATGATTATACTCGGCTTGTTTACTTTTAAAACTCTTAGTTTGATTATTTATGTCAAAATGGGTAAAACTTCATTATAGTTCGATTTCCCACATTTTCAATGTGAAGTTAAGGCTTAAAACAACTATTTCTAGTCACAATATGCTTTGTGAAGGCATTAATGATTATACTCGGCTTGTTTACTTTCAAAACGATTAGTTTGATTATTTATGTCAAAATGGGTAAAACATCATTATAGTTCGATTTCTCACGTTTTCAATGTAAAGTTAAGGCTTAAAACAACTATTTCTAGTCACAATAAGCTTTGTGAAAGCTTTAATGATTACACTCGGCTTGTTAACTTTCAAAACTCTTAGTTTGATTATTAATGTCAAAATGGGTAAAACTTCATTAAAGTACGATTTTCCCACGTTTCCAATATGAAGTTAAGGCTTAAAACAACGATTTCTATTAAAAATAAGCGTTTTTAGATAAAATATGCATATGCTCGTCTTGTTAAATTTTAAAACTATTTGAACTATGATTTTATTCAAAATCGTTAAAACTTTATTATCGTCCTATGTCCCACGTTGCCTACGTGAAGTTAAGGCTGAAAACAACGATTTATAGTCACAATAAGCTTTGTGACATCTTAATGATTTGACTCGGGTTGTTTACTTTCAAAACTCTTAGTTTGATTATTTATGTCAAAATGGGTAAAACTTCATTATAGTTCGATTTCCTACATTTTGAATGTGAAGTTAAGGCTTAAAACAACTATTTCTAGTCACAATAAGCATTGTGAAAGCTTTAATGATTATACTCGGCTTGTTTACTTTTAAAACTTTTAGTTTGATTATTTATGTCAAAATGGGTAAAACTTAATTATAGTTCGATTTCCCACGTTTTCAATGTGAAGTAAGGCTTAAAACAACTATTTCTAGTCATAATATGCATTTTGAAGTTTTCAATGATTATACTCGGCTTGTTTACTTTCAAAACTCTTAGTTTGATTATTTATGTCAAAATGGGTAAAACTTCATTATAGTTCGATTTCTCACGTTTTCAATGTGAAGTTAAGGCTAAAAACAACGATTTCTAGTCACAATAAGCTTTGTGACATCTTAATGATTATACTCCGCTTGTTTACTTTCAAAACTCTTAGTTTGATTATTTATGTCAAAATGGGTAAAACTTCATTATAGTTCGATTTCCCACGATTTCAATGTGAAGTTAAGGCTTAAAACAACTATTTCTAGTCACAATATGCTTTGTGAAGGCTTTAATGATTATACTCGCCTTGTTTACTTTCAAAACACTTAGTTTGATTATTTATGTCAAAATGGGTAAAACATCATTATAGTTCGATTTCTCACGTTTTCAATGTGAAGTTAAGGCTTAAAACAACTATTTCTAGTCACAATATGCATTGTGAAGGCTTTAATGATTATACTCGGCTTGTTTACAAAACTCTTTGTTTGATTATTTATGTCAAAATTGGTAAAACTTCATTATAGTTAGATTACGCACATTTTCAACGTGAAGTTAAGGCTTAAAACAACTATTTCTAGTCACAATAAGCTTTGTGAAAGCTTTAATGATTATACTCGCCTTGTTTACTTTTAAAACTTTTAGTTTGATTATTTATGTCAAAATGGGTAAAACTTCATTATAGTTCGATTTCCCACGTTTTCAATGTGAAGTTAAGGCTTAAAAAACTATTTCTAGTCATAATATGCATTGTGAAGTTTTAAATGAATATACTCGGCTTGTTTACTTTTAAAACTCTTAGTTTGATTATTTATGTCAAAATGGGTAAAACTTCATTATAGTTCGATTTCCCACATTTTCAATGTGAAGTTAAGGCTTAAAACAACTATTTCTAGTCACAATATGCTTTGTGAAGGCATTAATGATTATACTCGGCTTGTTTACTTTCAAAACGCTTAGTTTGATTATTTATGTCAAAATGGGTAAAACATCATTATAGTTCGATTTCTCACGTTTTCAATGTAAAGTTAAGGCTTAAAACAACTATTTCTAGTCACAATAAGCTTTGTGAAAGCTTTAATGATTACACTCGGCTTGTTAACTTTCAAAACTCTTAGTTTGATTATTAATGTCAAAATGGGTAAAACTTCATTAAAGTACGATTTTCCCACGTTTCCAATATGAAGTTAAGGCTTAAAACAACGATTTCTATTAAAAATAAGCGTTTTTAGATAAAATATGCATATGCTCGTCTTGTTAAATTTTAAAACTATTTGAACTATGATTTTATTCAAAATCGTTAAAACTTTATTATCGTCCTATGTCCCACGTTGCCTACGTGAAGTTAAGGCTGAAAACAACGATTTCTAGTCACAATAAGCTTTGTGACATCTTAATGATTTGACTCGGGTTGTTTACTTTCAAAACTCGTAGTTTGATTATTTATGTCAAAATGGGTAAAACTTCATTATAGTTCGATTTCCTACATTTTCAATGTGAAGTTAAGGCTTAAAACAACTATTTCTAGTCACAATAAGCATTGTGAAAGCTTTAATGATTATACTCGGCTTGTTTACTTTTAAAACTTTTAGTTTGATTATTTATGTCAAAATGGGTAAAACTTAATTATAGTTCGATTTCCCACGTTTTCAATGTGAAGTAAGGCTTAAAACAACTATTTCTAGTCATAATATGCATTTTGAAGTTTTCAATGATTATACTCGGCTTGTTTACTTTCAAAACTCTTAGTTTGATTATTTATGTCAAAATGGGTAAAACTTCATTATAGTTCGATTTCTCACGTTTTCAATGTGAAGTTAAGGCTAAAAACAACGATTTCTAGTCACAATAAGCTTTGTGACATCTTAATGATTATACTCCGCTTGTTTACTTTCAAAACTCTTAGTTTGATTATTTATGTCAAAATGGGTAAAACTTCATTATAGTTCGATTTCCCACGATTTCAATGTGAAGTTAAGGCTTAAAACAACTATTTCTAGTCACAATATGCTTTGTGAAGGCTTTAATGATTATACTCGCCTTGTTTACTTTCAAAACACTTAGTTTGATTATTTATGTCAAAATGGGTAAAACATCATTATAGTTCGATTTCTCACGTTTTCAATGTGAAGTTAAGGCTTAAAACAACTATTTCTAGTCACAATAAGCTTTGTGAAAGCTTTAATGATTATACTCGGCTTGTTTACTTTTAAAACTTTAGTTTGATTATTTATGTCAAAATGGGTAAAACTTCATTATAGTTCGATTTCCCACGTTTTCAATGTGAAGTTAAGGCTTAAAACAACTATTTCTAGTCACAATATGCTTTGTGAAGGCTTTAATGATTATACTCGGCTTGTTTACTTTCAAAACACTTAGTTTGATTATTTATGTCAAAATGGGTAAAACATCATTATAGTTCGATTTCTCACGTTTTCAATGTGAAGTTAAGGCTTAAAACAACTATTTCTAGTCACAATAAGCTTTGTGAAAGCTTTAATGATTATACTCGGCTTGTTTACTTTAAAAACTCTTAGTTTGATTATTTATGTCAAAATGGGTAAAAATTCATTATAGTTCGATTTCCACGTTTTCAATGTGAAGTTAAGGCTTAAAACAACTATTTCTAGTCACAATATGCTTTGTGAAGGCTTTAATGATTATACTCGGCTTGTTTACTTTCAAAACACTTAGTTTGATTATTTATGTCAAAATGGGTAAAACATCATTATAGTTCGATTTCTCACGTTTTCAATGTGAAGTTAAGGCTTAAAACAACTATTTCTAGTCACAATGAGCTTTGTGAAAGCTTTAATGATTACACTCGGCTTGTTTACTTTCAAAACTCTTAGTTTGATTATTAATGTCAAAATGGGTAAAACTTCATTAAAGTACGATTTTCCCACGTTTCCAATATGAAGTTAAGGCTTAAAACAACGATTTCTATTAAAAATAAGCGTTTTTAGATAAAATATGCATATGCTCGTCTTGTTAAATTTTAAAACTATTTGAAATATGATTTTATTCAAAATCGTTAAAACTTTATTATCGTTCTATGTCCCACGTTTTCAATGTGAAGTTAAGGCTTAAAACAACGATTTCTAGTCACAATAAGCTTTGTGACATCTTAATGATTTGACTCGGGATGTTTACTTTCAAAACACTTAGTTTGATTATTTATGTCAAAATGGGTAAAACTTCATTATAGTTCGATTTCCCACGATTTCAATGTGAAGTTAATGCTTAAAACAACTATTTCTAGTCACAATATGCGTTGTGAAGGCTTTAATGATTATACTCGGCTTGTTTACTTTCAAAACGCTTAGTTTGATTATTTATGTCAAAATGGGTAAAACATCATTATAGTTCGATTTCTCACGTTTTCAATGTGAAGTTAAGGCTTAAAACAACTATTTCTAGTCACAATATGCATTGTGAAGGCTTTAATGATTATACTCGGCTTGTTTACTTTCAAAACTCTTTGTTTGATTATTTATGTCAAAATTGGTAAAACTTCATTATAGTTAGATTTCGCACATTTTCAACGTGAAGTTAAGGCTTAAAACAACTATTTCTAGTCACAATAAGCTTTGTGAAAGCTTTAATGATTATACTCGGCTTGTTTACTTTTAAAACTTTTAGTTTGATTATTTATGTCAAAATGGGTAAAACTTCATTATAGTTCGATTTCCCACGTTTTCAATGTGAAGTTAAGGCTTAAAACAACTATTTCTAGTCATAATATGCATTGTGAAGTTTTAAATGATTATACTCGGCTTGTTTACTTTTAAAACTCTTAGTTTGATTATTTATGTCAAAATGGGTAAAACTTCATTATAGTTCGATTTCCCACATTTTCAATGTGAAGTTAAGGCTTAAAACAACTATTTCTAGTCACAATATGCTTTGTGAAGGCATTAATGATTATACTCGGCTTGTTTACTTTCAAAACGTCTAGTTTGATTATTTATGTCAAAATGGGTAAAACATCATTATAGTTCGATTTCTCACGTTTTCAATGTAAAGTTAAGGCTTAAAACAACTATTTCTAGTCACAATAAGCTTTGTGAAAGCTTTAATGATTATACTCGGCTTGTTTACTTTCAAAACTCTTAGTTTGATTATTTATGTCAAAATGGGTAAAAATTCATTATAGTTCGATTTCCCACGTTTCCAATGTGAATTGGGCTTAAAACAACGATTTCTAGTCACAATATGCTTTGCTAAGGCTTTAATGATTATACTCGGCTTTTTTACTTTCAAAACTCTTAGTTTGATTATTTATGTCAAAAAAGGGTAAAACATCATTATAGTTCGATTTCTCACGTTTTCAATGTGAAGTTAAGGCTTAAAACAACTATTTCTAGTCACAATAAGCTTTGTGAAAGCTTTAATGATTATACTCGGCTTGTTTACTTTTAAAACTTTTAGTTTGATTATTTATGTCAAAATGGGTAAAACTTCATTATAGTTCGATTTCCAACGTTTTCAATGTGAAGTTAAGGCTTAAAACAACTATTTCTAGTCATAATATGCATTGTGAAGTTTTCAATGATTATACTCGGCTTGTTTACTTTCAAAACTCTTAGTTTGATTATTTATGTCAAAATGGGTAAAACTTCATTATAGTTCGATTTCTCACGTTTTCAATGTGAAGTTAAGGCTAAAAACAACGATTTCTAGTCACAATAAGCTTTGTGACATCTTAATGATTATACTTCGCTTGTTTACTTTCAAAACTCTTAGTTTGATTATTTATGTCAAAATGGGTAAAACTTCATTATAGTTCGATTTCCCACGTTTTCAATATGAAGTTTAGGCTTAAAAAAACTATTTCTAGTCACAATATGCTTTGTGAAGGCTTTAATGATTATACTCGGCTTGTTTACTTTCAAAACTCTTAGTTTGATTATTTATGTCAAAATGGGTAAAACTTCATTATAGTTCGATTTCTCACGTTTTCAATGTGAAGTTAAGGCTTAAAACAACTATTTCTAGTCACAATAAGCTTTGTGAAAGCTTTAATGATTATACTCGGCTTGTTTACTTTCAAAACTCTTAGTTTGATTATTTATGTCAAAATGGGTAAAAATTCATTATAGTTCGATTTCCCACGTTTCCAATGTGAAGATTGAGCTTAAAACAACGATTTCTAGTCACAATATGCTTTGTTAAGGCTTTAATGATTATACTCGGCTTTTTTACTTTCAAAATTCTTAGTTTGATTATTTATGTCAAAAAGGGGTAAAACATCATTATAGTTCGATTTCTCACGTTTTCAATGTGAAGTTAAGGCTTAAAACAACTATTTCTAGTCACAATAAGCTTTGTGAAAGCTTTAATGATTATACTCGGCTTGTTTACTTTTAAAACTTTTAGTTTGATTATTTATGTCAAAATGGGTAAAACTTCATTATAGTTCGATTTCCCACGTTTTCAATGTGAATTTAAGGCTTAAAACAACTATTTCTAGTCATAATATGCATTGTGAAGTTTTCAATGATTATACTCGGCTTGTTTACTTTCAAAACTCTTAGTTTGATTATTTATGTCAAAATGGGTAAAACTTCATTATAGTTCGATTTCTCACGTTTTCAATGTGAAGTTAAGGCTAAAAACAACGATTTCTAGTCACAATAAGCTTTGTGACATCTTAATGATTATACTCCGCTTGTTTACTTTCAAAACTCTTAGTTTGATTATTTATGTCAAAATGGGTAAAACTTCATTATAGTTCGATTTCCCACGTTTTCAATGTGAAGTTAAGGCATAAAACAACTATTTCTAGTCACAATATGCTTTGTGAAGGCTTTAATGATTATACTCGGCTTGTTTACTTTCAAAACACTTAGTTTGATTATTTATGTCAAAATGGGTAAAACATCATTATAGTTCGATTTCTCACGTTTTCAATGTGAAGTTAAGGCTTAAAACAACTATTTCTAGTCACAATAAGCTTTGTGAAAGCTTTAATGATTACACTCGGCTTGTTTACTTTCAAAACTCTTAGTTTGATTATTAATGTCAAAATGGGTAAAACTTCATTAAAGTACGATTTTCCCACGTTTCCAATATGAAGTTAAGGCTTAAAACAATGATTTCTATTAAAAATAAGCGTTTCTAGAAAAAATATGTTTATCCTCGTCTTGTTAAATTTTAAAATTATTAGAATTATGATTTTATACAAAATCGTTAAAACTTCGTTATCGTCCAATGTCCCACTTTACCTACGTGAAGTTAAGGCTAAAAACAACGTTTTCTAGTCACAATAAGCTTTGTGACATCTTAATGATTATACTCCGCTTGTTTACTTTCAAAACTCTTAGTTTGATTATTTATGTCAAAATGGGTAAAACTTCATAATAGTTCGATTTCCCACATTTTCAATGTGAAGTTAAGGCTTAAAACAACTATTTCTAGTCACAATATGCTTTGTGAAGGCTTTAATGATTATACTCGGCTTGTTTACTTTCAAAACACTTAGTTTGATTATTTATATCAAAATCTGTAAAAATTCATTAAAGTCCGATATCCCACGTTTTCAATGTGAAGCCAAGGCTTAAAACAACTATTTCTAGTCACAATATGCTTTGTGAAGTTTTAAATGATTATACTCGGCTTGTTTACTTTCAAAACTCTTAGTTTGATTATTTATGTTAAAATGGGTAAAATTTCATTATAGTTCGATTTCTCACGTTTTCAATGTGAAGTTAAGGCTTAAAACAACTATTTCTAGTCAAAATATGCATTGTGAAGGCTTTAATGATTATACTCGGCTACTTTCAAAACTCTTTGTTTGATTATTTATGTCAAAATGGGTAAAACTTCATTATAGTTCGATTTCTCACGTTTTCAATGTGAAGTTAAGGCTTAAAACAACGATTTCTATTAAAAATAAGCGTATGTAGATAAAATATATTTATGCTCGTCTTGTTAAATTTTAAACTATTAGAACTATGATTTTATACAAAATCGTTAAAACTTTATTATCGTTCTATGTCCCACGTTTGTCTACGTGAAGTTAAGGCTGAAAACAACGATTTCTAGTCACAATAAGCTTTGTGACATCTTAATGATTTTACTCGGGTCGTTTACTTTTAAAACTCTTAGTTTGATTATTTATGTCAAAATGGATAAAACTTCATTATAGTTCGATTTCCCACATTTTCAATGTGAAGTTAAGGCTTAAAACATCTATTTCTAGTCACAATAAGCTTTGTGAAAGCTTTAATGATTATACTCGGCTTGTTTACTTTCAAAACTATTAGTTTGATTATTTATGTCAAAATTGGTAAAACTTCATTGTAGTTCGATTTCCCACGTTTTCAATGTGAAGTTAAGGCTTAAAACAACTATTTCTAGTCACAATATGCTTTGTGAAGTTTTCAATGATTATACTCGGCTTGTTTACTTTCAAAACTCTTAATTTGATTATTTATGTAGAAATGGGTAAAACTTCATTATAGTTTGATTTCTCACGTTTTCAATGTGAAGATAAGGCTACAAACAACGATTTCTAGTCACAATAAGCTTTGTGACATCTTAATGATTATACTCCGCTTGTTTACTTTCAAAACTCTTAGTTTGATTATTTATGTCAAAATGGGAAAAACTTCATTATAGTTCGATTTCCCACGTTTTCAATGTGAAGTTAAGGCTTAAAATAACTATTTCTAGTCACAATATGCTTTGTGAAGGCTTTAATGATTATACTCGGCTTGTTTACTTTCAAAACACTTAGTTTGATTATTTATGTCAAATTGGGTAAAACATCCTTATAGTTCGATTTCTCACGTTTTCAATGTGAAGTTAAGGTTTAAAACAACTATTTCTAGCCACAATAAGCTTTGTGAAAGCTTTAATGATTATACTCGGCTTGTTTACTTTAAAAACTCTTAGTTTGATTATTTATGTCAAAATAGGTAAAACTTTATTATAGTTTGATTTCCTACGTTTCCAATATGAAGTTAAGGCTTAAAACAACGATTTCTATAAAAAAAAGCGTTTGTAGAAAAAATATGTTTATGCTCGTCTTGTTAAATTTTAAAACTATTAGAATTATGATTTTATACAAAATCGTTAAAACTTCGTTATCGTCTAATGTCCCACTTTCCCTACGAGAAGTTAAGGCTAAAAACAACGATTTCTAGTCACAATAAGCTTTGTGACATCTTAATGATTATACCGCTTGTTTAATTTCAAAACTCTTAGTTTGATTATTTATGTCAAAATGGGTAAAACTTCATTATAGTTCAATTTCCCATATTTTCAATGTGAAGTTAAGGCTTAAAACAACTATTTCTAGTCACAATATGCTTTGTGAAGGCTTTAATGATTATACTCGGCTTGTTTACTTTCAAAACTCTTAGTTTGATTATTTATGTCAAAATGGGTATAACTTCATTATAGTTCGATTTCTCACGTTTTCAATGTGAAGTTAAGGCTTAAAACAACTATTTCTAGTCACAATAAGCTTTGTGAAAGCTTTAATGATTATACTCGGCTTGTTTACTTTCAAAACTCTTAGTTTGATCATTTATGTCAAAATGGGTAAAAATTCATTATAGTTCGATTTCCCACGTTTCCAATGTGAAGGTTGGGCTTAAAACAGCGATTTCTAGTCACAATATGCTTTGTTAAGGCTTTAATGATTATACTCGGCTTTTTTACTTTCAAAACTCTTAGTTTGATTATTTATGTCAAAAGGGGTAAAACATCATTATAGTTCGATTTCTCACGTTTTCAATGTGAAGTTAAGGCTTAAGACAACTATTTCTAGTCACAATAAGCTTTGTGAAAGCTTTAATGATTATACGCGGCTTGTTTACTTTCAAAACTCTTAGTTTGATTATTTATATCAAAATGGGTAAAACTTCATTATAGTTCGATTTCCCACGTTTTCAATATGAAGTTAAGGCTTAATACAACGATTTCTATTAAAAATAAATGTTTTTAGATAAAATATGTATATGCTCGTCTTGTTAAATTTTAAAACTACTTGAACTATGATTTTATACAAAATCGTTAAAACTTTATTATAGTTCGATGTCCCACGTTTTCAATGTGAAGTCAAGGCTGAAAACAACGATTTCTAGTCACAATAAGCTTTGTGACATCTTAATGATTATACTCCGCTTGTTTAATTTCAAAACTCTTAGTTTGATTATTTATGTCATAATGGGTAAAACTTCATTATACTTCAATTTCCCACATTTTCAATGTGAAGTTAAGGCTTAAAAAAACTAATTCTAGTCACTATATGCTTTGTGAAGGCTTTAATGATTATACTCGGCTTGTTTACTTTCAAAACTCTTAGTTTGATTATTTATGTCAAAATGGGTATAACTTCATTATAGTTCGATTTCTCATGTTTTCAATGTGAAGTTAAGGCTTAAAACAACTATTTCTAGTCACAATAAGCTTTGTGAAAGCTTTAATGATTATACTCGGCTTGTTTACTTTCAAAACTCTTAGTTTGATTATTTATGTCAAAATGGGTAAATCTTCATTATAGTTCGATTTCCCACGTTTTCAATGTGAAGTTAAGGCTTAAAACAACTATTTCTAGTCACAATATGCATTGTGAAGTTTTAAATGATTATACTCGGCTTGTTTACCTTCAAAACTCTTAGTTCGATTATTTATGTCAAAATGGGTAAAACTTCATTATAGTTCGATTTCCCACGTTTCCAATATGAAGTTAAGGCTTAAAACAACGATTTCTATTAAAAATAAGCTTTTTAGATAAAATATTATATGCTCGTCTTGTTAAATTTTAAAACTATTTGAACTATGATTTTATACAAAATTGTTAAAACTTTATTATAGTTCTATTCCCACGTTTGCTAATGTGAAGTTAAGGCTTAAAACAACGATTTCTAGTCACAATAAGCTTTGTGACATTTAATGATTTGACTCGGGTTGTTTACTTTCAAAACTCTTAGTTTGATTATTTATGTCAAAATGGGTAAAACTTCATTATAGTTCAATTTCCCACATTTTCAATGTGAAGTTAAGGCTTAAAACAACTATTTCTAGTCACAATATGCTTTGTGAAGGCTTTAATGATTATACTCGGCTTGTTTACTTTCAAAACACTTAGTTTGATTATTTATATCAAAATGGGTAAAAATTTATTATAGTTCGATTTCCCACGTTTTCATTATGAAGTTAAGGCTTAAAACAACTATTTCTAGTCACAATATTCTTTGTGAAGTTTTAAATGATTATACTCGGCTTGTTTACTTTCAAAACTCTTAGTTTGATTATTTATGTCAAAATGGGTAAAATTTCATTATAGTTCGATTTCTCACGTTTTCAATGTGAAGTTAAGGCTTAAAACAACTATTTCTAGTCACAATATGCTTTGTGAAGGCTTTAATGATTATACTCGGCTTGTTTACTTTCAAAACTCTTTGTTTGATTATTTATGTCAAAATTGGTAAAACTTCATTATAGTTAGATTTTCACATTTTAAATGTGAAGTTAAGGCTTAAAACAACTATTTCTAGTCACAATAAGCTTTGTGAAAGCTTTAATGATTATACTCGGCTTGTTTACTTTTAAAACTTTTAGTTTGATTATTTATGTCAAAATGGGTAAAACTTCATTATAGTTCGATTTCCCACGTTTTCAATGTGAAGTTAAGGCTTAAAACAACTATTTCTAGTCATAATATGCATTGTGAAGTTTTCAATGATTATACTCGGCTTGTTTACTTTCAAAACTCTTAGTTTGATTATTTATGTCAAAATGGGTAAAACTTCATTATAGTTCGATTTCCCACGTTTTCAATGTAAAGTTAAGGCATAAAACAACTATTTCTAGTCACAATATGCTTTGTGAAGGCTTTAATGATTATACTCGGCTTGTTTACTTTCAAAACACTTAGTTTGATTATTTATGTCAAAATGGGTAAAACATCATTATAGTTCGATTTCTCACGTTTTCAATGTGAAGTTAAGGCTTAAAACAACTATTTCTAGTCACAATAAGCTTTGTGAAAGCTTTAATGATTATACTCGGCTTGTTTACTTTCAAAACTCTTAGTTTGATTATTTATGTCAAAATGGGTAAAACTTCATTATAATTCGATTTTCCCACGTTTCCAATATGAAGTTAAGGCTTAAAACAATGATTTCTATTAAAAATAAGCTTTGTAGAAAAAATATGTTTATCCTCGTCTTTGTTAATTTTAAAATTATTAGAATTATGATTTTTATACAAAATCGTTAAAACTTCATTATAGTTCGATGTCCCACTTTCCCTATGTGAAGTTAAGGCTAAAAACAACTATTTCTAGTCACAATAAGCTTTGTGACATCTTAATGATTATACTCCGCTTGTTTACTTTCAAAACTCTTAGTTTGATTATTTATGTCAAAATGGGTAAAACTTCATTATAGTTCGATTTCCCACATTTTCAATGTGAAGTTAAGGCTTAAAACAACTATTTCTAGTCACAATATGCTTTGTGAAGGCTTTAATGATTATACTCGGCTTGTTTACTTTCAAAACACTTAGTTTGATTATTTATATCAAAATGGGTAAAAATTCATTAAAGTTCGATTTCCCACGTTTTCAATGTGAAGCCAAGGCTTAAAACAACTATTTCTAGTCACAATATGCTTTGTGAAGTTTTAAATGATTATACTCGGCTTGTTTACTTTCAAAACTCTTAGTTTGATTATTTATGTTAAAATTGGTAAAATTTCATTATAGTTCGATTTCTCACGTTTTCAATGTGAAGTTAAGGCTTAAAACAACTATTTCTAGTCAAAATATGCGTTGTGAAGGCTTTAATGATTATACTCGGCTACTTTCAAAACTCTTTGTTTGATTATTTATGTCAAAATGGGTAAAACTTCATTATAGTTCGATTTCCCATGTTTCCAATATGAAGTTAAGGCTTAAAACAACGATTTCTATTAAAAATAAGCGTTTGTAGAAAAAATATGTTTATGCTCGTCTTGTTAAATTTTAAAACTATTAGAATTTTGATTTTTATACAAAATCGTTAAAACTTCATTATCGTCAATTTCCCACGTTTTCAATGTGAAGTTAAGGCTAAAACAACGATTTCTAGTCACAATAAGCTTTGTGACATCTTAATGATTATACTCCGCTTGTTTAATTTCAAAACTCTTAGTTTGATTATTTATGTCAAAATGGGTAAAACTTCTTTATAGTTCAATTTCCCATATTTTCAATGTGAAGTTAAGGCTTAAAACAACTATTTCTAGTCACAATATGCTTTGTGAAGGCTTTAATGATTATACTCGGCTTGTTTACTTTCAAAACTTTTAGTTTGATTATTTATGTCAAAATGGGTATAACTTCATTATAATTCGATTTCTCACGTTTTCAATGTCAAGTTAAGGCTTAAAACAACTATTTCTAGTCACAATAAGCTTTGTGAAAGCTTTAATGATTATACTCGGCTTGTTTACTTTCAAAACTCTTAGTTTGATTATTTATGTCAAAATGGGTAAAAATTCATTATAGTTCGATTTCCACGTTTTCAATGTGAAGTTAAGGCTTAAAACAACTATTTCTAGTCACAATATGCTTTGTTAAGGCTTTAATGATTATACTCGGCTTTTTACTTTCAAAACTCTTAGTTTGATTATTTATGTCAAAAGGGGTAAAACATCATTATAGTTCGATTTCTCACGTTTTCAATGTGAAGTTAAGGCTTAAAACAACTATTTCTAGTCACAATAAGCTTTGTGAAAGCTTTAATGATTATACTCGGCTTGTTTACTTTCAAAACTCTTAGTTTGATTATTTATATCAAAATGGGTAAAACTTCATTATAGTTCGATTTCCCACGTTTTCAATATGAAGTTAAGGCTTAATACAACGATTTCTATTAAAAATAAATGTTTTTAGATTTAATATGTATACTCGTCTTGTTAAATTTTAAAACTACTTGAACTATGATTTTTACAAAATCGTTAAAACTTTATTATAGTTCTATGTCCCACGTTTTCAATGTGAAGTTAAGGCTTAAAACAACGATTTCTAGTCACAATAAGCTTTGTGACATTTAATGATTATACTCCGCTTGTTTACTTTCAAAACTCTTAGTTTGATTATTTATGTCATAATGGGTAAAACTTCATTATAGTTCGATTTCCACATTTTCAATGTGAAGTTAAGGCTTAAAACAACTAATTCTAGTCACTATATGCTTTGTGAAGGCTTTAATGATTATACTCGGCTTGTTTACTTTCAAAACTCTTAGTTTGATTATTTATGTCAAAATGGGTATAACTTCATTATAGTTCGATTTCTCACGTTTTCAATGTGAAGTTAAGGCTTAAAACAACTATTTCTAGTCACAATAAGCTTTGTGAAAGCTTTAATGATTATACTCGGCTTGTTTACTTTCAAAACTCTTAGTTTGATTATTTATGTCAAAATGGGTAAATCTTCATTATAGTACGATTTCCCACGTTTTCAATGTGAAGTTAAGGCTTAAAACAACTATTTCTAGTCATAATATGCTTTGTGAAGTTTTAAATGATTATACTCGGCTTGTTTACCTTCAAAACTCTTAGTTCGATTATTTATGTCAAAATGGGTAAAACTTCATTATAGTTCGATTTCCACGTTTTCAATATGAAGTTAAGGCTTAAAACAACGATTTCTATTAAAAATAAGCTTTTTAGAAAAAAATGATTATACTCGTCTTGTTAAATTTTAAAACTATTTGTATGATTTTTATACAAAATTGTTAAAACTTTATTATAGTTCTATGTCCCACGTTTTTAATGTGAAGTTAAGGCTTAAAACAACTATTTCTAGTCACAATAAGCTTTGTGACATCTTTAATGATATACTCGGGTTGTTTACTTTCAAAACTCTTAGTTTGATTATTTATGTCAAAATGGGTAAAACTTCATTATAGTTCGATTTCCCACATTTTCAATGTGAAGTTAAGGCTTAAAACAACTATTTCTAGTCACAATATGCTTTGCGAAGGCTTTAATGATTATACTCGGCTTGTTTACTTTCAAAACACTTAGTTTGATTATTTATATCAAAATGGGTAAAACTTTATTATAGTTCGATTTCCCACGTTTTCAATGTGAAGTTAAGGCTTAAAACAACTATTTCTAGTCACAATATGCTTTGTGAAGTTTTAAATGATTATACTCGGCTTGTTTACTTTCAAAACTCTTAGTTTGATTATTTATGTCAAAATGGGTAAAATTTCATTATAGTTCGATTTCTCACGTTTTCAATGTGAAGTTAAGGCTTAAAACAACTATTTCTAGTCACAATATGCTTTGTGAAGGCTTTAATGATTATACTCGGCTTGTTTACTTTCAAAACTCTTTGTTTGATTATTTATGTCAAAATTGGTAAAACTTCATTATAGTTAGATTTCACATTTTCAATGTGAAGTTAAGGCTTAAAACAACTATTTCTAGTCACAATAAGCTTTGTGAAAGCTTTAATGATTATACTCGGCTTGTTTACTTTTAAAACTTTTAGTTTGATTATTTATGTCAAAATGGGTAAAACTTCATTATAGTTCGATTTCCCACATTTTCAATGTGAAGTTAAGGCTTAAAACAACTATTTCTAGTCACAATATGCTTTGTGAAGTTTTCAATGATTATACTCGGCTTGTTTACTTTCAAAACTCTTAGTTTGATTATTTATGTCAAAATGGGTAAAACTTCATTATAGTTCGATTTCTCACGTTTTCAATGTGAAGTTAAGGCTTAAAACAACTATTTCTAGTCACAATAAGCTTTGTGAAAGCTTTAATGATTATACTCGGCTTGTTTACTTTCAAAACTCTTAGTTTGATTATTTATGTCAAAATGGGTAAAAATTCATTATAGTTCGATTTCCACGTTTTCAATGTGAAGTTAAGGCTTAAAACAACTATTTCTAGTCACAATATGCTTTTGTTAAGGCTTTAATGATTATACTCGGCTTTTTACTTTCAAAACTCTTAGTTTGATTATTTATGTCAAAATGGGTAAAACTTCATTATAGTTCGATTTCTCACGTTTTCAATGTGAAGTTAAGGCTTAAAACATCTATTTCTAGTCACAATAAGCTTTGTGAAAGCTTTAATGATTATACTCGGCTTGTTTACTTTCAAAACTCTTAGTTTGATTATTTATGTCAAAATGGGTAAAACTTCATTATAGTTCGATTTCCCACGTTTTCAATGTGAAGTTAAGGCTTAAAACAACTATTTCTAGTTAAAAATAAGCTTTGTGAAAGGCTTTAATGATTATACTCGGCTTGTTTTTTAAAACTATTAGTTTGATTATTTATGTCAAAATCGGTAAAACTTCATTATAGTTCGATTTCCCACGTTTTCCATGTGAAGTTAAGGCTTAAAACAACGATTTCTAGTCACAATAAGCTTTGTGACATCTTAATGATTATACTCCGCTTGTTTACTTTCAAAACTCTTAGTTTGATTATTTATGTCAAAATGGGTAAAACTTCATTATAGTTCAATTTCCACATTTTCAATGTGAAGTTAAGGCTTAAAACAACTATTTCTAGTCACAATATGCTTTGTGAAGGCTTTAATGATTATACTCGGCTTGTTTACTTTCAAAACTCTTAGTTTGATTATTTATGTCAAAATGGGTAAAACTTCATTATAGTTCGATTTCTCACGTTTTCAATGTGAAGTTAAGGCTTAAAACAACTATTTCTAGTCACAATAAGCTTTGTGAAAGCTTTAATGATTATACTCGGCTTGTTTACTTTAAAACTCTTAGTTTGATTATTTATGTCAAAATGGGTAAAACTTCATTATAGTTCGATTTCCCACATTTTCAATGTGAAGTTAAGGCTTAAAACAACTATTTCTAGTCACAATATGCTTTGTGAAGTTTTCAATGATTATACTCGGCTTGTTTACTTTCAAAACTCTTAGTTTGATTATTTATGTCAAAATGGGTAAAACTTCATTATAGTTCGATTTCTCACGTTTTCAATGTGAAGTTAAGGCTTAAAACAACGATTTCTAGTCACAATAAGCTTTGTGACATTTAATGATTATACTCGGCTTGTTTACTTTCAAAACTCTTAGTTTGATTATTTATGTCAAAATGGGTAAAACTTCATTATAGTTCGATTTCCACGTTTTCAATGTGAAGTTAAGGCTTAAAACAACTATTTCTAGTCACAATATGCTTTGTGAAGGCTTTAATGATTATACTCGGCTTGTTTACTTTCAAAACTCTTAGTTTGATTATTTATGTCAAAATGGGTAAAACTTCATTATAGTTCGATTTCTCACGTTTTCAATGTGAAGTTAAGGCTTAAAACAACTATTTCTAGTCACAATAAGCTTTGTGAAAGCTTTAATGATTATACTCGGCTTGTTTACTTTCAAAACTCTTAGTTTGATTATTTATGTCAAAATGGGTAAAACTTCATTATAGTTCGATTTCCCACGTTTTCAATGTGAAGTTAAGGCTTAAAACAACTATTTCTAGTCACAATATGCTTTGTTAAGGCTTTAATGATTATACTCGGCTTTTTACTTTCAAAACTCTTAGTTTGATTATTTATGTCAAAAATGGGTAAAACTTCATTATAGTTCGATTTCTCACTTTTTCAATGTGAAGTTAAGGCTTAAAACAACTATTTCTAGTCACAATAAGCTTTGTGAAAGTTTTTAATGATTATACTCGGCTTGTTTACTTTCAAAACTCTTAGTTTGATTATTTATGTCAAAATGGGTAAAACTTCATTATAGTTCGATTTCCCACGTTTTCAATGTGAAGTTAAGGCTTAAAACAACGATTTCTAGTAAAAATAAGCTTTGTAGAAAAAATATGATTATTCTCGTCTTGTTTACTTTCAAAACTCTTAGAATTTGATTTTTATGTCAAAATGGGTAAAACTTCATTATAGTTCGATGTCCACGTTTTCTATGTGAAGTTAAGGCTTAAAACAACTATTTCTAGTCACAATAAGCTTTGTGACATCTTAATGATTATACTCCGCTTGTTTACTTTCAAAACTCTTAGTTTGATTATTTATGTCAAAATGGGTAAAACTTCATTATAGTTCGATTTCCCACATTTTCAATGTGAAGTTAAGGCTTAAAACAACTATTTCTAGTCACAATATGCTTTGTGAAGGCTTTAATGATTATACTCGGCTTGTTTACTTTCAAAACTCTTAGTTTGATTATTTATGTCAAAATGGGTAAAACTTCATTATAGTTCGATTTCTCACGTTTTCAATGTGAAGTTAAGTCTTAAAACAACTATTTCTAGTCACAATAAGCTTTGTGAAGGCTTTAATGATTATACTCGGCTTGTTTACTTTCAAAACTCTTAGTTTGATTATTTATGTCAAAATGGGTAAAACTTCATTATAGTTCGATTTCCCACGTTTTCAATGTGAAGTTAAGGCTTAAAACAACTATTTCTAGTCACAATATGCTTTGTGAAGTTTTAAATGATTATACTCGGCTTGTTTACTTTCAAAACTCTTAGTTTGATTATTTATGTCAAAATGGGTAAAACTTCATTATAGTTCGATTTCTCACGTTTTCAATGTGAAGTTAAAACTAAAAACAACGATTTCTAGTCACAATAAGCTTTGTGACATCTTAATGATTATACTCCGCTTGTTTACTTTCAAAACTCTTAGTTTGATTATTTATGTCAAAATGGGTAAAACTTCATTATAGTTCGATTTCCACGTTTTCAATGTGAAGTTAAGGCTTAAAACAACTATTTCTAGTCACAATAAGCTTTGTGAAGGCTTTAATGATTATACTCGGCTTGTTTACTTTCAAAACTCTTAGTTTGATTATTTATGTCAAAATGGGTAAAACTTCATTATAGTTCGATTTCTCACGTTTTCAATGTGAAGTTAAGGCTTAAAACAACTATTTCTAGTCACAATAAGCTTTGTGAAAGCTTTAATGATTATACTCGGCTTGTTTACTTTTAAAACTTTTAGTTTGATTATTTATGTCAAAATGGGTAAAACTTCATTATAGTTCGATTTCCACGTTTTCAATGTGAAGTTAAGGCTTAAAACAACTATTTCTAGTCACAATATGCTTTGTGAAGGCTTTAATGATTATACTCGGCTTGTTTACTTTCAAAACTCTTAGTTTGATTATTTATGTCAAAATGGGTAAAACTTCATTATAGTTCGATTTCTCACGTTTTCAATGTGAAGTTAAGGCTTAAAACAACTATTTCTAGTCACAATAAGCTTTGTGAAAGCTTTAATGATTATACTCGGCTTGTTTACTTTCAAAACTCTTAGTTTGATTATTTATGTCAAAATGGGTAAAACTTCATTATAGTTCGATTTCCCACGTTTTCAATGTGAAGTTAAGGCTTAAAACAACTATTTCTAGTCACAATATGCTTTGTGAAGGCTTTAATGATTATACTCGGCTTGTTTACTTTCAAAACTTTAGTTTGATTATTTATGTCAAAATGGGTAAAACTTCATTATAGTTCGATTTCTCACGTTTTCAATGTGAAGTTAAGGCTTAAAACAACTATTTCTAGTCACAATAAGCTTTGTGAAAGCTTTAATGATTATACTCGGCTTGTTTACTTTCAAAACTCTTAGTTTGATTATTTATGTCAAAATGGGTAAAACTTCATTATAGTTCGATTTCCCACGTTTTCAATATGAAGTTAAGGCTTAAAACAACGATTTCTAGTAAAAATAAGCTTTGTAGAAGGCTTTAATGATTATACTCGTCTTGTTAAATTTTCAAAACTTTGTTTGATTATTTATGTCAAAATCGGTAAAACTTTATTATAGTTCGATTTCCCACGTTTTTCAATGTGAAGTTAAGGCTTAAAACAACTATTTCTAGTCACAATAAGCTTTGTGACATCTTAATGATTATACTCGGCTTGTTTACTTTCAAAACTCTTAGTTTGATTATTTATGTCAAAATGGGTAAAACTTCATTATAGTTCGATTTCCCACATTTTCAATGTGAAGTTAAGGCTTAAAACAACTATTTCTAGTCACAATAAGCTTTGTGAAAGCTTTAATGATTATACTCGGCTTGTTTACTTTCAAAACTTTTAGTTTGATTATTTATGTCAAAATGGGTAAAACTTCATTATAGTTCGATTTCCCACGTTTTCAATGTGAAGTTAAGGCTTAAAACAACTATTTCTAGTCACAATATGCATTGTGAAGTTTTCAATGATTATAGTCGGCTTGTTTACTTTCAAAACTCTTAGTTTGATTATTTATGTCAAAATGGGTAAAACTTCATTATAGTTCGATTTCTCACGTTTTCAATGTGAAGTTAAGGCTTAAAACAACGATTTCTAGTCACAATAAGCTTTGTGACATCTTTAATGATTATACTCCGCTTGTTTACTTTCAAAACTCTTAGTTTGATTATTTATGTCAAAATGGGTAAAACTTCATTATAGTTCGATTTCCCACGTTTTCAATGTGAAGTTAAGGCTTAAAACAACTATTTCTAGTCACAATATGCTTTGTGAAGGCTTTAATGATTATACTCGGCTTGTTTACTTTCAAAACACTTAGTTTGATTATTTATGTCAAAATGGGTAAAACTTCATTATAGTTCGATTTCTCACGTTTTCAATGTGAAGTTAAGGCTTAAAACAACTATTTCTAGTCACAATAAGCTTTGTGAAAGCTTTAATGATTATACTCGGCTTGTTTACTTTCAAAAAACTTTAGTTTGATTATTTATGTCAAAATGGGTAAAACTTCATTATAGTTCGATTTCCCACGTTTTCAATGTGAAGTTAAGGCTTAAAACAACTATTTCTAGTCACAATATGCTTTGTGAAGGCTTTAATGATTATACTCGGCTTGTTTACTTTCAAAACTCTTAGTTTGATTATTTATGTCAAAATGGGTAAAACTTCATTATAGTTCGATTTCTCACGTTTTCAATGTGAAGTTAAGACTTAAAACAACTATTTCTAGTCACAATAAGCTTTGTGAAAGCTTTAATGATTATACTCGGCTTGTTTACTTTCAAAACTTTTAGTTTGATTATTTATGTCAAAATGGGTAAAACTTCATTATAGTTCGATTTCCCACGTTTTCAATGTGAAGTTAAGGCTTAAAACAACTATTTCTAGTCACAATATGCTTTGTGAAGTTTTCAATGATTATACTCGGCTTGTTTACTTTCAAAACTCTTAGTTTGATTATTTATGTCAAAATGGGTAAAACTTCATTATAGTTCGATTTCTCACGTTTTCAATGTGAAGTTAAGGCTTAAAACAACTATTTCTAGTCACAATAAGCTTTGTGACATCTTAATGATTATACTCGCTTGTTTACTTTCAAAACTCTTAGTTTGATTATTTATGTCAAAATGGGTAAAACTTCATTATAGTTCGATTTCCCACGTTTTCAATGTGAAGTTAAGGCTTAAAACAACTATTTCTAGTCACAATATGCTTTGTGAAGGCTTTAATGATTATACTCGGCTTGTTTACTTTCAAAACTCTTAGTTTGATTATTTATGTCAAAATGGGTAAAACTTCATTATAGTTAGATTTCTCACGTTTTCAATGTGAAGTTAAGGCTTAAAACAACTATTTCTAGTCACAATAAGCTTTGTGAAAGCTTTAATGATTATACTCGGCTTGTTTACTTTTAAAACTTTAGTTTGATTATTTATGTCAAAATGGTAAAACTTCATTATAGTTCGATTTCCCACGTTTTCAATGTGAAGTTAAGGCTTAAAACAACTATTTCTAGTCACAATATGCTTTGTGAAGGCTTTAATGATTATACTCGGCTTGTTTACTTTCAAAACACTTAGTTTGATTATTTATGTCAAAATGGGTAAAACATCATTATAGTTCGATTTCTCACGTTTTCAATGTGAAGTTAAGACTTAAAACAACTATTTCTAGTCACAATAAGCTTTGTGAAAGCTTTAATGATTATACTCGGCTTGTTTACTTTCAAAACTCTTAGTTTGATTATTTATGTCAAAATGGGTAAAACTTCATTATAGTTCGATTTCCACGTTTTCAATGTGAAGTTAAGGCTTAAAACAACTATTTCTAGTCACAATATGCTTTGTGAAGGCTTTAATGATTATACTCGGCTTGTTTACTTTCAAAACACTTAGTTTGATTATTTATGTCAAAATGGGTAAAACATCATTATAGTTCGATTTCTCACGTTTTCAATGTGAAGTTAAGGCTTAAAACAACTATTTCTAGTCACAATAAGCTTTGTGAAAGCTTTAATGATTATACTCGGCTTGTTTACTTTCAAAACTCTTAGTTTGATTATTTATGTCAAAATGGGTAAAACTTCATTATAGTTCGATTTTGCAACGTTTTCAATATGAAGTTAAGGCTTAAAACAACTATTTCTAGTAAAAATAAGCTTTGTGAAGATAAAATATTATGCTCGCTTGTTTACTTTTAAAACTTATTTGATATATTTTATTCAAAATGGGTAAAACTTTATTATAGTTCTATGTCCCACGTTTTCAATGTGAAGTTAAGGCTTAAAACAACTATTTCTAGTCACAATAAGCTTTGTGAAAGCTTTAATGATTATACTCGGCTTGTTTACTTTCAAAACACTTAGTTTGATTATTTATGTCAAAATGGGTAAAACTTCATTATAGTTCGATTTCCCACGTTTTCAATGTGAAGTTAAGGCTTAAAACAACTATTTCTAGTCACAATATGCTTTGTGAAGGCTTTAATGATTATACTCGGCTTGTTTACTTTCAAAACTCTTAGTTTGATTATTTATGTCAAAATGGGTAAAACTTCATTATAGTTCGATTTCTCACGTTTTCAATGTGAAGTTAAGGCTTAAAACAACTATTTCTAGTCACAATATGCTTTGTGAAGGCTTTAATGATTATACTCGGCTTGTTTACTTTCAAAACTCTTTGTTTGATTATTTATGTCAAAATTGGTAAAACTTCATTATAGTTCGATTTCTCACATTTTCAATGTGAAGTTAAGGCTTAAAACAACTATTTCTAGTCACAATAAGCTTTGTGAAAGCTTTAATGATTATACTCGGCTTGTTTACTTTCAAAACTCTTAGTTTGATTATTTATGTCAAAATGGGTAAAACTTCATTATAGTTCGATTTCCCACGTTTTCAATATGAAGTTAAGGCTTAAAACAACTATTTCTAGTCACAATATATGCGTTGTGAAGGCTTTAATGATTATACTCGGCTTGTTTACTTTCAAAACTCTTAGTTTGATTATTTATGTCAAAATGGGTAAAACTTCATTATAGTTCGATTTCTCACGTTTTCAATGTAAAGTTAAGGCTTAAAACAACTATTTCTAGTCACAATAAGCTTTGTGAAAGCTTTAATGATTATACTCGGCTTGTTTACTTTCAAAACTCTTAGTTTGATTATTTATGTCAAAATGGGTAAAACTTCATTATAGTTCGATTTCCCACGTTTTCAATGTGAAGTTAAGGCTTAAAACAACTATTTCTAGTCACAATATGCTTTGTGAAGGCTTTAATGATTATACTCGGCTTTTTTACTTTCAAAACTCTTAGTTTGATTATTTATGTCAAAATGGGTAAAACTTCATTATAGTTCGATTTCTCACGTTTTCAATGTGAAGTTAAGGCTTAAAACAACTATTTCTAGTCACAATAAGCTTTGTGAAAGCTTTAATGATTATACTCGGCTTGTTTACTTTCAAAACTCTTAGTTTGATTATTTATGTCAAAATGGGTAAAACTTCATTATAGTTCGATTTCCACGTTTTCAATGTGAAGTTAAGGCTTAAAACAACTATTTCTAGTCATAATATGCTTTGTTAAGTTTTCAATGATTATACTCGGCTTGTTTACTTTCAAAACTCTTAGTTTGATTATTTATGTCAAAATGGGTAAAACTTCATTATAGTTCGATTTCTCACGTTTTCAATGTGAAGTTAAGGCTTAAAACAACGATTTCTAGTCACAATAAGCTTTGTGACATCTTAATGATTATACTCCGCTTGTTTACTTTCAAAACTTTTAGTTTGATTATTTATGTCAAAATGGGTAAAACTTCATTATAGTTCGATTTCCCACATTTTCAATGTGAAGTTAAGGCTTAAAACAACTATTTCTAGTCACAATATGCTTTGTGAAGGCTTTAATGATTATACTCGGCTTGTTTACTTTCAAAACTCTTAGTTTGATTATTTATGTCAAAATGGGTAAAACTTCATTATAGTTCGATTTCTCACGTTTTCAATGTGAAGTTAAGGCTTAAAACAACTATTTCTAGTCACAATAAGCTTTGTGAAAGCTTTAATGATTATACTCGGCTTGTTTACTTTCAAAACTCTTAGTTTGATTATTTATGTCAAAATGGGTAAAACTTCATTATAGTTCGATTTCCCACGTTTTCAATGTGAAGTTAAGGCTTAAAACAACTATTTCTAGTCATAATATGCTTTGTGAAGTTTTCAATGATTATACTCGGCTTGTTTACTTTCAAAACTCTTAGTTTGATTATTTATGTCAAAATGGGTAAAACTTCATTATAGTTCGATTTCTCACGTTTTCAATGTGAAGTTAAGGCTTAAAACAACTATTTCTAGTCACAATAAGCTTTGTGACATCTTTAATGATTATACTCCGCTTGTTTACTTTCAAAACTCTTAGTTTGATTATTTATGTCAAAATGGGTAAAACTTCATTATAGTTCGATTTCTCACGTTTTCAATGTGAAGTTAAGGCTTAAAACAACTATTTCTAGTCACAATATGCTTTGTGAAGGCTTTAATGATTATACTCGGCTTGTTTACTTTCAAAACTCTTAGTTTGATTATTTATGTCAAAATGGGTAAAACTTCATTATAGTTCGATTTCTCACGTTTTCAATGTGAAGTTAAGGCTTAAAACATCTATTTCTAGTCACAATAAGCTTTGTGAAAGCTTTAATGATTATACTCCGCTTGTTTACTTTCAAAACTTTTAGTTTGATTATTTATGTCAAAATGGGTAAAACTTCATTATAGTTCGATTTCCCACGTTTTCAATGTGAAGTTAAGGCTTAAAACAACTATTTCTAGTCACAATATGCTTTGTGAAGGCTTTAATGATTATACTCGGCTTGTTTACTTTCAAAACTCTTAGTTTGATTATTTATGTCAAAATGGGTAAAACTTCATTATAGTTCGATTTCTCACGTTTTCAATGTGAAGTTAAGGCTTAAAACAACTATTTCTAGTCACAATAAGCTTTGTGAAAGATTTAATGATTATACTCGGCTTGTTTACTTTCAAAACTCTTAGTTTGATTATTTATGTCAAAATGGGTAAAACTTCATTATAGTTCGATTTCTCACGTTTTCAATGTGAAGTTAAGGCTTAAAACAACTATTTCTAGTCACAATATGCTTTGTGAAGGCTTTAATGATTATACTCGCTTGTTTACTTTCAAAACTCTTAGTTTGATTATTTATGTCAAAATGGGTAAAACTTCATTATAGTTCGATTTCTCACGTTTTCAATGTGAAGTTAAGGCTTAAAACAACTATTTCTAGTCACAATAAGCTTTGTGAAAGCTTTAATGATTATACTCGGCTTGTTTACTTTCAAAACTCTTAGTTTGATTATTTATGTCAAAATGGGTAAAACTTCATTATAGTTCGATTTTCCCACGTTTTCAATGTGAAGTTAAGGCTTAAAACAACTATTTCTAGTCAAAATAAGCTTTGTGAAGCTTTAATGATTATACTCGTCTTGTTTAATTTTAAAACTCTTAGTTTGATTATTTTATGTCAAAATGGGTAAAACTTTATTATAGTTCGATTCCCACGTTTTCAATGTGAAGTTAAGGCTTAAAACAACTATTTCTAGTCACAATAAGCTTTGTGACATCTTTAATGATTATACTCGAGTTGTTTACTTTCAAAACTCTTAGTTTGATTATTTATGTCAAAATGGGTAAAACTTCATTATAGTTCGATTTCCCACATTTTCAATGTGAAGTTAAGGCTTAAAACAACTATTTCTAGTCACAATAAGCTTTGTGAAAGCTTTAATGATTATACTCGGCTTGTTTACTTTCAAAACTCTTAGTTTGATTATTTATGTCAAAATGGGTAAAACTTCATTATAGTTCGATTTTCCACGTTTTCAATGTGAAGTTAAGGCTTAAAACAACTATTTCTAGTCATAATATGCATTTTAAAGTTTTCAATGATTATACTCGGCTTGTTTACTTTCAAAACTCTTAGTTTGATTATTTATGTCAAAATGGGTAAAACTTCATTATAGTTCGATTTCTCACGTTTTCAATGTGAAGTTAAGGCTTAAAACAACTATTTCTAGTCACAATAAGCTTTGTGAATCTTAATGATTATACTCCGCTTGTTTACTTTCAAAACTCTTAGTTTGATTATTTATGTCAAAATGGGTAAAACTTCATTATAGTTCGATTTCTCACGTTTTCAATGTGAAGTTAAGGCTTAAAACAACTATTTCTAGTCACAATATGCTTTGTGAAGGCTTTAATGATTATACTCGGCTTGTTTACTTTCAAAACACTTAGTTTGATTATTTATGTCAAAATGGGTAAAACTTCATTATAGTTCGATTTCTCACGTTTTCAATGTGAAGTTAAGGCTTAAAACAACTATTTCTAGTCACAATAAGCTTTGTGAAAGCTTTAATGATTATACTTGGCTTGTTTACTTTCAAAACTCTTAGTTTGATTATTTATGTCAAAATGGGTAAAACTTCATTATAGTTCGATTTCTCACGTTTTCAATGTGAAGTTAAGGCTTAAAACAACTATTTCTAGTCACAATATGCTTTGTGAAGGCTTTAATGATTATACTCGGCTTGTTTACTTTCAAAACTCTTAGTTTGATTATTTATGTCAAAATGGGTAAAACTTCATTATAGTTCGATTTCTCACGTTTTCAATGTGAAGTTAAGGCTTAAAACAACTATTTCTAGTCACAATAAGCTTTGTGAAAGCTTTAATGATTATACTCGGCTTGTTTACTTTCAAAACTCTTAGTTTGATTATTTATGTCAAAATGGGTAAAACTTCATTATAGTTCGATTTCCCACGTTTTCAATGTGAAGTTAAGGCTTAAAACAACTATTTCTAGTCACAATATGCTTTGTGAAGGCTTTAATGATTATACTCGGCTTGTTTACTTTTAAAACTTTTAGTTTGATTATTTATGTCAAAATGGGTAAAACTTCATTATAGTTCGATTTCCCACGTTTTCAATGTGAAGTTAAGGCTTAAAACAACTATTTCTAGTCACAATATGCTTTGTGAAGTTTTCAATGATTATACTCGGCTTGTTTACTTTCAAAACTCTTAGTTTGATTATTTATGTCAAAATGGGTAAAACTTCATTATAGTTCGATTTCTCACGTTTTCAATGTGAAGTTAAGGCTTAAAACAACTATTTCTAGTCACAATAAGCTTTGTGACATCTTTAATGATTATACTCGCTTGTTTACTTTCAAAACTCTTAGTTTGATTATTTATGTCAAAATGGGTAAAACTTCATTATAGTTCGATTTCCACGTTTTCAATGTGAAGTTAAGGCTTAAAACAACTATTTCTAGTCACAATATGCTTTGTGAAGGCTTTAATGATTATACTCGCTTGTTTACTTTCAAAACTCTTAGTTTGATTATTTATGTCAAAATGGGTAAAACATCATTATAGTTCGATTTCTCACGTTTTCAATGTGAAGTTAAGGCTTAAAACAACTATTTCTAGTCACAATATGCTTTGTGAAGGCTTTAATGATTATACTCGGCTTGTTTACTTTCAAAACTCTTTGTTTGATTATTTATGTCAAAATTGGTAAAACTTCATTATAGTTAGATTTCTCACATTTTCAATGTGAAGTTAAGGCTTAAAACAACTATTTCTAGTCACAATAAGCTTTGTGAAAGCTTTAATGATTATATTCGGCTTGTTTACTTTTAAAACTTTTAGTTTGATTATTTATGTCAAAATGGGTAAAACTTCATTATAGTTCGATTTCCCACGTTTTCAATGTGAAGTTAAGGCTTAAAACAACTATTTCTAGTCACAATATGCTTTGTGAAGTTTTCAATGATTATACTCGGCTTGTTTACTTTCAAAACTCTTAGTTTGATTATTTATGTCAAAATGGGTAAAACTTCATTATAGTTCGATTTCTCACGTTTTCAATGTGAAGTTAAGGCTTAAAACAACGATTTCTAGTCACAATAAGCTTTGTGACATCTTAATGATTATACTCGCTTGTTTACTTTCAAAACTCTTAGTTTGATTATTTATGTCAAAATGGGTAAAACTTCATTATAGTTCGATTTCCCACGTTTTCAATGTGAAGTTAAGGCTTAAAACAACTATTTCTAGTCACAATATGCTTTGTGAAGGCTTTAATGATTATACTCGGCTTGTTTACTTTCAAAACTCTTAGTTTGATTATTTATGTCAAAATGGGTAAAACTTCATTATAGTTCGATTTCTCACGTTTTCAATGTGAAGTTAAGGCTTAAAACAACTATTTCTAGTCACAATAAGCTTTGTGAAAGCTTTAATGATTATACTCGGCTTGTTTACTTTCAAAACTCTTAGTTTGATTATTTATGTCAAAATGGGTAAAACTTCATTATAGTTCGATTTCCCACGTTTCCAATGTGAAGTTTGGCTTAAAACAACTATTTCTAGTCACAATATGCTTTGTTAAGGCTTTAATGATTATACTCGGCTTTTTTACTTTCAAAACTCTTAGTTTGATTATTTATGTCAAAAATGGGTAAAACTTCATTATAGTTCGATTTCTCACGTTTTCAATGTGAAGTTAAGGCTTAAAACAACTATTTCTAGTCACAATAAGCTTTGTGAAAGCTTTAATGATTATACTCGGCTTGTTTACTTTCAAAACTCTTAGTTTGATTATTTATGTCAAAATGGGTAAAACTTCATTATAGTTCGATTTCCCACGTTTTCAATGTGAAGTTAAGGCTTAAAACAACTATTTCTAGTCACAAATATGCTTTGTGAAGGCTTTAATGATTATACTCGGCTTGTTTACTTTCAAAACACTTAGTTTGATTATTTATGTCAAAATGGGTAAAACTTCATTATAGTTCGATTTCTCACGTTTTCAATGTGAAGTTAAGGCTTAAAACAACTATTTCTAGTCACAATAAGCTTTGTGAAAGCTTTAATGATTATACTCGGCTTGTTTACTTTCAAAACTCTTAGTTTGATTATTTATGTCAAAATGGGTAAAACTTCATTATAGTTCGATTTCACGTTTTCAATGTGAAGTTAAGGCTTAAAACAACTATTTCTAGTCACAATATGCTTTGTGAAGGCTTTAATGATTATACTCGGCTTTTTTACTTTCAAAACTCTTAGTTTGATTATTTATGTCAAAATGGGTAAAACTTCATTATAGTTCGATTTCTCACGTTTTCAATGTGAAGTTAAGGCTTAAAACAACTATTTCTAGTCACAATAAGCTTTGTGACATCTTAATGATTATACTCCGCTTGTTTACTTTCAAAACTCTTAGTTTGATTATTTATGTCAAAATGGGTAAAACTTCATTATAGTTCGATTTCTCACGTTTTCAATGTGAAGTTAATGCTTAAAACAACTATTTCTAGTCACAATATGCGTTGTGAAGGCTTTAATGATTATACTCGGCTTGTTTACTTTCAAAACTCTTAGTTTGATTATTTATGTCAAAATGGGTAAAACTTCATTATAGTTCGATTTCTCACGTTTTCAATGTGAAGTTAAGGCTTAAAACAACTATTTCTAGTCACAATAAGCTTTGTGAAAGCTTTAATGATTATACTCGGCTTGTTTACTTTCAAAACTCTTAGTTTGATTATTTATGTCAAAATGGGTAAAACTTCATTATAGTTCGATTTCCCACGTTTTCAATGTGAAGTTAAGGCTTAAAACAACTATTTCTAGTCACAATATGCTTTGTTAAGGCTTTAATGATTATACTCGGCTTTTTTACTTTCAAAACTCTTAGTTTGATTATTTATGTCAAAATTGGTAAAACTTCATTATAGTTCGATTTCTCACTTTTTCAATGTGAAGTTAAGGCTTAAAACAACTATTTCTAGTCACAATAAGCTTTGTGAAAGCTTTAATGATTATACTCGGCTTGTTTACTTTCAAAATTCTTAGTTTGATTATTTATGTCAAAATGGGTAAAAGTTCATTATTGTTCGATTTCCCACGTTTTCAATGTGAAGTTAAGGCTTAAAACAACTATTTCTAGTCAAAATAAGCTTTGTGAAGGCTTTAATGATTATACTCGTCTTGTTTACTTTTAAAACTATTAGAATTTGATTATTTATGTCAAAATGGGTAAAACTTCATTATAGTTCATTTCTCACTTTCAATGTGAAGTTAAGGCTTAAAACAACTATTTCTAGTCACAATAAGCTTTGTGACATTTAATGATTATACTCGCTTGTTTACTTTCAAAACTCTTAGTTTGATTATTTATGTCAAAATGGGTAAAACTTCATTATAGTTCCATTTCCCAAATTTTCAATGTGAAGTTAAGGCTTAAAACAACTATTTCTAGTCACAATATGCTTTGTGAAGGCTTTAATGATTATACTCGGCTTGTTTACTTTCAAAACTCTTAGTTTGATTATTTATGTCAAAATGGGTAAAACTTCATTATAGTTCGATTTCTCACGTTTTCAATGTGAAGTTAAGGCTTAAAACAACTATTTCTAGTCACAATAAGCTTTGTGAAAGCTTTAATGATTATACTCGGCTTGTTTACTTTCAAAACTTTTAGTTTGATTATTTATGTCAAAATGGGTAAAACTTCATTATAGTTCGATTTCCCACGTTTTCAATGTGAAGTTAAGGCTTAAAACAACTATTTCTAGTCACAATATGCTTTGTGAAGTTTTCAATGATTATACTCGGCTTGTTTACTTTCAAAACTCTTAGTTTGATTATTTATGTCAAAATGGGTAAAACTTCATTATAGTTCGATTTCTCACGTTTTCAATGTGAAGTTAAGGCTTAAAACAACTATTTCTAGTCACAATAAGCTTTGTGAAAGCTTTAATGATTATACTCGGCTTGTTTACTTTCAAAACTCTTAGTTTGATTATTTATGTCAAAATGGGTAAAACTTCATTATAGTTCGATTTCCCACGTTTTCAATGTGAAGTTAAGGCTTAAAACAACTATTTCTAGTCACAATATGCTTTGTGAAGTTTTCAATGATTATACTCGGCTTGTTTACTTTCAAAACTCTTAGTTTGATTATTTATGTCAAAATTGGTAAAACTTCATTATAGTTCGATTTCTCACGTTTTCAATGTGAAGTTAAGGCTTAAAACAACTATTTCTAGTCACAATAAGCTTTGTGAAAGCTTTAATGATTATACTCGGCTTGTTTACTTTCAAAACTTTTAGTTTGATTATTTATGTCAAAATGGGTAAAACTTCATTATAGTTCGATTTCCCACGTTTTCAATGTGAAGTTAAGGCTTAAAACAACTATTTCTAGTCACAATATGCTTTGTGAAGGCTTTAATGATTATACTCGGCTTGTTTACTTTCAAAACTCTTAGTTTGATTATTTATGTCAAAATTGGTAAAACTTCATTATAGTTCGATTTCTCACGTTTTCAATGTGAAGTTAAGGCTTAAAACAACTATTTCTAGTCACAATAAGCTTTGTGAAAGCTTTAATGATTATACTCGGCTTGTTTACTTTCAAAACTCTTAGTTTGATTATTTATGTCAAAATGGGTAAAACTTCATTATAGTTCGATTTCTCACGTTTTCAATGTGAAGTTAAGGCTTAAAACAACTATTTCTAGTCACAATAAGCTTTGTGAAAGCTTTAATGATTATACTCGGCTTGTTTACTTTCAAAACTCTTAGTTTGATTATTTATGTCAAAATGGGTAAAACTTCATTATAGTTCGATTTCCCACGTTTTCAATGTGAAGTTAAGGCTTAAAACAACTATTTCTAGTCACAATATGCTTTGTGAAGTTTTCAATGATTATACTCGGCTTGTTTACTTTCAAAACTCTTAGTTTGATTATTTATGTCAAAATGGGTAAAACTTCATTATAGTTCGATTTCTCACGTTTTCAATGTGAAGTTAAGGCTTAAAACAACTATTTCTAGTCACAATAAGCTTTGTGAAAGCTTTAATGATTATACTCGGCTTGTTTACTTTCAAAACTTTAGTTTGATTATTTATGTCAAAATGGGTAAAACTTCATTATAGTTCGATTTCCCACGTTTTCAATGTGAAGTTAAGGCTTAAAACAACTATTTCTAGTCACAATATGCTTTGTGAAGTTTTCAATGATTATACTCGGCTTGTTTACTTTCAAAACTCTTAGTTTGATTATTTATGTCAAAATTGGTAAAACTTCATTATAGTTCGATTTCTCACGTTTTCAATGTGAAGTTAAGGCTTAAAACAACTATTTCTAGTCACAATAAGCTTTGTGAAAGCTTTAATGATTATACTCGGCTTGTTTACTTTCAAAACTCTTAGTTTGATTATTTATGTCAAAATGGGTAAAACTTCATTATAGTTCGATTTCCACGTTTTCAATGTGAAGTTAAGGCTTAAAACAACTATTTCTAGTCACAATATGCTTTGTGTGAAGGCTTTAATGATTATACTCGGCTTGTTTACTTTCAAAACTCTTAGTTTGATTATTTATGTCAAAATGGGTAAAACTTCATTATAGTTCGATTTCTCACGTTTTCAATGTGAAGTTAAGGCTTAAAACAACTATTTCTAGTCACAATAAGCTTTGTGAAAGCTTTAATGATTATACTCGGCTTGTTTACTTTCAAAACTCTTAGTTTGATTATTTATGTCAAAATGGGTAAAACTTCATTATAGTTCGATTTTCCCACGTTTTCAATGTGAAGTTAAGGCTTAAAACAACTATTTCTAGTCACAATAAGCTTTGTGAAGCTTTAATGATTATATGCTCGCTTGTTTACTTTCAAAACTCTTAGTTTGATTATTTATGTCAAAATTGGTAAAACTTCATTATAGTTCGATTTCTCACGTTTTCAATGTGAAGTTAAAACTAAAAACAACGATTTCTAGTCACAATAAGCTTTGTGACATCTTAATGATTATACTCCGCTTGTTTACTTTCAAAACTCTTAGTTTGATTATTTATGTCAAAATGGGTAAAACTTCATTATAGTTCGATTTCCCACATTTTCAATGTGAAGTTAAGGCTTAAAACAACTATTTCTAGTCACAATAAGCTTTGTGAAGGCTTTAATGATTATACTCGGCTTGTTTACTTTCAAAACTCTTAGTTTGATTATTTATGTCAAAATGGGTAAAACTTCATTATAGTTCGATTTCTCACGTTTTCAATGTGAAGTTAAGGCTTAAAACAACTATTTCTAGTCATAATATGCTTTGAAAGTTTTAATGATTATACTCGGCTTGTTTACTTTCAAAACTCTTAGTTTGATTATTTATGTCAAAATGGGTAAAACTTCATTATAGTTCGATTTCTCACGTTTTCAATGTGAAGTTAAGGCTTAAAACAACTATTTCTAGTCACAATAAGCTTTGTGAAGGCTTTAATGATTATACTCCGCTTGTTTACTTTACTTTCAAAACTCTTAGTTTGATTATTTATGTCAAAATGGGTAAAACTTCATTATAGTTCGATTTCCCACGTTTTCAATGTGAAGTTAAGGCTTAAAACAACTATTTCTAGTCACAATATGCTTTGTGAAGGCTTTAATGATTATACTCGGCTTGTTTACTTTCAAAACTCTTAGTTTGATTATTTATGTCAAAATGGGTAAAACTTCATTATAGTTCGATTTCTCACGTTTTCAATGTGAAGTTAAGGCTTAAAACAACTATTTCTAGTCACAATAAGCTTTGTGAAAGCTTTAATGATTATACTCGGCTTGTTTACTTTCAAAACTTTAGTTTGATTATTTATGTCAAAATGGGTAAAACTTCATTATAGTTCGATTTCCCACGTTTTCAATGTGAAGTTAAGGCTTAAAACAACTATTTCTAGTCACAATATGCTTTGTGAAGTTTTAATGATTATACTCGGCTTGTTTACTTTCAAAACTCTTAGTTTGATTATTTATGTCAAAATGGGTAAAACTTCATTATAGTTCGATTTCTCACGTTTTCAATGTGAAGTTAAGGCTTAAAACAACTATTTCTAGTCACAATAAGCTTTGTGAATCTTTAATGATTATACTCGCTTGTTTACTTTCAAAACTCTTAGTTTGATTATTTATGTCAAAATGGGTAAAACTTCATTATAGTTCGATTTCCCACGTTTTCAATGTGAAGTTAAGGCTTAAAACAACTATTTCTAGTCACAATATGCTTTGTGAAGGCTTTAATGATTATACTCGGCTTGTTTACTTTCAAAACTCTTAGTTTGATTATTTATGTCAAAATGGGTAAAACTTCATTATAGTTCGATTTCTCACGTTTTCAATGTGAAGTTAAGGCTTAAAACAACTATTTCTAGTCACAATAAGCTTTGTGAAAGCTTAAATGATTATACTCGGCTTGTTTACTTTCAAAACTTTAGTTTGATTATTTATGTCAAAATGGGTAAAACTTCATTATAGTTCGATTTCCCACGTTTTCAATGTGAAGTTAAGGCTTAAAACAACTATTTCTAGTCACAATATGCTTTGTGAAGGCTTTAATGATTATACTCGGCTTGTTTACTTTCAAAACACTTAGTTTGATTATTTATGTCAAAATGGGTAAAACTTCATTATAGTTCGATTTCTCACGTTTTCAATGTGAAGTTAAGGCTTAAAACAACTATTTCTAGTCACAATAAGCTTTGTGAAAGCTTTAATGATTATACTCGGCTTGTTTACTTTCAAAACTCTTAGTTTGATTATTTATGTCAAAATGGGTAAAACTTCATTATAGTTCGATTTCCCACGTTTTCAATGTGCAGTTAAGGCTTAAAACAACTATTTCTAGTCACAATATGCTTTGTGAAGGCTTTAATGATTATACTCGGCTTGTTTACTTTCAAAACACTTAGTTTGATTATTTATGTCAAAATGGGTAAAACTTCATTATAGTTCGATTTCTCACGTTTTCAATGTGAAGTTAAGGCTTAAAACAACTATTTCTAGTCACAATAAGCTTTGTGAAAGCTTTAATGATTATACTCGGCTTGTTTACTTTCAAAACTCTTAGTTTGATTATTTATGTCAAAATGGGTAAAACTTCATTATAGTTCGATTTTCCACGTTTTCAATATGAAGTTAAGGCTTAAAACAACTATTTCTAGTAAAAATAAGCGTTTTTGATAAAGGCTTTAATGCTTATCGGCTTGTTAAATTTTAAAACTATTTGAACTATGATTATTTATGTCAAAATCGGTAAAACTTTATTATCGTTCTATGTCCCACGTTTTCAATGTGAAGTTAAGGCTTAAAACAACTATTTCTAGTCACAATAAGCTTTGTGACATCTTTAATGATTTACTCGGGTTGTTTACTTTCAAAACTCTTAGTTTGATTATTTATGTCAAAATGGGTAAAACTTCATTATAGTTCGATTTCCCACATTTTCAATGTGAAGTTAAGGCTTAAAACAACTATTTCTAGTCACAATAAGCTTTGTGAAAGCTTTAATGATTATACTCGGCTTGTTTACTTTAAAACTTTTAGTTTGATTATTTATGTCAAAATGGGTAAAACTTCATTATAGTACGATTTCCCACGTTTTCAATGTGAAGTTAAGGCTTAAAACAACTATTTCTAGTCACAATATGCTTTTTGAAGTTTTCAATGATTATACTCGGCTTGTTTACTTTCAAAACTCTTAGTTTGATTATTTATGTCAAAATGGGTAAAACTTCATTATAGTTCGATTTCTCACGTTTTCAATGTGAAGTTAAGGCTAAAACAACGATTTCTAGTCACAATAAGCTTTGTGACATCTTAATGATTATACTCGCTTGTTTACTTTCAAAACTCTTAGTTTGATTATTTATGTCAAAATGGGTAAAACTTCATTATAGTTCGATTTCCACGATTTCAATGTGAAGTTAAGGCTTAAAACAACTATTTCTAGTCACAATATGCTTTGTGAAGGCTTTAATGATTATACTCGGCTTGTTTACTTTCAAAACACTTAGTTTGATTATTTATGTCAAAATGGGTAAAACATCATTATAGTTCGATTTCTCACGTTTTCAATGTGAAGTTAAGGCTTAAAACAACTATTTCTAGTCACAATAAGCTTTGTGAAAGCTTTAATGATTATACTCGGCTTGTTTACTTTTAAAACTTTAGTTTGATTATTTATGTCAAAATGGATAAAACTTCATTATAGTTCGATTTCCCACGTTTTCAATGTGAAGTTAAGGCTTAAAACAACTATTTCTAGTCACAATATGCTTTGTGAAGGCTTTAATGATTATACTCGGCTTGTTTACTTTCAAAACACTTAGTTTGATTATTTATGTCAAAATGGGTAAAACATCATTATAGTTCGATTTCTCACGTTTTCAATGTGAAGTTAAGACTTAAAACAACTATTTCTAGTCACAATAAGCTTTGTGAAAGCTTTAATGATTATACTCGGCTTGTTTACTTTAAAAACTCTTAGTTTGATTATTTATGTCAAAATGGGTAAAAATTCATTATAGTTCGATTTCCCACGTTTTCAATGTGAAGTTAAGGCTTAAAACAACTATTTCTAGTCACAATATGCTTTGTGAAGGCTTTAATGATTTTACTCGGCTTGTTTACTTTCAAAACACTTAGTTTGATTATTTATGTCAAAATGGAAAAAAACATCATTATAGTTCGATTTCTTACGTTTTCAATGTGAAGTTAAGGCTTAAAACAACTATTTCTAGTCACAATAAGCTTTGTGAAAGCTTTAATGATTACACTCGGCTTGTTTACTTTCAAAACTCTTAGTTTGATTATTAATGTCAAAATGGGTAAAACTTCATTAAAGTACGATTTTCCAACGTTTCCAATATGAAGTTAAGGCTTAAAACAACGATTTCTATTAAAAATAAGCATTTTTAGATAAAATATGCATATGCTCGTCTTGTTAAATTTTAAAACTATTTGAACTATGATTTTATTCAAAATCGTTAAAACTTTATTATCGTCCTATGTCCCACGTTGCCTACGTGAAGTTAAGGCTGAAAACAACGATTTCTAGTCACAATAAGCTTTGTGACATCTTAATGATTATACTCCGCTTGTTTACTTTCAAAACTCTTAGTTTGATTATTTATGTCAAAATGGGTAAAACTTCATTATAGTTCGATTTCCCACGATTTCAATGTGAAGTTAAGGCTTAAAACAACTATTTCTAGTCACAATATGCTTTGTGAAGGCTTTAATGATTATACTCGGCTACTTTCAAAACTCTTTGTTTGATTATTTATGTCAAAATTGGTAAAACTTCATTATAGTTAGATTTCGCACATTTTCAACATGAAGTTAAGGCTTAAAACAACTATTTCTAGTCACAATAAGCTTTGTGAAAACTTTAATGATTATACTCGACTTGTTTACTTTTAAAACTCTTAGTTTGATTATTTATGTCAAAATGGGTAAAACTTCATTATAGTTCGATTTCCCACGTTTTCAATATGAAGTTTAGGCTTAAAAAAACTATTTCTAGTCACAATATGCTTTGTGAAGGCTTTAATGATTATACTCGGCTTGTTTACTTTCAAAACGCTTAGTTTGATTATTTATGTCAAAATGGGTAAAACATCATTATAGTTCGATTTCTCACGTTTTCAATGTAAAGTTAAGGCTTAAAACAACTATTTCTAGTCACAATAAGCTTTGTGAAAGCTTTAATGATTATACTCGGCTTGTTTACTTTCAAAACTCTTAGTTTGATTATTTATGTCAAAATGGGTAAAACTTCATTATAGTTCGATTTCCCACGTTTCCAATGTGAAGGTTGGGCTTAAAACAACAATTTCTAGTCACAATATGCTTTGTTAAGGCTTTAATGATTATACTCGGCTTTTTTACTTTCAAAACTCTTAGTTTGATTATTTATGTCAAAAATGGGTAAAACATCATTATAGTTCGATTTCTCACGTTTTCAATGTGAAGTTAAGGCTTAAAACAACTATTTCTAGTCACAATAAGCTTTGTGAAAGCTTTAATGATTATACTCGGCTTGTTTACTTTTAAAACTTTTAGTTTGATTATTTATGTCAAAATGGGTAAAACTTCATTATAGTTCGATTTCCCACGTTTTCAATGTGAAGTTAAGGCTTAAAACAACTATTTCTAGTCACAATATGCTTTGTGAAGGCTTTAATGATTATACTCGGCTTGTTTACTTTCAAAACACTTAGTTTGATTATTTATGTCAAAATGGGAAAAAACATCATTATAGTTCGATTTCTCACGTTTTCAATGTGAAGTTAAGGCTTAAAACAACTATTTCTAGTCACAATAAGCTTTGTGAAAGCTTTAATGATTACACTCGGCTTGTTTACTTTCAAAACTCTTAGTTTGATTATTAATGTCAAAATGGGCAAAACTTCATTAAAGTACGATTTTCCCACGTTTCCAATATGAAGTTAAGGCTTAAAACAACGATTTCTATTAAAAATAAGCGTTTTTAGATAAAATATGCATATGCTCGTCTTGTTAAATTTTCAAACTATTTGAACTATGATTTTATTCAAAATCGTTAAAACTTTATTATCGTCCTATGTCCCACGTTTTCAACGTGAAGTTAAGGCTTAAAACAACGATTTCTAGTCACAATAAGCTTTGTGACATCTTAATGATTTGACTCGGGTTGTTTACTTTCAAAACTCTTAGTTTGATTATTTATGTCAAAATGGGTAAAACTTCATTATAGTTCGATTTCCTACATTTTCAATGTGAAGTTAAGGCTTAAAACAACTATTTCTAGTCACAATAAGCATTGTGAAAGCTTTAATGATTATACTCGGCTTGTTTACTTTTAAAACTTTTAGTTTGATTATTTATGTCAAAATGGGTAAAACTTAATTATAGTTCGATTTCCCACGTTTTCAATGTGAAGTAAGGCTTAAAACAACTATTTCTAGTCATAATATGCATTTTGAAGTTTTCAATGATTATACTCGGCTTGTTTACTTTCAAAACTCTTAGTTTGATTATTTATGTCAAAATGGGTAAAACTTCATTATAGTTCGATTTCTCACGTTTTCAATGTGAAGTTAAGGCTAAAAACAACGATTTCTAGTCACAATAAGCTTTGTGACATCTTAATGATTATACTCTGCTTGTTTACTTTCAAAACTCTTAGTTTGATTATTTATGTCAAAATGGGTAAAACTTCATTATAGTTCAATTTCCCACGATTTCAATGTGAAGTTAAGGCTTAAAACAACTATTTCTAGTCACAATATGCTTTGTGAAGGCTTTAATGATTATACTCGCCTTGTTTACTTTCAAAACACTTAGTTTGATTATTTATGTCAAAATGGGTAAAACATCATTATAGTTCGATTTCTCACGTTTTCAATGTGAAGTTAAGGCTTAGAACAACTATTTCTAGTCACAATAAGCTTTGTGAAAGCTTTAATGATTATACTCGGCTTGTTTACTTTAAAAACTCTTAGTTTGATTATTTATGTCAAAATGGGTAAAAATTCATTATAGTTCGATTTCCCACGTTTTCAATGTGAAGTTAAGGCTTAAAACAACTATTTCTAGTCACAATATGCTTTGTGAAGGCTTTAATGATTATACTCGGCTTATTTACTTTCAAAACACTTAGTTTGATTTTTTATGTCAAAATGGGTAAAACATCATTATAGTTCGATTTCTCACGTTTTCAATGTGAAGTTAAGGCTTAAAACAACTATTTCTAGTCACAATGAGCTTTGTGAAAGCTTTAATGATTATACTCGGCTTGTTTACTTTCAAAACTCTTAGTTTGATTATTTATGTCAAAATGGGTAAAACTTCATTATAGTTCGATTTTCCCACGTTTTCAATATGAAGTTAAGGCTTAAAACAACTATTTCTATTAAAAATAAGCTTTGTAGATAAAATAATGATTATGCTCGCTTGTTAAATTTTAAAACTATTTGAAATATGATTTTATTCAAAATCGTTAAAACTTTATTATAGTTCTATGTCCCACGTTTCTACGTGAAGTTAAGGCTTAAAACAACGATTTCTAGTCACAATAAGCTTTGTGACATCTTAATGATTATACTCGGGCTTGTTTACTTTCAAAACACTTAGTTTGATTATTTATGTCAAAATGGGTAAAACTTCATTATAGTTCGATTTCCCACGATTTCAATGTGAAGTTAAGGCTTAAAACAACTATTTCTAGTCACAATATGCTTTGTGAAGGCTTTAATGATTATACTCGCTTGTTTACTTTCAAAACACTTAGTTTGATTATTTATGTCAAAATGGGTAAAACATCATTATAGTTCGATTTCTCACGTTTTTAATGTGAAGTTAAGGCTTAAAACAACTATTTCTAGTCACAATATGCATTGTGAAGGCTTTAATGATTATACTCGGCTACTTTACAAAACTCTTTGTTTGATTATTTATGTCAAAATTGGTAAAACTTCATTATAGTTCGATTTCGCACATTTTCAAATGTGAAGTTAAGGCTTAAAACAACTATTTCTAGTCACAATAAGCTTTGTGAAAGCTTTAATGATTATACTCGGCTTGTTTACTTTTAAAACTTTTAGTTTGATTATTTATGTCAAAATGGGTAAAACTTCATTATAGTTCGATTTCCACGTTTTCAATGTGAAGTTAAGGCTTAAAACAACTATTTCTAGTCATAATATGCTTTGTGAAGTTTTAAATGATTATACTCGGCTTGTTTACTTTTAAAACTCTTAGTTTGATTATTTATGTCAAAATGGGTAAAACTTCATTATAGTTCGATTTCCCACATTTTCAATGTGAAGTTAAGGCTTAAAACAACTATTTCTAGTCACAATATGCTTTGTGAAGGCATTAATGATTATACTCGGCTTGTTTACTTTCAAAACTCTTAGTTTGATTATTTATGTCAAAATGGGTAAAACTTCATTATAGTTCGATTTCTCACGTTTTCAATGTGAAGTTAAGGCTTAAAACAACTATTTCTAGTCACAATGAGCTTTGTGAAAGCTTTAATGATTATACTCGGCTTGTTTACTTTCAAAACTCTTAGTTTGATTATTTATGTCAAAATGGGTAAAACTTCATTATAGTTCGATTTCCCACATTTTCAATATGAAGTTAAGGCTTAAAACAACGATTTCTATTCAAAAATAAGCTTTTAGATTATAATATTATACTCGGCTTGTTAAATTTTAAAACTATTTGTTTGATTATTTATGTCAAAATCGGTAAAACATTATATTTCGATCCTATGTCCCACGTTTCAATGAAGTTAAGGCTTAAAACAACTATTTCTAGTCACAATAAGCTTTGTGACATTTAATGATTATACTCGGCTTGTTTACTTTCAAAACACTTAGTTTGATTATTTATGTCAAAATGGGTAAAACTTCATTATAGTTCGATTTCCCACGATTTCAATGTGAAGTTAAGGCTTAAAACAACTATTTCTAGTCACAATATGCTTTGTGAAGGCTTTAATGATTATACTCGGCTTGTTTACTTTCAAAACTCTTAGTTTGATTATTTATGTCAAAATGGGTAAAACTTCATTATAGTTCGATTTCTCACGTTTTCAATGTGAAGTTAAGGCTTAAAACAACTATTTCTAGTCACAATATGCTTTGTGAAGGCTTTAATGATTATACTCGGCTTGTTTACTTTCAAAACTCTTTGTTTGATTATTTATGTCAAAATTGGTAAAACTTCATTATAGTTCGATTTCACATTTTCAATGTGAAGTTAAGGCTTAAAACAACTATTTCTAGTCACAATAAGCTTTGTGAAAGCTTTAATGATTATACTCGGCTTGTTTACTTTCAAAACTTTTAGTTTGATTATTTATGTCAAAATGGGTAAAACTTCATTATAGTTCGATTTCTCACGTTTTCAATGTGAAGTTAAGGCTTAAAACAACTATTTCTAGTCACAATATGCTTTGTGAAGTTTTAAATGATTATACTCTCGTTTTACTTTCAAAACTCTTAGTTTGATTATTTATGTCAAAATAGGTAAAACTTCATTATAGTTCGATTTCCCACGTTTTCAATGTGCAGTTAAGGCTTAAAACAACTATTTCTAGTCACAATATGCTTTGTGAAGGCTTTAATGATTATACTCGGCTTGTTTACTTTCAAAACTCTTAGTTTGATTATTTATGTCAAAATGGGTAAAACTTCATTATAGTTCGATTTCTCACGTTTTCAATGTGAAGTTAAGGCTTAAAACAACTATTTCTAGTCACAATAAGCTTTGTGAAAGCTTTAATGATTATACTCGGCTTGTTTACTTTCAAAACTCTTAGTTTGATTATTTATGTCAAAATGGGTAAAACTTCATTATAGTTCGATTTCCCACGTTTCCAATGTGAAGTTAAGGCTTAAAACAACTATTTCTAGTCACAATATGCTTTGTGAAGGCTTTAATGATTATACTCGGCTTGTTTACTTTCAAAACTCTTAGTTTGATTATTTATGTCAAAATGGGTAAAACTTCATTATAGTTCGATTTCTCACGTTTTCAATGTGAAGTTAAGGCTTAAAACAACTATTTCTAGTCACAATAAGCTTTGTGAAAGCTTTAATGATTATACTCGGCTTGTTTACTTTCAAAACTCTTAGTTTGATTATTTATGTCAAAATGGGTAAAACTTCATTATAGTTCGATTTCCACGTTTCAATGTGAAGTTAAGGCTTAAAACAACTATTTCTAGTCACAATATGCTTTGTTAAGGCTTTAATGATTATACTCGGCTTGTTTACTTTCAAAACTCTTAGTTTGATTATTTATGTAAAAAAGGGGTAAAACTTCATTATAGTTCGATTTCTCACGTTTTCAATGTGAAGTTAAGGCTTAAAACAACTATTTCTAGTCACAATAAGCTTTGTGAAAGCTTTAATGATTATACTCGGCTTGTTTACTTTCAAAACTCTTAGTTTGATTATTTATGTCAAAATGGGTAAAACTTCATTATAGTTCGATTTCCCACGTTTTCAATGTGAAGTTAAGGCTTAAAACAACTATTTCTAGTCACAATATGCTTTGTGAAGTTTTCAATGATTATACTCGGCTTGTTTACTTTCAAAACTCTTAGTTTGATTATTTATGTCAAAATGGGTAAAACTTCATTATAGTTCGATTTCTCACGTTTTCAATGTGAAGTTAAGGCTTAAAACAACGATTTCTAGTCACAATAAGCTTTGTGACATCTTAATGATTATACTCGCTTGTTTACTTTCAAAACTCTTAGTTTGATTATTTATGTCAAAATGGGTAAAACTTCATTATAGTTCGATTTCCCACGTTTTCAATGTGAAGTTAAGGCTTAAAACAACTATTTCTAGTCACAATATGCTTTGTGAAGGCTTTAATGATTATACTCGGCTTGTTTACTTTCAAAACTCTTAGTTTGATTATTTATGTCAAAATGGGTAAAACTTCATTATAGTTCGATTTCTCACGTTTTTCAATGTGAAGTTAAGGCTTAAAACAACTATTTCTAGTCACAATAAGCTTTGTGAAAGCTTTAATGATTATACTCGGCTTGTTTACTTTCAAAACTCTTAGTTTGATTATTTATGTCAAAATAGGTAAAACTTCATAATAGTTCGATTTCCCACGTTTCCAATGAGAAGTTAAGGCTTAAAACAACTATTTCTAGTCACAATATGCTTTGTTGAAGGCTTTAATGATTATACTCGGCTTTTTTACTTTCAAAACTCTTAGTTTGATTATTTATGTCAAAATGGGTAAAACTTCATTATAGTTCGATTTCTCACGTTTTCAATGTGAAGTTAAGGCTTAAAACAACTATTTCTAGTCACAATAAGCTTTGTGAAAGCTTTAATGATTATACTCGGCTTGTTTACTTTCAAAACTCTTAGTTTGATTATTTATGTCAAAATGGGTAAAACTTCATTATAGTTCGATTTCCCACGTTTTCAATGTGAAGTTAAGGCTTAAAACAACTATTTCTAGTCACAATATGCTTTGTGAAGTTTTCAATGATTATACTCGGCTTGTTTACTTTCAAAACTCTTAGTTTGATTATTTATGTCAAAATGGGTAAAACTTCATTATAGTTCGATTTCTCACGTTTTCAATGTGAAGTTAAGGCTTAAAACAACTATTTCTAGTCACAATAAGCTTTGTGACATCTTTAATGATTATACTCGCTTGTTTACTTTCAAAACTCTTAGTTTGATTATTTATGTCAAAATGGGTAAAACTTCATTATAGTTCGATTTCCCACGTTTTCAATGTGAAGTTAAGGCTTAAAACAACTATTTCTAGTCACAATAAGCTTTGTGAAGGCTTTAATGATTATACTCGGCTTGTTTACTTTCAAAACTCTTAGTTTGATTATTTATGTCAAAATGGGTAAAACTTCATTATAGTTCGATTTCTCACGTTTTCAATGTGAAGTTAAGGCTTAAAACAACTATTTCTAGTCACAATAAGCTTTGTGAAAGCTTTAATGATTATACTCGGCTTGTTTACTTTCAAAACTCTTAGTTTGATTATTTATGTCAAAATGGGTAAAACTTCATTATAGTTCGATTTTTTCCACGTTTCAATATGAAGTTAAGGCTTAAAACAACTGATTTCTAGTCAAAATAAGCTTTGTAGAAGGCTTTAATGATTATATCCTCGCTTGTTTACTTTTAAAACTCTTATTTGATTATTTATGTCAAAATCGGTAAAACTTCATTATAGTTCGATTTGTCCACACTTTTCAATGTGAAGTTAAGGCTTAAAACAACTATTTCTAGTCACAATAAGCTTTGTGACATCTTAATGATTATACTCGCTTGTTTACTTTCAAAACTCTTAGTTTGATTATTTATGTCAAAATGGGTAAAACTTAATTATAGTTCGATTTCCCACATTTTCAATGTGAAGTTAAGGCTTAAAACACTATTTCTAGTCACAATATGCTTTGTGAAGGCTTTAATGATTATACTCGGCTTGTTTACTTTCAAAACTCTTAGTTTGATTATTTATGTCAAAATGGGTAAAACTTCATTATAGTTCGATTTCCCACGTTTTCAATGTGAAGTTAAGGCTTAAAACAACTATTTCTAGTCACAATATGCTTTGTGAAGTTTTCAATGATTATACTCGGCTTGTTTACTTTCAAAACTCTTAGTTTGATTATTTATGTCAAAATGGGTAAAACTTCATTATAGTTCGATTTCTCACGTTTTCAATGTGAAGTTAAGGCTTAAAACAACTATTTCTAGTCACAATATGCTTTGTGAAGGCTTTAATGATTATACTCGGCTTGTTTACTTTCAAAACTCTTTGTTTGATTATTTATGTCAAAATGGGTAAAACTTCATTATAGTTCGATTTCTCACGTTTTCAATGTGAAGTTAAGGCTTAAAACAACTATTTCTAGTCACAATAAGCTTTGTGAAAGCTTTAATGATTATACTCGCTTGTTTACTTTCAAAACTATTAGTTTGATTATTTATACAAAATGGGTAAAACTTCATTATAGTTCGATTTCCCACGTTTTCAATGTGAAGTTAAGGCTTAAAACAACTATTTCTAGTCACAATAAGCTTTGTGACAGCTTTAATGATTATACTCGGCTTGTTTACTTTCAAAACTCTTAGTTTGATTATTTATGTCAAAATGGGTAAAACTTCATTATAGTTCGATTTCCACATTTTCAATGTGAAGTTAAGGCTTAAAACACTATTTCTAGTCACAATAAGCTTTGTGAAAGCTTTAATGATTATACTCGGCTTGTTTACTTTCAAAACTCTTAGTTTGATTATTTATGTCAAAATGGGTAAAACTTCATTATAGTTCGATTTCCCACGTTTTCAATGTGAAGTTAAGGCTTAAAACAACTATTTCTAGTCACAATATGCTTTGTGAAGTTTTCAATGATTATACTCGGCTTGTTTACTTTCAAAACTCTTAGTTTGATTATTTATGTCAAAATGGGTAAAACTTCATTATAGTTCGATTTCTCACGTTTTCAATGTGAAGTTAAGGCTTAAAACAACTATTTCTAGTCACAATAAGCTTTTGTGACATCTTAATGATTATACTCGCTTGTTTACTTTCAAAACTCTTAGTTTGATTATTTATGTCAAAATGGGTAAAACTTCATTATAGTTCGATTTCCCACGTTTTCAATGTGAAGTTAAGGCTTAAAACAACTATTTCTAGTCACAATAAGCTTTGTGAAGGCTTTAATGATTATACTCGGCTTGTTTACTTTCAAAACTCTTAGTTTGATTATTTATGTCAAAATGGGTAAAACTTCATTATAGTTCGATTTCTCACGTTTTCAATGTGAAGTTAAGGCTTAAAACAACTATTTCTAGTCACAATAAGCTTTGTGAAAGCTTTAATGATTATACTCGGCTTGTTTACTTTCAAAACTCTTAGTTTGATTATTTATGTCAAAATGGGTAAAACTTCATTATAGTTCGATTTCCCACGTTTTCAATGTGAAGTTAAGGCTTAAAACAACTATTTCTAGTCACAATAAGCTTTGTGAAGCTTTAATGATTTATACTCGTCTTGTTTACTTTCAAAACTCTTAGTTTGATTATTTATGTCAAAATGGGTAAAACTTCATTATAGTCTATTCCCACGTTTTCAATGTGAAGTTAAGGCTTAAAACAACTATTTCTAGTCACAATAAGCTTTGTGACATTTAATGATTTATACTCGGCTTGTTTACTTTCAAAACTCTTAGTTTGATTATTTATGTCAAAATGGGTAAAACTTCATTATAGTTCGATTTCTCACATTTTCAATGTGAAGTTAAGGCTTAAAACAACTATTTCTAGTCACAATAAGCTTTGTGAAGCTTTAATGATTATACTCGGCTTGTTTACTTTCAAAACTCTTAGTTTGATTATTTATGTCAAAATGGGTAAAACTTCATTATAGTTCGATTTCTCACGTTTTCAATGTGAAGTTAAGGCTTAAAACAACTATTTCTAGTCACAACAATAAGCTTTGTGAAAGCTTTAATGATTATACTGGCTTGTTTACTTTCAAAACTCTTAGTTTGATTATTTATGTCAAAATGGGTAAAACTTCATTATAGTTCGATTTCCCACGTTTTCAATGTGAAGTTAAGGCTTAAAACAACTATTTCTATTAACAATAAGCTTTGTGAAAGCTTTAATGATTATACTCGCTTGTTTAAATTTCAAAACTCTTAGTTTGATTATTTATGTCAAAATTGGTAAAACTTTATTATAGTTCGATTTCCCACGTTTTCAATGTGAAGTTAAGGCTTAAAACAACTATTTCTAGTCACAATAAGCTTTGTGAAGCTTTAATGATTATACTCGGCTTGTTTACTTTCAAAACTCTTAGTTTGATTATTTATGTCAAAATGGGTAAAACTTCATTATAGTTCGATTTTCACATTTTCAATGTGAAGTTAAGGCTTAAAACAACTATTTCTAGTCACAATATGCTTTGTGAAGGCTTTAATGATTATACTCGGCTTGTTTACTTTCAAAACTCTTAGTTTGATTATTTATGTCAAAATGGGTAAAACTTCATTATAGTTCGATTTCCCACGTTTTCAATGTGAAGTTAAGGCTTAAAACAACTATTTCTAGTCACAATATGCTTTGTGAAGTTTTAATGATTATACTCGGCTTGTTTACTTTCAAAACTCTTAGTTTGATTATTTATGTCAAAATGGGTAAAACTTCATTATAGTTCGATTTCCACGTTTCAATGTGAAGTTAAGGCTTAAAACAACTATTTCTAGTCACAATAAGTGTTTGTAGAAGGCTTTAATGTTTATACTCGCTTGTTTACTTTCAAAACTATTAGTTTGATTATTTATGTCAAAATGGGTAAAACTTCATTATAGTTCGATTCCCACTTTTCAATGTGAAGTTAAGGCTTAAAACAACTATTTCTAGTCACAATAAGCTTTGTGACATTTAATGATTATACTCCGCTTGTTTACTTTCAAAACTCTTAGTTTGATTATTTATGTCAAAATGGGTAAAACTTCATTATAGTTCGATTTCCCACATTTTCAATGTGAAGTTAAGGCTTAAAACAACTATTTCTAGTCACAATATGCTTTGTGAAGGCTTTAATGATTATACTCGGCTTGTTTACTTTCAAAACTCTTAGTTTGATTATTTATGTCAAAATGGGTAAAACTTCATTATAGTTCGATTTCTCACGTTTTCAATGTGAAGTTAAGGCTTAAAACAACTATTTCTAGTCACAATAAGCTTTGTGAAAGCTTTAATGATTATACTCGGCTTGTTTACTTTCAAAACTCTTAGTTTGATTATTTATGTCAAAATGGGTAAAACTTCATTATAGTTCGATTTCCACGTTTTCAATGTGAAGTTAAGGCTTAAAACAACTATTTCTAGTCACAATATGCTTTGTGAAGTTTTTAATGATTATACTCGGCTTGTTTACTTTCAAAACTCTTAGTTTGATTATTTATGTCAAAATGGGTAAAACTTCATTATAGTTCGATTTTCACGTTTTCAATGTGAAGTTAAGGCTTAAAACAACTATTTCTAGTCACAATAAGCGTTTTTGATGAAGGCTTTAATGATTATACTCGTCTTGTTTACTTTTAAAACTATTTGAAGTTTGATTATTTATACAAAATCGGTAAAACTTTATTATAGTTCGATGTCCCACGTTGCAATGTGAAGTTAAGGCTTAAAACAACTATTTCTAGTCACAATAAGCTTTGTGACATCTTAATGATTATACTCGGATTGTTTACTTTCAAAACTCTTAGTTTGATTATTTATGTCAAAATGGGTAAAACTTCATTATAGTTCGATTTCCCACATTTTCAATGTGAAGTTAAGGCTTAAAACAACTATTTCTAGTCACAATAAGCTTTGTGAAGGCTTTAATGATTATACTCGGCTTGTTTACTTTCAAAACTCTTAGTTTGATTATTTATGTCAAAATGGGTAAAACTTCATTATAGTTCGATTTTCACGTTTTCAATGTGAAGTTAAGGCTTAAAACAACTATTTCTAGTCACAATATGCTTTGTGAAGTTTTAATGATTATACTCGGCTTGTTTACTTTCAAAACTCTTAGTTTGATTATTTATGTCAAAATGGGTAAAACTTCATTATAGTTCGATTTCTCACGTTTTCAATGTGAAGTTAAGGCTTAAAACAACTATTTCTAGTCACAATATGCTTTGTGAAGGCTTTAATGATTATACTCGGCTTGTTTACTTTCAAAACTCTTAGTTTGATTATTTATGTCAAAATGGTAAAACTTCATTATAGTTCGATTTCTCACATTTTCAATGTGAAGTTAAGGCTTAAAACAACTATTTCTAGTCACAATAAGCTTTGTGAAAGCTTTAATGATTATACTCGGCTTGTTTACTTTCAAAACTCTTAGTTTGATTATTTATGTCAAAATGGGTAAAACTTCATTATAGTTCGATTTTCCACGTTTTCAATGTGAAGTTAAGCTTAAAACAACTATTTCTAGTCACAATAAGCTTTGTGAAAGCTTTAATGATTATACTCGGCTTGTTTACTTTCAAAACTTTTAGTTTGATTATTTATGTCAAAATGGGTAAAACTTCATTATAGTTCGATTTCCCACGTTTTCAATGTGAAGTTAAGGCTTAAAACAACTATTTCTAGTCACAATATGCTTTGTGAAGTTTTCAATGATTATACTCGGCTTGTTTACTTTCAAAACTCTTAGTTTGATTATTTATGTCAAAATGGGTAAAACTTCATTATAGTTCGATTTCTCACGTTTTCAATGTGAAGTTAAGGCTTAAAACAACTATTTCTAGTCACAATAAGCTTTGTGACATCTTAATGATTATACTCCGCTTGTTTACTTTCAAAACTCTTAGTTTGATTATTTATGTCAAAATGGGTAAAACTTCATTATAGTTCGATTTCCCACGTTTTCAATGTGAAGTTAAGGCTTAAAACAACTATTTCTAGTCACAATATGCTTTGTGAAGGCTTTAATGATTATACTCGGTTTGTTTACTTTCAAAACTCTTAGTTTGATTATTTATGTCAAAATGGGTAAAACTTCATTATAGTTCGATTTCTCACGTTTTCAATGTGAAGTTAAGGCTTAAAACAACTATTTCTAGTCACAATAAGCTTTGTGAAAGCTTTAATGATTATACTCGGCTTGTTTACTTTCAAAACTCTTAGTTTGATTATTTATGTCAAAATGGGTAAAACTTCATTATAGTTCGATTTCCCACGTTTTCCATGTGAAGTTAAGGCTTAAAACAACTATTTCTAGTCACAATATGCTTTGTGAAGGCTTTAATGATTATACTCGGCTTGTTTACTTTCAAAACTCTTAGTTTGATTATTTATGTCAAAATGGGTAAAACTTCATTATAGTTCGATTTCTCACGTTTTCAATGTGAAGTTAAGGCTTAAAACAACTATTTCTAGTCACAATAAGCTTTGTGAAAGCTTTAATGATTATACTCGGCTTGTTTACTTTCAAAACTCTTAGTTTGATTATTTATGTCAAAATGGGTAAAACTTCATTATAGTTCGATTTCCGTTTTCAATGTGAAGTTAAGGCTTAAAACAACTATTTCTAGTCACAATAAGCTTTGTGAAGGCTTTAATGATTATACTCGCTTGTTTATTTTCAAAACTCTTAGTTTGATTATTTATGTCAAAATCGGTAAAACTTCATTATCGTTCGATTTCCCACTTTTCAATGTGAAGTTAAGGCTTAAAACAACTATTTCTAGTCACAATAAGCTTTGTGAATCTTTAATGATTATACTCGCTTGTTTACTTTCAAAACTCTTAGTTTGATTATTTATGTCAAAATGGGTAAAACTTCATTATAGTTCGATTTCCCACATTTTCAATGTGAAGTTAAGGCTTAAAACAACTATTTCTAGTCACAATATGCTTTGTGAAGGCTTTAATGATTATACTCGGCTTGTTTACTTTCAAAACTTTAGTTTGATTATTTATGTCAAAATGGGTAAAACTTCATTATAGTTCGATTTCCCACGTTTTCAATGTGAAGTTAAGGCTTAAAACAACTATTTCTAGTCACAATAAGCTTTGTGATAAGGCTTTAATGATTATATGCTCGCTCTTTTACTTTCAAAACTCTTAGTTTGATTATTTATGTCAAAATTGGTAAAACTTCATTATAGTTCGATTCCCACGTTTTCAATGTGAAGTTAAGGCTTAAAACAACTATTTCTAGTCACAATAAGCTTTGTGACATCTTTAATGATTATACTCGGCTTGTTTACTTTCAAAACTCTTAGTTTGATTATTTATGTCAAAATGGGTAAAACTTCATTATAGTTCGATTTCCCACATTTTCAATGTGAAGTTAAGGCTTAAAACAACTATTTCTAGTCACAATATGCTTTGTGAAGGCTTTAATGATTATACTCGGCTTGTTTACTTTCAAAACTCTTAGTTTGATTATTTATGTCAAAATGGGTAAAACTTCATTATAGTTCGATTTCCCACGTTTTCAATGTGAAGTTAAGGCTTAAAACAACTATTTCTAGTCACAATATGCTTTGTGAAGCTTTAATGATTATACTCGGCTTGTTTACTTTCAAAACTCTTAGTTTGATTATTTATGTCAAAATGGGTAAAACTTCATTATAGTTCGATTTCCACGTTTCAATGTGAAGTTAAGGCTTAAAACAACTATTTCTAGTCAAAATAAGTGTTTGTGAAGGCTTTAATGATTTTATGCTCGCTTTTTAAACTTTCAAAACTCTTAGTTTGATTATTTATGTCAAAATGGGTAAAACTTCATTATAGTTCGATTTCCCACTTTCCCGTTTTCAATGTGAAGTTAAGGCTTAAAACAACTATTTCTAGTCACAATAAGCTTTGTGAATCTTTAATGATTATACTCCGCTTGTTTACTTTCAAAACTTTTAGTTTGATTATTTATGTCAAAATGGGTAAAACTTCATTATAGTTCGATTTCTCACATTTTCAATGTGAAGTTAAGGCTTAAAACAACTATTTCTAGTCACAATATGCTTTGTGAAGGCTTTAATGATTATACTCGGCTTGTTTACTTTCAAAACTCTTAGTTTGATTATTTATGTCAAAATGGGTAAAACTTCATTATAGTTCGATTTCTCCCGTTTTCAATGTGAAGTTAAGGCTTAAAACAACTATTTCTAGTCACAATAAGCTTTGTGAAGGCTTTAATGATTATACTCGGCTTGTTTACTTTCAAAACTCTTAGTTTGATTATTTATGTCAAAATGGGTAAAACTTCATTATAGTTCGATTTCCCACGTTTTCAATGTGAAGTTAAGGCTTAAAACAACTATTTCTAGTCACAATATGCTTTGTGAAGCTTTAATGATTATACTCGGCTTGTTTACTTTCAAAACTCTTAGTTTGATTATTTATGTCAAAATGGGTAAAACTTCATTATAGTTCGATTTCTCACGTTTTCAATATGAAGTTAAGGCTTAAAAAACAACTATTTCTAGTCACAATAAGCTTTGTGAAGCTTTAATGATTATACTCGTCTTGTTTACTTTCAAAACTTTGAAGTTTGATTATTTATGTCAAAATGGGTAAAACTTCATTATAGTTCTATTCCCACGTTTTCAATGTGAAGTTAAGGCTTAAAACAACTATTTCTAGTCACAATAAGCTTTGTGACAGGCTTTAATGATTATACTCGGATTGTTTACTTTCAAAACTCTTAGTTTGATTATTTATGTCAAAATGGGTAAAACTTCATTATAGTTCGATTTCCCACATTTTCAATGTGAAGTTAAGGCTTAAAACAACTATTTCTAGTCACAATAAGCTTTGTGAAGGCTTTAATGATTATACTCGGCTTGTTTACTTTCAAAACTCTTAGTTTGATTATTTATGTCAAAATGGGTAAAACTTCATTATAGTTCGATTTCCCACGTTTTCAATGTGAAGTTAAGGCTTAAAACAACTATTTCTAGTCACAACATGCTTTGTGAAGTTTTAATGATTATACTCGGCTTGTTTACTTTCAAAACTATTAGTTTGATTATTTATGTCAAAATGGGTAAAACTTCATTATAGTTCGATTTCTCACGTTTTCAATGTGAAGTTAAGGCTTAAAACAACTATTTCTAGTCACAATATGCTTTGTGAAGGCTTTAATGATTATACTCGGCTTGTTTACTTTCAAAACTCTTAGTTTGATTATTTATGTCAAAATTGGTAAAACTTCATTATAGTTCGATTTCTCACATTTTCAATGTGAAGTTAAGGCTTAAAACAACTATTTCTAGTCACAATAAGCTTTGTGAAAGCTTTAATGATTATACTCGGCTTGTTTACTTTCAAAACTCTTAGTTTGATTATTTATGTCAAAATGGGTAAAACTTCATTATAGTTCGATTTTCCACGTTTTCAATGTGAAGTTAAGGCTTAAAACAACTATTTCTAGTCACAATAAGCTTTGTGAAAGCTTTAATGATTATACTCGGCTTGTTTACTTTCAAAACTCTTAGTTTGATTATTTATGTCAAAATGGGTAAAACTTCATTATAGTTCGATTTCCCACGTTTTCAATGTGAAGTTAAGGCTTAAAACAACTATTTCTAGTCACAATATGCTTTGTGAAGTTTTCAATGATTATACTCGGCTTGTTTACTTTCAAAACTCTTAGTTTGATTATTTATGTCAAAATGGGTAAAACTTCATTATAGTTCGATTTCTCACGTTTTCAATGTGAAGTTAAGGCTTAAAACAACTATTTCTAGTCACAATAAGCTTTGTGAAGGCTTTAATGATTATACTCGCTTGTTTACTTTCAAAACTCTTAGTTTGATTATTTATGTCAAAATGGGTAAAACTTCATTATAGTTCGATTTCCACGTTTTCAATGTGAAGTTAAGGCTTAAAACAACTATTTCTAGTCACAATATGCTTTGTGAAGGCTTTAATGATTATACTCGGCTTGTTTACTTTCAAAACTCTTAGTTTGATTATTTATGTCAAAATGGGTAAAACTTCATTATAGTTCGATTTCTCACGTTTTCAATGTGAAGTTAAGGCTTAAAACAACTATTTCTAGTCACAATAAGCTTTGTGAAAGCTTTAATGATTATACTCGGCTTGTTTACTTTCAAAACTCTTAGTTTGATTATTTATGTCAAAATGGGTAAAACTTCATTATAGTTCGATTTTCCACGTTTTCAATGTGAAGTTAAGGCTTAAAACAACTATTTCTAGTCACAATATGCTTTGTGAAGGCTTTAATGATTATACTCGGCTTGTTTACTTTCAAAACTCTTAGTTTGATTATTTATGTCAAAATGGGTAAAACTTCATTATAGTTCGATTTCTCACGTTTTCAATGTGAAGTTAAGGCTTAAAACAACTATTTCTAGTCACAATAAGCTTTGTGAAAGCTTTAATGATTATACTCGGCTTGTTTACTTTCAAAACTCTTAGTTTGATTATTTATGTCAAAATGGGTAAAAAACATTATTATAGTTCGATTTCTCACGTTTTCAATGTGAAGTTAAGGCTTAAAACAACTATTTCTAGTCACAATAAGCTTTGTGAAGGCTTTATGATTATACTCGTCTTGTTTACTTTCAAAACTCTTAGTTTGATTATTTATGTCAAAATGGGTAAAACTTCATTATAGTTCGATTTCAATGTCCCACTTTCCAATGTGAAGTTAAGGCTAAAAACAACTATTTCTAGTCACAATAAGCTTTGTGACATTTAATGATTATACTCGCTTGTTTACTTTCAAAACTCTTAGTTTGATTATTTATGTCAAAATGGGTAAAACTTCATTATAGTTCGATTTCCCACGTTTTCAATGTGAAGTTAAGGCTTAAAACAACTATTTCTAGTCACAATATGCTTTGTGAAGGCTTTAATGATTATACTCGGCTTGTTTACTTTCAAAACTCTTAGTTTGATTATTTATGTCAAAATGGGTAAAACTTCATTATAGTTCGATTTCTCATTTCAATGTGAAGTTAAGGCTTAAAACAACTATTTCTAGTCACAATAAGCGTTTTTGTGAAGCTTTAATGATTATATACTCGTCTTGTTTACTTTCAAAACTCTTAGTTTGATTATTTATGTCAAAATTGGTAAAACTTCATTATAGTTCGATTTCCCACGTTTTCAATGTGAAGTTAAGGCTTAAAACAACTATTTCTAGTCACAATAAGCTTTGTGAAGGCTTTAATGATTATACTCGGCTTGTTTACTTTCAAAACTCTTAGTTTGATTATTTATGTCAAAATGGGTAAAACTTCATTATAGTTCGATTTCCCACATTTTCAATGTGAAGTTAAGGCTTAAAACAACTATTTCTAGTCACAATATGCTTTGTGAAGGCTTTAATGATTATACTCGGCTTGTTTACTTTCAAAACTCTTAGTTTGATTATTTATGTCAAAATGGGTAAAACTTCATTATAGTTCGATTTCCCACGTTTTCAATGTGAAGTTAAGGCTTAAAACAACTATTTCTAGTCACAATATGCTTTGTGAAGCTTTAATGATTATACTCGGCTTGTTTACTTTCAAAACTCTTAGTTTGATTATTTATGTCAAAATGGGTAAAACTTCATTATAGTTCGATTTCTCACGTTTTCAATGTGAAGTTAAGGCTTAAAACAACTATTTCTAGTCACAATAAGCTTTGTGAAGGCTTTAATGATTATACTCGGCTTGTTTACTTTCAAAACTCTTAGTTTGATTATTTATGTCAAAATGGGTAAAACTTCATTATAGTTCGATTTCTCACATTTTCAATGTGAAGTTAAGGCTTAAAACAACTATTTCTAGTCACAATAAGCTTTGTGAAAGCTTTAATGATTATACTCGGCTTGTTTACTTTCAAAACTCTTAGTTTGATTATTTATGTCAAAATGGGTAAAACTTCATTATAGTTCGATTTCTCACGTTTTCAATGTGAAGTTAAGGCTTAAAACAACTATTTCTAGTCACAATAAGCTTTGTGAAGTTTTAATGATTATACTCGGCTTGTTTACTTTCAAAACTCTTAGTTTGATTATTTATGTCAAAATGGGTAAAACTTCATTATAGTTCGATTTTCACATTTTCAATGTGAAGTTAAGGCTTAAAACAACTATTTCTAGTCACAATATGCTTTGTGAAGGCTTTAATGATTATACTCGGCTTGTTTACTTTCAAAACTCTTAGTTTGATTATTTATGTCAAAATGGGTAAAACTTCATTATAGTTCGATTTCTCACGTTTTCAATGTGAAGTTAAGGCTTAAAACAACTATTTCTAGTCACAATAAGCTTTGTGAAAGCTTTAATGATTATACTCGGCTTGTTTACTTTCAAAACTCTTAGTTTGATTATTTATGTCAAAATGGGTAAAACTTCATTATAGTTCGATTTCTCACGTTTTCAATGTGAAGTTAAGGCTTAAAACAACTATTTCTAGTCACAATATGCTTTGTGAAGCTTTAATGATTATACTCGGCTTTTTACTTTCAAAACTCTTAGTTTGATTATTTATGTCAAAATGGGTAAAACTTCATTATAGTTCGATTTCACGTTTTCAATGTGAAGTTAAGGCTTAAAACAACTATTTCTAGTCACAATAAGCTTTGTGAAGCTTTAATGATTATACTGCTTGTCTTTTACTTTCAAAACTCTTAGTTTGATTATTTATGTCAAAATGGGTAAAACTTCATTATAGTTCGATTTCTCACGTTTTCAATGTGAAGTTAAGGCTTAAAACAACTATTTCTAGTCACAATAAGCTTTGTGAAGGCTTTAATGATTATACTCGGCTTGTTTACTTTCAAAACTCTTAGTTTGATTATTTATGTCAAAATGGGTAAAACTTCATTATAGTTCGATTTCCCACATTTTCAATGTGAAGTTAAGGCTTAAAACAACTATTTCTAGTCACAATAAGCTTTGTGAAGGCTTTAATGATTATACTCGGCTTGTTTACTTTCAAAACTCTTAGTTTGATTATTTATGTCAAAATGGGTAAAACTTCATTATAGTTCGATTTCCCACGTTTTCAATGTGAAGTTAAGGCTTAAAACAACTATTTCTAGTCACAATATGCTTTGTGAAGTTTTCAATGATTATACTCGGCTTGTTTACTTTCAAAACTCTTAGTTTGATTATTTATGTCAAAATGGGTAAAACTTCATTATAGTTCGATTTCTCACGTTTTCAATGTGAAGTTAAGGCTTAAAACAACTATTTCTAGTCACAATATGCTTTGTGAAGGCTTTAATGATTATACTCGGCTTGTTTACTTTCAAAACTCTTAGTTTGATTATTTATGTCAAAATGGGTAAAACTTCATTATAGTTCGATTTCACATTTTCAATGTGAAGTTAAGGCTTAAAACAACTATTTCTAGTCACAATAAGCTTTGTGAAAGCTTTAATGATTATACTCGGCTTGTTTACTTTCAAAACTCTTAGTTTGATTATTTATGTCAAAATGGGTAAAACTTCATTATAGTTCGATTTTCACGTTTTCAATGTGAAGTTAAGGCTTAAAACAACTATTTCTAGTCACAATAAGCTTTGTGAAAGCTTTAATGATTATACTCGGCTTGTTTACTTTCAAAACTCTTAGTTTGATTATTTATGTCAAAATGGGTAAAACTTCATTATAGTTCGATTTCCCACGTTTTCAATGTGAAGTTAAGGCTTAAAACAACTATTTCTAGTCACAATATGCTTTGTGAAGTTTTCAATGATTATACTCGGCTTGTTTACTTTCAAAACTCTTAGTTTGATTATTTATGTCAAAATGGGTAAAACTTCATTATAGTTCGATTTCTCACGTTTTCAATGTGAAGTTAAGGCTTAAAACAACTATTTCTAGTCACAATAAGCTTTGTGAAGGCTTTAATGATTATACTCCGCTTGTTTACTTTCAAAACTCTTAGTTTGATTATTTATGTCAAAATGGGTAAAACTTCATTATAGTTCGATTTCCCACGTTTTCAATGTGAAGTTAAGGCTTAAAACAACTATTTCTAGTCACAATATGCTTTGTGAAGGCTTTAATGATTATACTCGGCTTGTTTACTTTCAAAACTCTTAGTTTGATTATTTATGTCAAAATGGGTAAAACTTCATTATAGTTCGATTTCTCACGTTTTCAATGTGAAGTTAAGGCTTAAAACAACTATTTCTAGTCACAATAAGCTTTGTGAAAGCTTTAATGATTATACTCGGCTTGTTTACTTTCAAAACTCTTAGTTTGATTATTTATGTCAAAATGGGTAAAACTTCATTATAGTTCGATTTTTCTCACGTTTTCAATGTGAAGTTAAGGCTTAAAACAACTATTTCTAGTCACAATATGCTTTGTGAAGGCTTTAATGATTATACTCGGCTTGTTTACTTTCAAAACTCTTAGTTTGATTATTTATGTCAAAATGGGTAAAACTTCATTATAGTTCGATTTCTCACGTTTTCAATGTGAAGTTAAGGCTTAAAACAACTATTTCTAGTCACAATAAGCTTTGTGAAAGCTTTAATGATTATACTCGGCTTGTTTACTTTCAAAACTCTTAGTTTGATTATTTATGTCAAAATGGGTAAAACTTCATTATAGTTCGATTTCTCACGTTTTCAATGTGAAGTTAAGGCTTAAAACAACTATTTCTAGTCACAATAAGCTTTGTGAAGGCTTTAATGTTTATACTCGTCTTGTTTACTTTCAAAACTCTTAGTTTGATTATTTATGTCAAAATGGGTAAAACTTCATTATAGTTCGATTTCCCACTTTTCAATGTGAAGTTAAGGCTTAAAACAACTATTTCTAGTCACAAGCTTTGTGAATCTTTAATGATTATACTCCGCTTGTTTACTTTCAAAACTCTTAGTTTGATTATTTATGTCAAAATGGGTAAAACTTCATTATAGTTCGATTTCCCACATTTTCAATGTGAAGTTAAGGCTTAAAACAACTATTTCTAGTCACAATATGCTTTGTGAAGGCTTTAATGATTATACTCGGCTTGTTTACTTTCAAAACTCTTAGTTTGATTATTTATGTCAAAATGGGTAAAACTTCATTATAGTTCGATTTCTCACGTTTTCAATGTGAAGTTAAGGCTTAAAACAACTATTTCTAGTCACAATAAGCTTTGTGAAGCTTTAATGATTATACTCGGCTTGTTTACTTTCAAAACTATTTGAGTTTGATTATTTATGTCAAAATTGGTAAAACTTCATTATAGTTCGATTTCCTCACGTTTTCAATGTGAAGTTAAGGCTTAAAACAACTATTTCTAGTCACAATAAGCTTTGTGAAGGCTTTAATGATTATACTCGGCTTGTTTACTTTCAAAACTCTTAGTTTGATTATTTATGTCAAAATGGGTAAAACTTCATTATAGTTCGATTTCCACATTTTCAATGTGAAGTTAAGGCTTAAAACAACTATTTCTAGTCACAATATGCTTTGTGAAGGCTTTAATGATTATACTGGCTTGTTTACTTTCAAAACTCTTAGTTTGATTATTTATGTCAAAATGGGTAAAACTTCATTATAGTTCGATTTCTCACGTTTTCAATGTGAAGTTAAGGCTTAAAACAACTATTTCTAGTCACAATATGCTTTGTGAAGCTTTAATGATTATACTCGGCTTGTTTACTTTCAAAACTCTTAGTTTGATTATTTATGTCAAAATGGGTAAAACTTCATTATAGTTCGATTTCTCACGTTTTCAATGTGAAGTTAAGGCTTAAAACAACTATTTCTAGTCACAATAAGCTTTGTGAAGGCTTTAATGCTTTAATGATTATACTCATTATAGTTAGATTTACATTTTCTTGTTTACTTTCAAAACTCTTAGTTTGATTATTTATGTCAAAATGGGTAAAACTTCATTATAGTTCGATTTCTCATTATTTTCAATGTGAAGTTAAGGCTTAAAACAACTATTTCTAGTCACAATAAGCTTTGTGAATCTTTAATGATTATACTCGCTTGTTTACTTTCAAAACTCTTAGTTTGATTATTTATGTCAAAATGGGTAAAACTTCATTATAGTTCGATTTCTCACGTTTTCAATGTGAAGTTAAGGCTTAAAACAACTATTTCTAGTCACAATATGCTTTGTGAAGGCTTTAATGATTATACTCGGCTTGTTTACTTTCAAAACTCTTAGTTTGATTATTTATGTCAAAATGGGTAAAACTTCATTATAGTTCGATTTCTCACGTTTTCAATGTGAAGTTAAGGCTTAAAACAACTATTTCTAGTCACAATAAGCTTTGTGAAAGCTTTAATGATTATACTCGGCTTGTTTACTTTCAAAACTCTTAGTTTGATTATTTATGTCAAAATGGGTAAAACTTCATTATAGTTCGATTTCCCACGTTTTCAATGTGAAGTTAAGGCTTAAAACAACTATTTCTAGTCACAATAAGCTTTGTGAAGCTTTAATGATTATACTCGCTTTAATGCTTGTTTACTTTCAAAACTCTTAGTTTGATTATTTATGTCAAAATGGGTAAAACTTCATTATAGTTCGATTTCTCACGTTTTCAATGTGAAGTTAAGGCTTAAAACAACTATTTCTAGTCACAATAAGCTTTGTGAAAGCTTTAATGATTATACTCGGCTTGTTTACTTTCAAAACTCTTAGTTTGATTATTTATGTCAAAATGGGTAAAACTTCATTATAGTTCGATTCTCCCACGTTTTCAATGTGAAGTTAAGGCTAAAACAACTATTTCTAGTCACAATAAGCTTTGTGAAGGCTTTAATGATTATACTCGGCTTGTTTACTTTCAAAACTCTTAGTTTGATTATTTATGTCAAAATGGGTAAAACTTCATTATAGTTCGATTTCTCACGTTTTCAATGTGAAGTTAAGGCTTAAAACAACTATTTCTAGTCACAATAAGCTTTGTGAAAGCTTTAATGATTATACTCGGCTTGTTTACTTTCAAAACTCTTAGTTTTGATTATTTATGTCAAAATGGGTAAAACTTCATTATAGTTCGATTTCCCACGTTTTCAATGTGAAGTTAAGGCTTAAAACAACTATTTCTAGTCACAATATGCTTTGTGAAGTTTTCAATGATTATACTCGGCTTGTTTACTTTCAAAACTCTTAGTTTGATTATTTATGTCAAAATGGGTAAAACTTCATTATAGTTCGATTTCTCACGTTTTCAATGTGAAGTTAAGGCTTAAAACAACTATTTCTAGTCACAATAAGCTTTGTGAAGGCTTTAATGATTATACTCGCTTGTTTACTTTCAAAACTCTTAGTTTGATTATTTATGTCAAAATGGGTAAAACTTCATTATAGTTCGATTTCTCACGTTTTCAATGTGAAGTTAAGGCTTAAAACAACTATTTCTAGTCACAATAAGCTTTGTGAAGGCTTTAATGATTATACTCGGCTTGTTTACTTTCAAAACTCTTAGTTTGATTATTTATGTCAAAATGGGTAAAACTTCATTATAGTTCGATTTCTCACGTTTTCAATGTGAAGTTAAGGCTTAAAACAACTATTTCTAGTCACAATAAGCTTTGTGAAAGCTTTAATGATTATACTCGGCTTGTTTACTTTCAAAACTCTTAGTTTGATTATTTATGTCAAAATGGGTAAAACTTCATTATAGTTCGATTTCCCACGTTTTCAATGTGAAGTTAAGGCTTAAAACAACTATTTCTAGTCACAATATGCTTTGTGAAGGCTTTAATGATTATACTCGGCTTGTTTACTTTCAAAACTCTTAGTTTGATTATTTATGTCAAAATGGGTAAAACTTCATTATAGTTCGATTTCTCACGTTTTCAATGTGAAGTTAAGGCTTAAAACAACTATTTCTAGTCACAATAAGCTTTGTGAAAGCTTTAATGATTATACTCGGCTTGTTTACTTTCAAAACTCTTAGTTTGATTATTTATGTCAAAATGGGTAAAACTTCATTATAGTTCGATTTCTCACGTTTTCAATGTGAAGTTAAGGCTTAAAACAACTATTTCTAGTCACAATAAGCTTTGTGAAGGCTTTAATGATTATACTCGGCTTGTTTACTTTCAAAACTCTTAGTTTGATTATTTATGTCAAAATGGGTAAAACTTCATTATAGTTCGATTTCTCACGTTTTCAATGTGAAGTTAAGGCTTAAAACAACTATTTCTAGTCACAATAAGCTTTGTGAAAGCTTTAATGATTATACTCGCCTTGTTTACTTTCAAAACTCTTAGTTTGATTATTTATGTCAAAATGGGTAAAACTTCATTATAGTTCGATTTCTCACGTTTTCAATGTGAAGTTAAGGCTTAAAACAACTATTTCTAGTCACAATATGCTTTGTGAAGGCTTTAATGATTATACTCGGCTTGTTTACTTTCAAAACTCTTAGTTTGATTATTTATGTCAAAATGGGTAAAACTTCATTATAGTTCGATTTCTCACGTTTTCAATGTGAAGTTAAGGCTTAAAACAACTATTTCTAGTCACAATAAGCTTTGTGAAAGCTTTAATGATTATACTCGGCTTGTTTACTTTCAAAACTCTTAGTTTGATTATTTATGTCAAAATGGGTAAAACTTCATTATAGTTCGATTTCCCACGTTTTCAATGTGAAGTTAAGGCTTAAAACAACTATTTCTAGTCACAATAAGCTTTGTGAAAGCTTTAATGATTATACTCGGCTTGTTTACTTTCAAAACTCTTAGTTTGATTATTTATGTCAAAATGGGTAAAACTTCATTATAGTTCGATTTCTCACGTTTTCAATGTGAAGTTAAGGCTTAAAACAACTATTTCTAGTCACAATAAGCTTTGTGAAGCTTTAATTATTATACTCGGCTTGTTTACTTTCAAAACTCTTAGTTTGATTATTTATGTCAAAATGGGTAAAACTTCATTATAGTTCGATTTCCCACGTTTTCAATGTGAAGTTAAGACTTAAAACAACTATTTCTAGTCACAATATGCTTTGTGAAAGGCTTTAATGATTATACTCGGCTTGTTTACTTTCAAAACTCTTAGTTTGATTATTTATGTCAAAATGGGTAAAACTTCATTATAGTTCGATTTCTCACGTTTTCAATGTGAAGTTAAGGCTTAAAACAACTATTTCTAGTCACAATAAGCTTTGTGAAGCTTTAATTATTATACTCGGCTTGTTTACTTTCAAAACTCTTAGTTTGATTATTTATGTCAAAATGGGTAAAACTTCATTATAGTTCGATTTCTCACGTTTTCAATGTGAAGTTAAGGCTTAAAACAACTATTTCTAGTCACAATAAGCTTTGTGAAGGCTTTAATGATTATACTCGGCTTGTTTACTTTCAAAACTCTTTGTTTGATTATTTATGTCAAATTGGTAAAACTTCATTATATTTCGATTTCTCACATTTTCAATGTGAAGTTAAGGCTTAAAACAACTATTTCTAGTCACAATAAGCTTTGTGAAAGCTTTAATGATTATACTCGGCTTGTTTACTTTCAAAACTCTTAGTTTGATTATTTATGTCAAAATGGGTAAAACTTCATTATAGTTCGATTTCCCACGTTTTCAATGTGAAGTTAAGGCTTAAAACAACTATTTCTAGTCACAATATGCTTTGTGAAGTTTTCAATGATTATACTCGGCTTGTTTACTTTCAAAACTCTTAGTTTGATTATTTATGTCAAAATGGGTAAAACTTCATTATAGTTCGATTTCTCACGTTTTCAATGTGAAGTTAAGGCTTAAAACAACTATTTCTAGTCACAATAAGCTTTGTGAAGGCTTTAATGATTATACTCGGCTTGTTTACTTTCAAAACTCTTAGTTTGATTATTTATGTCAAAATGGGTAAAACTTCATTATAGTTCGATTTCTCACGTTTTCAATGTGAAGTTAAGGCTTAAAACAACTATTTCTAGTCACAATAAGCTTTGAAGGCTTTAATGATTATACTCGGCTTGTTTACTTTCAAAACTCTTAGTTTGATTATTTTATGTCAAAATGGGTAAAACTTCATTATAGTTCGATTTTTCACGTTTTCAATGTGAAGTTAAGGCTTAAAACAACTATTTCTAGTCACAATATGCTTTGTGAAGGCTTTAATGATTATACTCGGCTTGTTTACTTTCAAAACTCTTAGTTTGATTATTTATGTCAAAATGGGTAAAACTTCATTATAGTTCGATTTCTCACGTTTTCAATGTGAAGTTAAGGCTTAAAACAACTATTTCTAGTCACAATAAGCTTTGTGAAAGCTTTAATGATTATACTCGGCTTGTTTACTTTCAAAACTCTTAGTTTGATTATTTATGTCAAAATGGGTAAAACTTCATTATAGTTCGATTTCACGTTTTCAATGTGAAGTTAAGGCTTAAAACAACTATTTCTAGTCACAATAAGCTTTGTGAAGCTTTAATGATTATACTCGGCTTGTTTACTTTCAAAACTCTTAGTTTGATTATTTATGTCAAAATGGGTAAAACTTCATTAGTTAGTTCGATTTTCACGTTTTCAATGTGAAGTTAAGGCTTAAAACAACTATTTCTAGTCACAATAAGCTTTGTGAAGGCTTTAATGATTATACTCGGCTTGTTTACTTTCAAAACTCTTAGTTTGATTATTTATGTCAAAATGGGTAAAACTTCATTATAGTTCGATTTCTCACGTTTTTCAATGTGAAGTTAAGGCTTAAAACAACTATTTCTAGTCACAATAAGCTTTGTGAAGGCTTTAATGATTATACTCGGCTTGTTTACTTTCAAAACTCTTAGTTTGATTATTTATGTCAAAATGGGTAAAACTTCATTATAGTTCGATTTCCCACATTTTCAATGTGAAGTTAAGGCTTAAAACAACTATTTCTAGTCACAATAAGCTTTGTGAAGGCTTTAATGATTATACTCGGCTTGTTTACTTTCAAAACTCTTAGTTTGATTATTTATGTCAAAATGGGTAAAACTTCATTATAGTTCGATTTCTCACGTTTTCAATGTGTGAAGTTAAGGCTTAAAACAACTATTTCTAGTCACAATAAGCTTTGTGAAGCTTTAATGATTATACTCGGCTTGTTTACTTTCAAAACTCTTAGTTTGATTATTTATGTCAAAATGGGTAAAACTTCATTATAGTTCGATTTCTCACGTTTTCAATGTGAAGTTAAGGCTTAAAACAACTATTTCTAGTCACAATAAGCTTTGTGAAGGCTTTAATGATTATACTCGGCTTGTTTACTTTCAAAACTCTTTGTTTGATTATTTATGTCAAAATTGGTAAAACTTCATTATAGTTCGATTTCTCACGTTTTCAATGTGAAGTTAAGGCTTAAAACAACTATTTCTAGTCACAATAAGCTTTGTGAAAGCTTTAATGATTATACTCGGCTTGTTTACTTTCAAAACTCTTAGTTTGATTATTTATGTCAAAATGGGTAAAACTTCATTATAGTTCGATTTCCCACGTTTTCAATGTGAAGTTAAGGCTTAAAACAACTATTTCTAGTCACAATATGCTTTGTGAAGTTTTCAATGATTATACTCGGCTTGTTTACTTTCAAAACTCTTAGTTTGATTATTTATGTCAAAATGGGTAAAACTTCATTATAGTTCGATTTCTCACGTTTTCAATGTGAAGTTAAGGCTTAAAACAACTATTTCTAGTCACAATAAGCTTTGTGAAGGCTTTAATGATTATACTCGCTTGTTTACTTTCAAAACTCTTAGTTTGATTATTTATGTCAAAATGGGTAAAACTTCATTATCGATTTTCCATTTTTCAATGTGAAGTTAAGGCTTAAAACAACTATTTCTAGTCACAATAAGCTTTGTGAAGGCTTTAATGATTATACTCGGCTTGTTTACTTTCAAAACTCTTAGTTTGATTATTTATGTCAAAATGGGTAAAACTTCATTATAGTTCGATTTTCACGTTTTCAATGTGAAGTTAAGGCTTAAAACAACTATTTCTAGTCACAATAAGCTTTGTGAAGGCTTTAATGATTATACTCGGCTTGTTTACTTTCAAAACTCTTAGTTTGATTATTTATGTCAAAATGGGTAAAACTTCATTATAGTTCGATTTCTCACGTTTTCAATGTGAAGTTAAGGCTTAAAACAACTATTTCTAGTCACAATAAGCTTTGTGAAGCTTTAATGATTATACTCGGCTTGTTTACTTTCAAAACTCTTAGTTTGATTATTTATGTCAAAATGGGTAAAACTTCATTATAGTTCGATTTCTCACGTTTTCAATGTGAAGTTAAGGCTTAAAACAACTATTTCTAGTCACAATATGCTTTGTGAAGCTTTAATGATTATACTCGGCTTGTTTACTTTCAAAACTCTTAGTTTGATTATTTATGTCAAAATGGGTAAAACTTCATTATAGTTCGATTTCTCACGTTTCAAATGTGAAGTTAAGGCTTAAAACAACTATTTCTCACAATAAGCTTTGTGAAGCTTTAATGATTATACTCGGCTTGTTTACTTTCAAAACTCTTAGTTTGATTATTTATGTCAAAATGGGTAAAACTTCATTATAGTTCGATTTCTCACGTTTTCAATGTGAAGTTAAGGCTTAAAACAACTATTTCTAGTCACAATAAGCTTTGTGAAGGCTTTAATGATTATACTCGGCTTGTTTACTTTCAAAACTCTTAGTTTGATTATTTATGTCAAAATGGGTAAAACTTCATTATAGTTCGATTTCTCACGTTTTCAATGTGAAGTTAAGGCTTAAAACAACTATTTCTAGTCACACATATGCTTTGTGAAGGCTTTAATGATTATACTCGGCTTGTTTACTTTCAAAACTCTTAGTTTGATTATTTATGTCAAAATGGGTAAAACTTCATTATAGTTCGATTTCTCACGTTTTCAATGTGAAGTTAAGGCTTAAAACAACTATTTCTAGTCACAATAAGCTTTGTGAAGGCTTTAATGATTATACTCGGCTTGTTTACTTTCAAAACTCTTAGTTTGATTATTTATGTCAAAATGGGTAAAACTTCATTATAGTTCGATTTCTCACGTTTTCAATGTGAAGTTAAGGCTTAAAACAACTATTTCTAGTCACAATAAGCTTTGTGAAGGCTTTAATGATTATACTCGGCTTGTTTACTTTCAAAACTCTTAGTTTGATTATTTATGTCAAAATTGGTAAAACTTCATTATAGTTCGATTTCTCACGTTTTCAATGTGAAGTTAAGGCTTAAAACAACTATTTCTAGTCACAATAAGCTTTGTGAAAGCTTTAATGATTATACTCGGCTTGTTTACTTTCAAAACTCTTAGTTTGATTATTTATGTCAAAATGGGTAAAACTTCATTATAGTTCGATTTCCCACGTTTTCAATGTGAAGTTAAGGCTTAAAACAACTATTTCTAGTCACAATATGCTTTGTGAAGTTTTCAATGATTATACTCGGCTTGTTTACTTTCAAAACTCTTAGTTTGATTATTTATGTCAAAATGGGTAAAACTTCATTATAGTTCGATTTCTCACGTTTTCAATGTGAAGTTAAGGCTTAAAACAACTATTTCTAGTCACAATAAGCTTTGTGAAGGCTTTAATGATTATACTCGCTTGTTTACTTTCAAAACTCTTAGTTTGATTATTTATGTCAAAATGGGTAAAACTTCATTATAGTTCGATTTCCCACGTTTTCAATGTGAAGTTAAGGCTTAAAACAACTATTTCTAGTCACAATATGCTTTGTGAAGGCTTTAATGATTATACTCGGCTTGTTTACTTTCAAAACTCTTAGTTTGATTATTTATGTCAAAATGGGTAAAACTTCATTATAGTTCGATTTCTCACGTTTTCAATGTGAAGTTAAGGCTTAAAACAACTATTTCTAGTCACAATAAGCTTTGTGAAGCTTTAATGATTATACTCGGCTTGTTTACTTTCAAAACTCTTAGTTTGATTATTTATGTCAAAATGGGTAAAACTTCATTATAGTTCGATTTCTCACGTTTTCAATGTGAAGTTAAGGCTTAAAACAACTATTTCTAGTCACAATATGCTTTGTGAAGGCTTTAATGATTATACTCGGCTTGTTTACTTTCAAAACTCTTAGTTTGATTATTTATGTCAAAATTGGTAAAACTTCATTATAGTTCGATTTCTCACGTTTTCAATGTGAAGTTAAGGCTTAAAACAACTATTTCTAGTCACAATAAGCTTTGTGAAAGCTTTAATGATTATACTCGGCTTGTTTACTTTCAAAACTCTTAGTTTGATTATTTATGTCAAAATGGGTAAAACTTCATTATAGTTCGATTTCCACGTTTTCAATGTGAAGTTAAGGCTTAAAACAACTATTTCTAGTCACAATATGCTTTGTGAAGTTTTCAATGATTATACTCGGCTTGTTTACTTTCAAAACTCTTAGTTTGATTATTTATGTCAAAATGGGTAAAACTTCATTATAGTTCGATTTCTCACGTTTTCAATGTGAAGTTAAGGCTTAAAACAACTATTTCTAGTCACAATAAGCTTTGTGAAGGCTTTAATGATTATACTCGGCTTGTTTACTTTCAAAACTCTTAGTTTGATTATTTATGTCAAAATGGGTAAAACTTCATTATAGTTCGATTTCTCACGTTTTCAATGTGAAGTTAAGGCTTAAAACAACTATTTCTAGTCACAATATGCTTTGTGAAGGCTTTAATGATTATACTCGGCTTGTTTACTTTCAAAACTCTTAGTTTGATTATTTATGTCAAAATGGGTAAAACTTCATTATAGTTCGATTTCTCACGTTTTCAATGTGAAGTTAAGGCTTAAAACAACTATTTCTAGTCACAATAAGCTTTGTGAAGCTTTAATGATTATACTCGGCTTGTTTACTTTCAAAACTCTTAGTTTGATTATTTATGTCAAAATGGGTAAAACTTCATTATAGTTCGATTTCTCACGTTTTCAATGTGAAGTTAAGGCTTAAAACAACTATTTCTAGTCACAATATGCTTTGTGAAGGCTTTAATGATTATACTCGGCTTGTTTACTTTCAAAACTCTTAGTTTGATTATTTATGTCAAAATGGGTAAAACTTCATTATAGTTCGATTTCTCACGTTTTCAATGTGAAGTTAAGGCTTAAAACAACTATTTCTAGTCACAATAAGCTTTGTGAAAGCTTTAATGATTATACTCGGCTTGTTTACTTTCAAAACTCTTAGTTTGATTATTTATGTCAAAATGGGTAAAACTTCATTATAGTTCGATTTTCCACGTTTTCAATGTGAAGTTAAGGCTTAAAACAACTATTTCTAGTCACAATATGCTTTGTGAAGGCTTTAATGATTATACTCGGCTTGTTTACTTTCAAAACTCTTAGTTTGATTATTTATGTCAAAATGGGTAAAACTTCATTATAGTTCGATTTCTCACGTTTTCAATGTGAAGTTAAGGCTTAAAACAACTATTTCTAGTCACAATAAGCTTTGTGAAAGCTTTAATGATTATACTCGCTTGTTTACTTTCAAAACTCTTAGTTTGATTATTTATGTCAAAATGGGTAAAACTTCATTATAGTTCGATTTCTCACGTTTTCAATGTGAAGTTAAGGCTTAAAACAACTATTTCTAGTCACAATAAGCTTTGTGAAGGCTTTAATGATTATACTCGGCTTGTTTACTTTCAAAACTCTTAGTTTGATTATTTATGTCAAAATGGGTAAAACTTCATTATAGTTCGATTTCCTCACGTTTTCAATGTGAAGTTAAGGCTTAAAACAACTATTTCTAGTCACAATAAGCTTTGTGAAGGCTTTAATGATTATACTCGGCTTGTTTACTTTCAAAACTCTTAGTTTGATTATTTATGTCAAAATGGGTAAAACTTCATTATAGTTCGATTTCTCACGTTTTCAATGTGAAGTTAAGGCTTAAAACAACTATTTCTAGTCACAATAAGCTTTGTGAAAGCTTTAATGATTATACTCGGCTTGTTTACTTTCAAAACTTTTAGTTTGATTATTTATGTCAAAATGGGTAAAACTTCATTATAGTTCGATTTCCACGTTTTCAATGTGAAGTTAAGGCTTAAAACAACTATTTCTAGTCACAATATGCTTTGTGAAGTTTTCAATGATTATACTCGGCTTGTTTACTTTCAAAACTCTTAGTTTGATTATTTATGTCAAAATGGGTAAAACTTCATTATAGTTCGATTTCTCACGTTTTCAATGTGAAGTTAAGGCTTAAAACAACTATTTCTAGTCACAATAAGCTTTGTGAAGCTTTAATGATTATACTCGGCTTGTTTACTTTCAAAACTCTTAGTTTGATTATTTATGTCAAAATGGGTAAAACTTCATTATAGTTCGATTTCCCACGTTTTCAATGTGAAGTTAAGGCTTAAAACAACTATTTCTAGTCACAATATGCTTTGTGAAGTTTTAATGATTATACTCGGCTTGTTTACTTTCAAAACTCTTAGTTTGATTATTTATGTCAAAATGGGTAAAACTTCATTATAGTTCGATTTCTCACGTTTTCACGTTTTCAATGTGAAGTTAAGGCTTAAAACAACTATTTCTAGTCACAATAAGCTTTGTGAAGGCTTTAATGATTATACTCGGCTTGTTTACTTTCAAAACTCTTAGTTTGATTATTTATGTCAAAATGGGTAAAACTTCATTATAGTTCGATTTCTCACGTTTTCAATGTGAAGTTAAGGCTTAAAACAACTATTTCTAGTCACAATAAGCTTTGTGAAGGCTTTAATGATTATACTCGGCTTGTTTACTTTCAAAACTCTTAGTTTGATTATTTATGTCAAAATGGGTAAAACTTCATTATAGTTCGATTTCTCACGTTTTCAATGTGAAGTTAAGGCTTAAAACAACTATTTCTAGTCACAATATGCTTTGTGAAGGCTTTAATGATTATACTCGGCTTGTTTACTTTCAAAACTCTTAGTTTGATTATTTATGTCAAAATGGGTAAAACTTCATTATAGTTCGATTTCTCACGTTTTCAATGTGAAGTTAAGGCTTAAAACAACTATTTCTAGTCACAATAAGCTTTGTGAAGGCTTTAATGATTATACTCGGCTTGTTTACTTTCAAAACTCTTAGTTTGATTATTTATGTCAAAATGGTAAAACTTCATTATAGTTCGATTTCTCACGTTTTCAATGTGAAGTTAAGGCTTAAAACAACTATTTCTAGTCACAATAAGCTTTGTGAAAGCTTTAATGATTATACTCGGCTTGTTTACTTTCAAAACTCTTAGTTTGATTATTTATGTCAAAATGGGTAAAACTTCATTATAGTTCGATTTCCCACGTTTTCAATGTGAAGTTAAGGCTTAAAACAACTATTTCTAGTCACAATATGCTTTGTGAAGGCTTTAATGATTATACTCGGCTTGTTTACTTTCAAAACTCTTAGTTTGATTATTTATGTCAAAATGGGTAAAACTTCATTATAGTTCGATTTCTCACGTTTTCAATGTGAAGTTAAGGCTTAAAACAACTATTTCTAGTCACAATAAGCTTTGTGAAGGCTTTAATGATTATACTCGGCTTGTTTACTTTCAAAACTCTTAGTTTGATTATTTATGTCAAAATGGGTAAAACTTCATTATAGTTCGATTTCTCACGTTTTCAATGTGAAGTTAAGGCTTAAAACAACTATTTCTAGTCACAATATGCTTTGTGAAGCTTTAATGATTATACTCGGCTTGTTTACTTTCAAAACTCTTAGTTTGATTATTTATGTCAAAATGGGTAAAACTTCATTATAGTTCGATTTCCCACGTTTTCAATGTGAAGTTAAGGCTTAAAACAACTATTTCTAGTCACAATAAGCTTTGTTAGCTTTAATGATTATACTCGCTCTTGTTTACTTTCAAAACTCTTAGTTTGATTATTTATGTCAAAATGGGTAAAACTTCATTATAGTTCGATTTCTCACGTTTTCAATGTGAAGTTAAGGCTTAAAACAACTATTTCTAGTCACAATAAGCTTTGTGAAGGCTTTAATGATTATACTCGGCTTGTTTACTTTCAAAACTCTTAGTTTGATTATTTATGTCAAAATGGGTAAAACTTCATTATAGTTCGATTTCCACATTTTCAATGTGAAGTTAAGGCTTAAAACAACTATTTCTAGTCACAATATGCTTTGTGAAGGCTTTAATGATTATACTCGGCTTGTTTACTTTCAAAACTCTTAGTTTGATTATTTATGTCAAAATGGGTAAAACTTCATTATAGTTCGATTTCTCACGTTTTCAATGTGAAGTTAAGGCTTAAAACAACTATTTCTAGTCACAATAATGCTTTGTGAAGGCTTTAATGATTATACTCGGCTTGTTTACTTTCAAAACTCTTAGTTTGATTATTTATGTCAAAATGGGTAAAACTTCATTATAGTTCGATTTCTCACGTTTTCAATGTGAAGTTAAGGCTTAAAACAACTATTTCTAGTCACAATATGCTTTGTGAAGGCTTTAATGATTATACTCGGCTTGTTTACTTTCAAACTCTTTGTTTGATTATTTATGTCAAAATTGGTAAAACTTCATTATAGTTCGATTTCTCACATTTTCAATGTGAAAGTTAAGGCTTAAAACAACTATTTCTAGTCACAATAAGCTTTGTGAAAGCTTTAATGATTATACTCGGCTTGTTTACTTTCAAAACTCTTAGTTTGATTATTTATGTCAAAATGGGTAAAACTTCATTATAGTTCGATTTCCACGTTTTCAATGTGAAGTTAAGGCTTAAAACAACTATTTCTAGTCACAATATGCTTTGTGAAGTTTTCAATGATTATACTCGGCTTGTTTACTTTCAAAACTCTTAGTTTGATTATTTATGTCAAAATGGGTAAAACTTCATTATAGTTCGATTTCTCACGTTTTCAATGTGAAGTTAAGGCTTAAAACAACTATTTCTAGTCACAATAAGCTTTGTGAAGGCTTTAATGATTATACTCGCTTGTTTACTTTCAAAACTCTTAGTTTGATTATTTATGTCAAAATGGGTAAAACTTCATTATAGTTCGATTTCCCACGTTTTCAATGTGAAGTTAAGGCTTAAAACAACTATTTCTAGTCACAATATGCTTTGTGAAGGCTTTAATGATTATACTCGGCTTGTTTACTTTCAAAACACTTAGTTTGATTATTTATGTCAAAATGGGTAAAACTTCATTATAGTTCGATTTCTCACGTTTTCAATGTGAAGTTAAGGCTTAAAACAACTATTTCTAGTCACAATAAGCTTTGTGAAAGCTTTAATGATTATACTCGGCTTGTTTACTTTCAAAACTCTTAGTTTGATTATTTATGTCAAAATGGGTAAAACTTCATTATAGTTCGATTTCTCACGTTTTCAATGTGAAGTTAAGGCTTAAAACAACTATTTCTAGTCACAATATGCTTTGTGAAGGCTTTAATGATTATACTCGGCTTGTTTACTTTCAAAACTCTTAGTTTGATTATTTATGTCAAAATGGGTAAAACTTCATTATAGTTCGATTTCTCACGTTTTCAATGTGAAGTTAAGGCTTAAAACAACTATTTCTAGTCACAATAAGCTTTGTGAAAGCTTTAATGATTATACTCGGCTTGTTTACTTTCAAAACTCTTAGTTTGATTATTTATGTCAAAATGGGTAAAACTTCATTATAGTTCGATTTCCCACGTTTTCAATGTGAAGTTAAGGCTTAAAACAACTATTTCTAGTCACAATAAGCTTTGTGAAGGCTTTAATGATTATACTCGGCATGTTTACTTCAAAACTATTAGTTTGATTATTTATGTCAAAATGGGTAAAACTTCATTATAGTTCGATTTCCCACGTTTTCAATGTGAAGTTAAGGCTTAAAACAACTATTTCTAGTCACAATAAGCTTTGTTGAAGCTTTAGTGATTATACTCGCTTGTTTACTTTCAAAACTCTTAGTTTGATTATTTATGTCAAAATGGGTAAAACTTCATTATAGTTCGATTTCCCACATTTTCAATGTGAAGTTAAGGCTTAAAACAACTATTTCTAGTCACAATATGCTTTGTGAAGGCTTTAATGATTATACTCGGCTTGTTTACTTTCAAAACTCTTAGTTTGATTATTTATGTCAAAATGGGTAAAACTTCATTATAGTTCGATTTCTCACGTTTGCAATGTGAAGTTAAGGCTTAAAACAACTATTTCTAGTCACAATAAGCTTTGTGAAAGCTTTAATGATTATACTCGGCTTGTTTACTTTCAAAACTCTTAGTTTGATTATTTATGTCAAAATGGGTAAAACTTCATTATAGTTCGATTTCTCACGTTTTCAATGTGAAGTTAAGGCTTAAAACAACTATTTCTAGTCACAATATGCTTTGTGAAGTTTTAATGATTATACTCGGCTTGTTTACTTTCAAAACTCTTAGTTTGATTATTTATGTCAAAATGGGTAAAACTTCATTATAGTTCGATTTCTCACGTTTTCAATGTGAAGTTAAGGCTTAAAACAACTATTTCTAGTCACATAAGCTTTGTTAGCTTTAATGATTATACTCGCTTGTTTACTTTCAAAACTATTTAGTTTGATTATTTATGTCAAAATGGGTAAAACTTTATTATAGTTCGATTTCCCACGTTTTCAATGTGAAGTTAAGGCTTAAAACAACTATTTCTAGTCACGATAAGCTTTGTGACATCTTAATAATTATACTCGGCTTGTTTACTTTCAAAACTCTTAGTGCGATTATTTATGTAAAAATGGGTAAAACTTCATTATAGTTCGATTTCTCACATTTTCAATGTGAAGTTAAGGCTTAAGAAAACTATTTCTAGTCACAATAAGCTTTGTGAAGGCTTTAATGATTATACTCGGCTTGTTTACTTTCGAAACTCTTAGTTTGATTATTTATGTCAAAATGGGTAAAACTTCATTATAGTTCGATTTCCCACGTTTTCAATGTGAAGTTAAGGCTTAAAACAACTATTTCTAGTCACAATATGCTTTGTGAAGCTTTAATGATTATACTCGGCTTGTTTACTTTCAAAACTCTTAGTTTGATTATTTATGTCAAAATGGGTAAAACTTCATTATAGTTCGATTTCTCACGTTTTCAATGTGAAGTTAAGGCTTAAAACAACTATTTCTAGTCACAATAATGCTTTGTGAAGGCTTTAATGATTATACTCGGCTTGTTTACTTTCAAAACTCTTAGTTTGATTATTTATGTCAAAATGGGTAAAACTTCATTATAGTTCGATTTTCACATTTTCAATGTGAAGTTAAGGCTTAAAACAACTATTTCTAGTCACAATAAGCTTTGTGAAAGCTTTAATGATTATACTCGGCTTGTTTACTTTCAAAACTCTTAGTTTGATTATTTATGTCAAAATGGGTAAAACTTCATTATAGTTCGATTTTCACGTTTTCAATGTGAAGTTAAGGCTTAAAACAACTATTTCTAGTCACAATAAGCTTTGTGAAAGCTTTAATGATTATACTCGGCTTGTTTACTTTCAAAACTCTTAGTTTGATTATTTATGTCAAAATGGGTAAAACTTCATTATAGTTCGATTTCCCACGTTTTCAATGTGAAGTTAAGGCTTAAAACAACTATTTCTAGTCACAATATGCTTTGTGAAGTTTTCAATGATTATACTCGGCTTGTTTACTTTCAAAACTCTTAGTTTGATTATTTATGTCAAAATGGGTAAAACTTCATTATAGTTCGATTTCTCACGTTTTCAATGTGAAGTTAAGGCTTAAAACAACTATTTCTAGTCACAATAAGCTTTGTGAAGGCTTTAATGATTATACTCGCTTGTTTACTTTCAAAACTCTTAGTTTGATTATTTATGTCAAAATGGGTAAAACTTCATTATAGTTCGATTTCTCACGTTTTCAATGTGAAGTTAAGGCTTAAAACAACTATTTCTAGTCACAATATGCTTTGTGAAGGCTTTAATGATTATACTCGGCTTGTTTACTTTCAAAACTCTTAGTTTGATTATTTATGTCAAAATGGGTAAAACTTCATTATAGTTCGATTTTCTCACGTTTTCAATGTGAAGTTAAGGCTTAAAACAACTATTTCTAGTCACAATATGCTTTGTGAAGGCTTTAATGATTATACTCGGCTTGTTTACTTTCAAAACACTTAGTTTGATTATTTATGTCAAAATGGGTAAAACTTCATTATAGTTCGATTTCTCACGTTTTCAATGTGAAGTTAAGGCTTAAAACAACTATTTCTAGTCACAATAAGCTTTGTGAAAGCTTTAATGATTATACTCGGCTTGTTTACTTTCAAAACTCTTAGTTTGATTATTTATGTCAAAATGGGTAAAACTTCATTATAGTTCGATTTCCCACGTTTTCAATGTGAAGTTAAGGCTTAAAACAACTATTTCTAGTCACAATATGCTTTGTGAAGGCTTTAATGATTATACTCGGCTTGTTTACTTTCAAAACTCTTAGTTTGATTATTTATGTCAAAATGGGTAAAACTTCATTATAGTTCGATTTCTCACGTTTTCAATGTGAAGTTAAGGCTTAAAACAACTATTTCTAGTCACAATAAGCTTTGTGAAAGCTTTAATGATTATACTCGGCTTGTTTACTTTCAAAACTCTTAGTTTGATTATTTATGTCAAAATGGGTAAAACTTCATTATAGTTCGATTTCCCACGTTTTCAATGTGAAGTTAAGGCTTAAAACAACTATTTCTAGTCACAATAAGCTTTGTGAAGGCTTTAATGATTATACTCGGCTTGTTTACTTTCAAAACTAGTTTGATTATTTATGTCAAAATGGGTAAAACTTCATTATATAGTTCGATTTCCCACGTTTTCAATGTGAAGTTAAGGCTTAAAAAACTATTTCTAGTCACAATAAGCTTTGTGAAGGCTTTAATGATTATACTCCGCTTGTTTACTTTCAAAACTCTTAGTTTGATTATTTATGTCAAAATGGGTAAAACTTCATTATAGTTCGATTTCCCACATTTTCAATGTGAAGTTAAGGCTTAAAACAACTATTTCTAGTCACAATATGCTTTGTGAAGGCTTTAATGATTATACTCGGCTTGTTTACTTTCAAAACTCTTAGTTTGATTATTTATGTCAAAATGGGTAAAACTTCATTATAGTTCGATTTCTCACGTTTTCAATGTGAAGTTAAGGCTTAAAACAACTATTTCTAGTCACAATAAGCTTTGTGAAAGCTTTAATGATTATACTCGGCTTGTTTACTTTCAAAACTCTTAGTTTGATTATTTATGTCAAAATGGGTAAAACTTCATTATAGTTCGATTTCCACGTTTTCAATGTGAAGTTAAGGCTTAAAACAACTATTTCTAGTCACAATATGCTTTGTGAAGTTTTAATGATTATACTCGGCTTGTTTACTTTCAAAACTCTTAGTTTGATTATTTATGTCAAAATGGGTAAAACTTCATTATAGTTCGATTTCTCACGTTTTCAATGTGAAGTTAAGGCTTAAAACAACTATTTCTAGTCACAATAAGCGTTTGTGAAGCTTTAATGATTATACTCGGCTTGTTTACTTTCAAAACTCTTAGTTTGATTATTTATGTCAAAATGGGTAAAACTTCATTATAGTTCGATTTCCCACGTTTTCAAAGTGAAGTTAAGGCTTAAAACAACTATTTATAGTCACAATAAGCTTTGTGAAGGCTTTAATGATTATACTCGGCTTGTTTACTTTCAAAACTCTTAGTTTGATTATTTATGTCAAAATGGGTAAAACTTCATTATAGTTCGATTTCCCACGTTTTCAATGTGAAGTTAAGGCTTAAAACAACTATTTCTAGTCACAATATGCTTTGTGAAGGCTTTAATGATTATACTAGGCTTGTTTACTTTCAAAACTCTTAGTTTGATTATTTATGTCAAAATGGGTAAAACTTCATTATAGTTCGATTTCCCACGTTTTCAATGTGAAGTTAAGGCTTAAAACAACTATTTCTAGTCACAATATGCTTTGTGAAGCTTTAATGATTATACTCGCTTGTTTACTTTCAAAACTCTTAGTTTGATTATTTATGTCAAAATGGGTAAAACTTCATTATAGTTCGATTTCTCACGTTTTCAATGTGAAGTTAAGGCTTAAAACAACTATTTCTAGTCACAATATGCTTTGTGAAGGCTTTAATGATTATACTCGCTTGTTTACTTTCAAAACTCTTAGTTTGATTATTTATGTCAAAATGGGTAAAACTTCATTATAGTTCGATTTTTCTCACATTTTCAATGTGAAGTTAAGGCTTAAAACAACTATTTCTAGTCACAATAAGCTTTGTGAAAGCTTTAATGATTATACTCGGCTTGTTTACTTTCAAAACTCTTAGTTTGATTATTTATGTCAAAATGGGTAAAACTTCATTATAGTTCGATTTCTCACGTTTTCAATGTGAAGTTAAGGCTTAAAACAACTATTTCTAGTCACAATAAGCTTTGTGAAAGCTTTAATGATTATACTCGGCTTGTTTACTTTCAAAACTCTTAGTTTGATTATTTATGTCAAAATGGGTAAAACTTCATTATAGTTCGATTTCCCACGTTTTCAATGTGAAGTTAAGGCTTAAAACAACTATTTCTAGTCACAATATGCTTTGTGAAGTTTTCAATGATTATACTCGGCTTGTTTACTTTCAAAACTCTTAGTTTGATTATTTATGTCAAAATGGGTAAAACTTCATTATAGTTCGATTTCTCACGTTTTCAATGTGAAGTTAAGGCTTAAAACAACTATTTCTAGTCACAATAAGCTTTGTGAAGGCTTTAATGATTATACTCCGCTTGTTTACTTTCAAAACTCTTAGTTTGATTATTTATGTCAAAATGGGTAAAACTTCATTATAGTTCGATTTTCACGTTTTCAATGTGAAGTTAAGGCTTAAAACAACTATTTCTAGTCACAATATGCTTTGTGAAGGCTTTAATGATTATACTCGGCTTGTTTACTTTCAAAACTCTTAGTTTGATTATTTATGTCAAAATGGGTAAAACTTCATTATAGTTCGATTTCTCACGTTTTCAATGTGAAGTTAAGGCTTAAAACAACTATTTCTAGTCACAATATGCTTTGTGAAGGCTTTAATGATTATACTCGGCTTGTTTACTTTCAAAACTCTTAGTTTGATTATTTATGTCAAAATGGGTAAAACTTCATTATAGTTCGATTTCTCACGTTTTCAATGTGAAGTTAAGGCTTAAAACAACTATTTCTAGTCACAATAAGCTTTGTGAAAGCTTTAATGATTATACTCGGCTTGTTTACTTTCAAAACTCTTAGTTTGATTATTTATGTCAAAATGGGTAAAACTTCATTATAGTTCGATTTCCCACGTTTTCAATGTGAAGTTAAGGCTTAAAACAACTATTTCTAGTCACAATATGCTTTGTGAAGGCTTTAATGATTATACTCGGCTTGTTTACTTTCAAAACTCTTAGTTTGATTATTTATGTCAAAATGGGTAAAACTTCATTATAGTTCGATTTCTCACGTTTTCAATGTGAAGTTAAGGCTTAAAACAACTATTTCTAGTCACAATAAGCTTTGTGAAAGCTTTAATGATTATACTCGGCTTGTTTACTTTCAAAACTCTTAGTTTGATTATTTATGTCAAAATGGGTAAAACTTCATTATAGTTCGATTTCCCACGTTTTCAATGTGAAGTTAAGGCTTAAAACAACTATTTCTAGTCACAATAAGCGTTTGTGTGAAGGCTTTAATGATTATACTCGTCTTGTTTACTTTCAAAACTCTTAGTTTGATTATTTATGTCAAAATGGGTAAAACTTCATTATAATTCCACTTTCTACGTTTTCAATGTGAAGTTAAGGCTAAAACAACTATTTCTAGTCACAATAAGCTTTGTGACATCTTAATGATTATACTCCGCTTGTTTACTTTCAAAACTCTTAGTTTGATTATTTATGTCAAAATGGGTAAAACTTCATTATAGTTCGATTTCCCATATTTTCAATGTGAAGTTAAGGCTTAAAACACTATTTCTAGTCACAATATGCTTTGTGAAGGCTTTAATGATTATACTCGGCTTGTTTACTTTCAAAACTCTTAGTTTGATTATTTATGTCAAAATGGGTAAAACTTCATTATAGTTCGATTTCTCACGTTTTCAATGTGAAGTTAAGGCTTAAAACAACTATTTCTAGTCACAATAAGCTTTGTGAAAGCTTTAATGATTATACTCGGCTTGTTTACTTTCAAAACTCTTAGTTTGATTATTTATGTCAAAATGGGTAAAACTTCATTATAGTTCGATTTTCCACGTTTTCAATGTGAAGTTAAGGCTTAAAACAACTATTTCTAGTCACAATATGCTTTGTGAAGTTTTAATGATTATACTCGGCTTGTTTACTTTCAAAACTCTTAGTTTGATTATTTATGTCAAAATGGGTAAAACTTCATTATAGTTCGATTTCTCACGTTTTCAATGTGAAGTTAAGGCTTAAAACAACTATTTCTAGTCACAATAAGCTTTTTACTTTAATATTATATACTCGCTTGTTTACTTTCAAAACTATTTGTTTGATTTTTATGTCAAAATTGGTAAAACTTCATTATAGTTCGATTTCCCACGTTTTCAATGTGAAGTTAAGGCTTAAAACAACTATTTCTAGTCACAATAAGCTTTGTGAATCTTTAATGATTATACTCGGCTTGTTTACTTTCAAAACTCTTAGTTTGATTATTTATGTCAAAATGGGTAAAACTTCATTATAGTTCGATTTCCCACATTTTCAATGTGAAGTTAAGGCTTAAAACAACTATTTCTAGTCACAATATGCTTTGTGAAGGCTTTAATGATTATACTCGGCTTGTTTACTTTCAAAACACTTAGTTTGATTATTTATGTCAAAATGGGTAAAACTTTATTATAGTTCGATTTCTCACGTTTTCAATGTGAAGTTAAGGCTTAAAACAACTATTTCTAGTCACAATACGCTTTGTGAAGGCTTTAATGATTATACTCGGCTTGTTTACTTTCAAAACTCTTAGTTTGATTATTTATGTCAAAATGGGTAAAACTTCATTATAGTTCGATTTCTCACGTTTTCAATGTGAAGTTAAGTCTTAAAACAACTATTTCTAGTCACAATATGCTTTGTGAAGGCTTTAATGATTATACTCGGCTTGTTTACTTTCAAAACTCTTTGTTTGATTATTTATGTCAAAATTGGTAAAACTTCATTATAGTTCGATTTCTCACATTTTCAATGTGAAGTTAAGGCTTAAAACAACTATTTCTAGTCACAATAAGCTTTGTGAAAGCTTTAATGATTATACTCGGCTTGTTTACTTTCAAAACTTTTAGTTTGATTATTTATGTCAAAATGGGTAAAACTTCATTATAGTTCGATTTCCCACGTTTTCAATGTGAAGTTAAGGCTTAAAACAACTATTTCTAGTCACAATATGCTTTGTGAAGTTTTCAATGATTATACTCGGCTTGTTTACTTTCAAAACTCTTAGTTTGATTATTTATGTCAAAATGGGTAAAACTTCATTATAGTTCGATTTCTCACGTTTTCAATGTGAAGTTAAGGCTTAAAACAACTATTTCTAGTCACAATAAGCTTTGTGAAGGCTCTTAATGATTATACTCCGCTTGTTTACTTTCAAAACTCTTAGTTTGATTATTTATGTCAAAATGGGTAAAACTTCATTATAGTTCGATTTCCCACGTTTTCAATGTGAAGTTAAGGCTTAAAACAACTATTTCTAGTCACAATATGCTTTGTGAAGGCTTTAATGATTATACTCGGCTTGTTTACTTTCAAAACTCTTAGTTTGATTATTTATGTCAAAATGGGTAAAACTTCATTATAGTTCGATTTCTCACGTTTTCAATGTGAAGTTAAGGCTTAAAACAACTATTTCTAGTCACAATAAGCTTTGTGAAAGCTTTAATGATTATACTCGGCTTGTTTACTTTCAAAACTCTTAGTTTGATTATTTATGTCAAAATGGGTAAAACTTCATTATAGTTCGATTTCTCACGTTTTCAATGTGAAGTTAAGGCTTAAAACAACTATTTCTAGTCACAATATGCTTTGTGAAGGCTTTAATGATTATACTCGGCTTGTTTACTTTCAAAACTCTTAGTTTGATTATTTATGTCAAAATGGGTAAAACTTCATTATAGTTCGATTTCTCACGTTTTCAATGTGAAGTTAAGGCTTAAAACAACTATTTCTAGTCACAATATGCTTTGTGAAGGCTTTAATGATTATACTCGGCTTGTTTACTTTCAAAACTCTTAGTTTGATTATTTATGTCAAAATGGGTAAAACTTCATTATAGTTCGATTTCTCACGTTTTCAATGTGAAGTTAAGGCTTAAAACAACTATTTCTAGTCACAATAAGCTTTGTGAAAGCTTTAATGATTATACTCGGCTTGTTTACTTTCAAAACTCTTAGTTTGATTATTTATGTCAAAATGGGTAAAACTTCATTATAGTTCGATTTTCCACGTTTTCAATGTGAAGTTAAGGCTTAAAACAACTATTTCTAGTCACAATATGCTTTGAAGGCTTTAATGATTATACTCGGCTTGTTTACTTTCAAAACTCTTAGTTTGATTATTTATGTCAAAATGGGTAAAACTTCATTATAGTTCGATTTCTCACGTTTTCAATGTGAAGTTAAGGCTTAAAACAACTATTTCTAGTCACAATAAGCTTTGTGAAAGCTTTAATGATTATACTCGGCTTGTTTACTTTCAAAACTCTTAGTTTGATTATTTATGTCAAAATGGGTAAAACTTCATTATAGTTCGATTTCCCACGTTTTCAATGTGAAGTTAAGGCTTAAAACAACTATTTCTAGTCACAATAAGCTTTGTGAAGCTTTAATGATTATACTCGTCTTGTTTACTTTCAAAACTCTTAGTTTGATTATTTATGTCAAAATGGGTAAAACTTCATTATAGTTCGATTTCCCACGTTTTCAATGTGAAGTTAAGGCTTAAAACAACTATTTCTAGTCACAATAAGCTTTGTGAAGGCTTTAATGATTATACTCGGCTTGTTTACTTTCAAAACTCTTAGTTTGATTATTTATGTCAAAATGGGTAAAACTTCATTATAGTTCGATTTCCCACATTTTCAATGTGAAGTTAAGGCTTAAAACAACTATTTCTAGTCACAATATGCTTTGTGAAGGCTTTAATGATTATACTCGGCTTGTTTACTTTCAAAACTCTTAGTTTGATTATTTATGTCAAAATGGGTAAAACTTCATTATAGTTCGATTTCTCACGTTTTCAATGTGAAGTTAAGGCTTAAAACAACTATTTCTAGTCACAATAAGCTTTGTGAAAGCTTTAATGATTATACTCGGCTTGTTTACTTTCAAAACTCTTAGTTTGATTATTTATGTCAAAATGGGTAAAACTTCATTATAGTTCGATTTCTCACGTTTTCAATGTGAAGTTAAGGCTTAAAACAACTATTTCTAGTCACAATATGCTTTGTGAAGGCTTTAATGATTATACTCGGCTTGTTTACTTTCAAAACTCTTAGTTTGATTATTTATGTCAAAATGGGTAAAACTTCATTATAGTTCGATTTCCCACGTTTTCAATGTGAAGTTAAGGCTTAAAACAACTATTTCTAGTCACAATAAGCTTTGTGAAAGCTTTAATGATTATACTCGGCTTGTTTACTTTCAAAACTCTTAGTTTGATTATTTATGTCAAAATGGGTAAAACTTCATTATAGTTCGATTTCCCACGTTTTCAATGTGAAGTTAAGGCTTAAAACAACTATTTCTAGTCACAATAAGCTTTGTGAAGGCTTTAATGATTATACTCGGCTTGTTTACTTTCAAAACTCTTAGTTTGATTATTTATGTCAAAATGGGTAAAACTTCATTATAGTTCGATTTCTCACATTTTCAATGTGAAGTTAAGGCTTAAAACAACTATTTCTAGTCACAATAAGCTTTGTGAAGGCTTTAATGATTATACTCGCTTGTTTACTTTCAAAACTCTTAGTTTGATTATTTATGTCAAAATGGGTAAAACTTCATTATAGTTCGATTTCTCACGTTTTCAATGTGAAGTTAAGGCTTAAAACAACTATTTCTAGTCACAATATGCTTTGTGAAGCTTTAATGATTATACTCGGCTTGTTTACTTTCAAAACTCTTAGTTTGATTATTTATGTCAAAATGGGTAAAACTTCATTATAGTTCGATTTCTCACGTTTTCAATGTGAAGTTAAGGCTTAAAACAACTATTTCTAGTCACAATAAGCTTTGTGAAGGCTTTAATGATTATACTCGGCTTGTTTACTTTCAAAACTCTTAGTTTGATTATTTATGTCAAAATGGGTAAAACTTCATTATAGTTCGATTTCTCACGTTTTCAATGTGAAGTTAAGGCTTAAAACAACTATTTCTAGTCACAATAAGCTTTGTGAAAGCTTTAATGATTATACTCGGCTTGTTTACTTTCAAAACTCTTAGTTTGATTATTTATGTCAAAATGGGTAAAACTTCATTATAGTTCGATTTCCCACGTTTTCAATGTGAAGTTAAGGCTTAAAACAACTATTTCTAGTCACAATATGCTTTGTGAAGTTTTCAATGATTATACTCGGCTTGTTTACTTTCAAAACTCTTAGTTTGATTATTTATGTCAAAATGGGTAAAACTTCATTATAGTTCGATTTCTCACGTTTTCAATGTGAAGTTAAGGCTTAAAACAACTATTTCTAGTCACAATAAGCTTTGTGACATCTTTAATGATTATACTCCGCTTGTTTACTTTCAAAACTCTTAGTTTGATTATTTATGTCAAAATGGGTAAAACTTCATTATAGTTCGATTTCCCACGTTTTCAATATGAAGTTAAGGCTTAAAACAACTATTTCTAGTCACAATATGCTTTGTGAAGGCTTTAATGATTATACTCGGCTTGTTTACTTTCAAAACTCTTAGTTTGATTATTTATGTCAAAATGGGTAAAACTTCATTATAGTTCGATTTCTCACGTTTTCAATGTGAAGTTAAGGCTTAAAACAACTATTTCTAGTCACAATAAGCTTTGTGAAAGCTTTAATGATTATACTCGGCTTGTTTACTTTCAAAACTCTTAGTTTGATTATTTATGTCAAAATGGGTAAAACTTCATTATAGTTCGATTTCCCACGTTTTCAATGTGAAAGTTAAGGCTTAAAACAACTATTTCTAGTCACAATATGCTTTGTTAAGGCTTTAATGATTATACTCGGCTTTTTTACTTTCAAAACTCTTAGTTTGATTATTTATGTCAAAATGGGGGTAAAACATCATTATAGTTCGATTTCTCACGTTTTCAATGTGAAGTTAAGGCTTAAAACAACTATTTCTAGTCACAATAAGCTTTGTGAAAGCTTTAATGATTATACGCGGCTTGTTTACTTTCAAAACTCTTAGTTTGATTATTTATGTCAAAATGGGTAAAACTTCATTATAGTTCGATTTCCCACGTTTTCAATGTGAAGTTAAGGCTTAAAACAACTATTTCTATTAAAAATAAGCTTTGTGAAAAAATATTAATGATTATACTCGCTTGTTTACTTTCAAAACTCTTAGTTTGATTATTTATGTCAAAATGGGTAAAACTTCATTATAGTTCGATTTCCCACTTTTCAATGTGAAGTTAAGGCTAAAAACAACGATTTCTAGTCACAATAAGCTTTGTGACATCTTTAATGATTATACTCCGCTTGTTTACTTTCAAAACTCTTAGTTTGATTATTTATGTCAAAATGGGTAAAACTTCATTATAGTTCGATTTCCCACATTTTCAATGTGAAGTTAAGGCTTAAAACAACTATTTCTAGTCACAATATGCTTTGTGAAGGCTTTAATGATTATACTCGGCTTGTTTACTTTCAAAACTCTTAGTTTGATTATTTATGTCAAAATGGGTAAAACTTCATTATAGTTCGATTTCTCACATTTTCAATGTGAAGTTAAGGCTTAAAACAACTATTTCTAGTCACAATAAGCTTTGTGAAAGCTTTAATGATTATACTCGGCTTGTTTACTTTCAAAACTCTTAGTTTGATTATTTATGTCAAAATGGGTAAAACTTCATTATAGTTCGATTTTCCACGTTTTCAATGTGAAGTTAAGGCTTAAAACAACTATTTCTAGTAACAATAAGCTTTGTGAAAGCTTTAATGATTATACTCGGCTTGTTTACTTTCAAAACTCTTAGTTTGATTATTTATGTCAAAATGGGTAAAACTTCATTATAGTTCGATTTCCCACGTTTTCAATGTGAAGTTAAGGCTTAAAACAACTATTTCTAGTCACAATATGCTTTGTGAAGTTTTCAATGATTATACTCGGCTTGTTTACTTTCAAAACTCTTAGTTTGATTATTTATGTCAAAATGGGTAAAACTTCATTATAGTTCGATTTCTCACGTTTTCAATGTGAAGTTAAGGCTAAAAACAACTATTTCTAGTCACAATAAGCTTTGTGAAGGCTTAATGATTATACTCCGCTTGTTTACTTTCAAAACTCTTAGTTTGATTATTTATGTCAAAATGGGTAAAACTTCATTATAGTTCGATTTCCACGTTTTCAATGTGAAGTTAAGGCTTAAAACAACTATTTCTAGTCACAATATGCTTTGTGAAGGCTTTAATGATTATACTCGGCTTGTTTACTTTCAAAACTCTTAGTTTGATTATTTATGTCAAAATGGGTAAAACTTCATTATAGTTCGATTTCTCACGTTTTCAATGTGAAGTTAAGGCTTAAAACAACTATTTCTAGTCACAATAAGCTTTGTGAAAGCTTTAATGATTATACTCGGCTTGTTTACTTTCAAAACTCTTAGTTTGATTATTTATGTCAAAATGGGTAAAACTTCATTATAGTTCGATTTCCACGTTTTCAATGTGAAGTTAAGGCTTAAAACAACTATTTCTAGTCACAATAAGCTTTGTGAAGGCTTTAATGATTATACTCGTCTTGTTTACTTTCAAAACTCTTAGTTTGATTATTTATGTCAAAATGGGTAAAACTTCATTATAGTTCGATTTCCCACGTTTTCAATGTGAAGTTAAGGCTTAAAACAACTATTTCTAGTCACAATAAGCTTTGTGAATCTTTAATGATTATACTCCGCTTGTTTACTTTCAAAACTCTTAGTTTGATTATTTATGTCAAAATGGGTAAAACTTCATTATAGTTCGATTTCCCACATTTTCAATGTGAAGTTAAGGCTTAAAACAACTATTTCTAGTCACAATATGCTTTGTGAAGGCTTTAATGATTATACTCGGCTTGTTTACTTTCAAAACTCTTAGTTTGATTATTTATGTCAAAATGGGTAAAACTTCATTATAGTTCGATTTCTCACGTTTTCAATGTGAAGTTAAGGCTTAAAACAACTATTTCTAGTCACAATAAGCTTTGTGAAAGCTTTAATGATTATACTCGGCTTGTTTACTTTCAAAACTCTTAGTTTGATTATTTATGTCAAAATGGGTAAAACTTCATTATAGTTCGATTTCCCACGTTTTCAATGTGAAGTTAAGGCTTAAAACAACTATTTCTAGTCACAATATGCTTTGTGAAGTTTTAATGATTATACTCGGCTTGTTTACTTTCAAAACTCTTAGTTTGATTATTTATGTCAAAATGGGTAAAACTTCATTATAGTTCGATTTCCCACGTTTTCAATATGAAGTTAAGGCTTAAAACAACGATTTCTAGTCACAATAAGCTTTTGAAGCTTTAATGATTATATGCTCGTCTTGTTTAATTTTAAAACTTAGTTTGATTATTTTTGTACAAAATTGTTTAAACTTTATTATCGTTCTATTCCCACGTTTTCAATGTGAAGTTAAGGCTTAAAACAACTATTTCTAGTCACAATAAGCTTTGTGACATCTTTAATGATTATACTCGGCTTGTTTACTTTCAAAACTCTTAGTTTGATTATTTATGTCAAAATGGGTAAAACTTCATTATAGTTCGATTTCCCACATTTTCAATGTGAAGTTAAGGCTTAAAACAACTATTTCTAGTCACAATATGCTTTGTGAAGGCTTTAATGATTATACTCGGCTTGTTTACTTTCAAAACTCTTAGTTTGATTATTTATGTCAAAATGGGTAAAACTTCATTATAGTTCGATTTCCACGTTTTCAATGTGAAGTTAAGGCTTAAAACAACTATTTCTAGTCACAATATGCTTTGTGAAGCTTTAAATGATTATACTCGGCTTGTTTACTTTCAAAACTCTTAGTTTGATTATTTATGTCAAAATGGGTAAAATTTCATTATAGTTCGATTTCTCACGTTTTCAATGTGAAGTTAAGGCTTAAAACAACTATTTCTAGTCACAATATGCTTTGTGAAGGCTTTAATGATTATACTCGGCTTGTTTACTTTCAAAACTCTTTGTTTGATTATTTATGTCAAAATTGGTAAAACTTCATTATAGTTCGATTTCTCACATTTTCAATGTGAAGTTAAGGCTTAAAACAACTATTTCTAGTCACAATAAGCTTTGTGAAAGCTTTAATGATTATACGGCTTGTTTACTTTTAAAACTTTTAGTTTGATTATTTATGTCAAAATGGGTAAAACTTCATTATAGTTCGATTTCCCACGTTTTCAATGTGAAGTTAAGGCTTAAAACAACTATTTCTAGTCACAATATGCTTTGTGAAGTTTTCAATGATTATACTCGGCTTGTTTACTTTCAAAACTCTTAGTTTGATTATTTATGTCAAAATGGGTAAAACTTCATTATAGTTCGATTTCTCACGTTTTCAATGTGAAGTTAAGGCTTAAAACAACTATTTCTAGTCACAATAAGCTTTGTGACATCTTTAATGATTATACTCCGCTTGTTTACTTTCAAAACTCTTAGTTTGATTATTTATGTCAAAATGGGTAAAACTTCATTATAGTTCGATTTCCCACATTTTCAATGTGAAGTTAAGGCTTAAAACAACTATTTCTAGTCACAATATGCTTTGTGAAGGCTTTAATGATTATACTCGGCTTGTTTACTTTCAAAACTCTTAGTTTGATTATTTATGTCAAAATGGGTAAAACTTCATTATAGTTCGATTTCTCACGTTTTCAATGTGAAGTTAAGGCTTAAAACAACTATTTCTAGTCACAATAAGCTTTGTGAAAGCTTTAATGATTATACTCGGCTTGTTTACTTTCAAAACTCTTAGTTTGATTATTTATGTCAAAATGGGTAAAACTTCATTATAGTTCGATTTCCACGTTTTCAATGTGAAGTTAAGGCTTAAAACAACGATTTCTAGTCACAATATGCTTTGTTAAGGCTTTAATGATTATACTCGACTTTTTTACTTTCAAAACTCTTAGTTTGATTATTTATGTCAAAAGGGGTAAAACTTCATTATAGTTCGATTTCTCACGTTTTCAATGTGAAGTTAAGGCTTAAAACAACTATTTCTAGTCACAATAAGCTTTGTGAAAGCTTTAATGATTATACTCGGCTTGTTTACTTTCAAAACTCTTAGTTTGATTATTTATGTCAAAATGGGTAAAACTTCATTATAGTTCGATTTCCCACGTTTTCAATGTGAAGTTAAGGCTTAAAACAACGATTTCTAGTAAAAATAAGCTTTGTGAAGAAAAAAATGTTTATGCTCGTCTTGTTAAATTTTAAAACTATTAGAATTTGATTTTTATGTCAAAATGGGTAAAACTTCATTATAGTTCGATGTCCCACTTTCCCAATGTGAAGTTAAGGCTAAAAACAACTATTTCTAGTCACAATAAGCTTTGTGACATCTTAATGATTATACTCCGCTTGTTTACTTTCAAAACTCTTAGTTTGATTATTTATGTCAAAATTGGTAAAACTTCGTTATAGTTCGATTTCCCACATTTTTTAATGTGAAGTTAAGGCTTAAAACAACTATTTCTAGTAACAATAAGCTTTGTGAAGGCTTTAATGATTATACTCGGCTTGTTTACTTTCAAAACTCTTTGTTTGATTATTTATGTCAAAATGGGTAAAACTTCATTATAGTTCGATTTCTCACGTTTTCAATGTGAAGTTAAGGCTTAAAACAACTATTTCTAGTCACAATAAGCTTTGTGAAAGCTTTAATGATTATACTCGGCTTGTTTACTTTCAAAACTCTTAGTTTGATTATTTATGTCAAAATGGGTAAAACTTCATTATAGTTCGATTTCCCACGTTTTCCATGTGAAGTTAAGGCTTAAAACAACTATTTCTAGTCACAATATGCTTTGTGAAGTTTTAAATGATTATACTCGGCTTGTTTACTTTCAAAACTCTTAGTTTGATTATTTATGTCAAAATGGGTAAAACTTCATTATAGTTCGATTTCCCACGTTTTCATGTGAAGTTAAGGCTTAAAACAACTATTTCTAGTAACAATAAGCTTTTAGATAGCTTTAATGATATATACTCGTCTTGTTAAATTTTAAAACTATTTAGTTTGATTATTTATGTCAAAATTGTTAAAACTTTATTATAGTTCGATTTCCCACGTTTTCAATGTGAAGTTAAGGCTTAAAACAACGATTTCTAGTCACAATAAGCTTTGTGACATCTTAATGATTATACTCGGGTTGTTTACTTTCAAAACTCTTAGTTTGATTATTTATGTCAAAATGGGTAAAACTTCATTATAGTTCGATTTCCCACATTTTCAATGTGAAGTTAAGGCTTAAAACAACTATTTCTAGTCACAATATGCTTTGTGAAGGCTTTAATGATTATACTCGGCTTGTTTACTTTCAAAACACTTAGTTTGATTATTTATATCAAAATGGGTAAAACTTCATTATAGTTCGATTTCCCACGTTTTCAATGTAAAGCTAAGGCTTAAAACAACTATTTCTAGTCACAATATGCTTTGTGAAGTTTTAATGATTATACTCGTCTTGTTTACTTTCAAAACTCTTAGTTTGATTATTTATGTCAAAATGGGTAAAATTTCATTATAGTTCGATTCTCACGTTTTCAATGTGAAGTTAAGGCTTAAAACAACTATTTCTAGTCACAATATGCTTTGTGAAGGCTTTAATGATTATACTCGGCTTGTTTACTTTCAAAACTCTTTGTTTGATTATTTATGTCAAAATTGGTAAAACTTCATTATAGTTAGATTTTCGCACATTTTCAATGTGAAGTTAAGGCTTAAAACAACTATTTCTAGTCACAATAAGCTTTGTGAAAGCTTTAATGATTATACTCGGCTTGTTTACTTTTCAAAACTTTAGTTTGATTATTTATGTCAAAATGGGTAAAACTTCATTATAGTTCGATTTCCCACGTTTTCAATGTGAAGTTAAGGCTTAAAACAACTATTTCTAGTCACAATATGCTTTGTGAAGTTTTCAATGATTATACTCGGCTTGTTTACTTTCAAAACTCTTAGTTTGATTATTTATGTCAAAATGGGTAAAACTTCATTATAGTTCGATTTCTCACGTTTTCAATGTGAAGTTAAGGCTTAAAACAACGATTTCTAGTCACAATAAGCTTTGTGACATCTTAATGATTATACTCCGCTTGTTTACTTTCAAAACTTTTAGTTTGATTATTTATGTCAAAATGGGTAAAACTTCATTATAGTTCAATTTCCCACATTTTCAATGTGAAGTTAAGGCTTAAAACAACTATTTCTAGTCACAATATGCTTTGTGAAGGCTTTAATGATTATACTCGGCTTGTTTACTTTCAAAACTCTTAGTTTGATTATTTATGTCAAAATGGGTAAAACTTCATTATAGTTCGATTTCTCACGTTTTCAATGTGAAGTTAAGGCTTAAAACAACTATTTCTAGTTACAATAAGCTTTGTGAAAGCTTTAATGATTATACTCGGCTTGTTTACTTTCAAAACTCTTAGTTTGATTATTTATGTCAAAATGGGTAAAACTTCATTATAGTTCGATTTCCCACGTTTTCAATGTGAAGTTAAGGCTTAAAACAACTATTTCTAGTCACAATATGCTTTGTGAAGTTTTAATGATTATACTCGGCTTGTTTACTTTCAAAACTCTTAGTTTGATTATTTATGTCAAAATGGGTAAAACTTCATTATAGTTCGATTTCCCACGTTTCCAATATGAAGTTAAGGCTTAAAACAACTATTTCTATTAAAAATAAGCTTTTTAGATAAAATGATTATATGCTCGCTTGTTAAATTTTAAAACTCTTAGTTGAATTATTTTATGTCAAAATTGTTTAAAACTTTATTATAGTTCGATGTCCCACGTTTTCACGTGAAGTTAAGGCTTAAAACACTATTTCTAGTCACAATAAGCTTTGTGACATCTTAATGATTATACTCGGCTTGTTTACTTTCAAAACTCTTAGTTTGATTATTTATGTCAAAATGGGTAAAACTTCATTATAGTTCGATTTCCCACATTTTCAATGTGAAGTTAAGGCTTAAAACAACTATTTCTAGTCACAATATGCTTTGTGAAGGCTTTAATGATTATATTCGGCTTGTTTACTTTCAAAACACTTAGTTTGCTTATTTATGTCAAAATGGGTAAAACATCATTATAGTTCGATTTCTCACGTTTTCATTATGAAGTTAAGGCTTAAAACAACTATTTCTAGTCACAATATTCTTTGTGAAGTTTTAAATGATTATACTCGGCTTGTTTACTTTCAAAACTCTTAGTTTGATTATTTATGTCAAAATGGGTAAAATTTCATTATAGTTCGATTTCTCACGTTTTCAATGTGAAGTTAAGGCTTAAAACAACTATTTCTAGTCACAATATGCTTTGTGAAGGCTTTAATGATTATACTCGGCTTGTTTACTTTCAAAACTCTTTGTTTGATTATTTATGTCAAAATTGGTAAAACTTCATTATAGTTAGATTTCGCACATTTTCAATGTGAAGTTAAGGCTTAAAACAACTATTTCTAGTCACAATAAGCTTTGTGAAAGCTTTAATGATTATACTCGGCTTGTTTACTTTCAAAACTTTTAGTTTGATTATTTATGTCAAAATGGGTAAAACTTCATTATAGTTCGATTTCCCACGTTTTCAATGTGAAGTTAAGGCTTAAAACAACTATTTCTAGTCACAATATGCTTTGTGAAGTTTTCAATGATTATACTCGGCTTGTTTACTTTCAAAACTCTTAGTTTGATTATTTATGTCAAAATGGGTAAAACTTCATTATAGTTCGATTTCTCACGTTTTCAATGTGAAGTTAAGGCTTAAAACAACTATTTCTAGTCACAATAAGCTTTGTGACATCTTTAATGATTATACTCCGCTTGTTTACTTTCAAAACTCTTAGTTTGATTATTTATGTAAAAATGGGTAAAACTTCATTATAGTTCGATTTCCCACGTTTTCAATGTGAAGTTAAGGCTTAAAATAACTATTTCTAGTTACAATATGCTTTGTGAAGGCTTTAATGATTACACTCGGCTTGTTTACTTTCAAAACTCTTAGTTTGATTATTTATGTCAAAATGGGTAAACATCATTATAGTTCGATTTCTCACGTTTTCAATGTGAAGTTAAGGCTTAAAACAACTATTTCTAGTCACAATAAGCTTTGTGAAAGCTTTAATGATTATACTCGGCTTGTTTACTTTCAAAACTCTTAGTTTGATTATTTATGTCAAAATGGGTAAAACTTCATTATAGTTCGATTTCCCACGTTTTCAATGTGAAGTTAAGGCTTAAAACAACTATTTCTAGTCACAATATGCTTTTTGAAGTTTTAAATGATTATACTCGGCTTGTTTACTTTCAAAACTCTTAGTTTGATTATTTATGTCAAAATGGGTAAAACTTCATTATAGTTCGATTTCTCACGTTTTCAATGTGAAGTTAAGGCTTAAAACAACTATTTCTAGTCACAATAAGCTTTGTGAAAGCTTTAATGATTATACGCGGCTTGTTTACTTTCAAAACTCTTAGTTTGATTATTTATGTCAAAATGGGTAAAACTTCATTATAGTTCGATTTCCCACGTTTCCAATATGAAGTTAAGGCTTAAAACAACGATTTCTATTAAAAATAAGCTTTGTAGAAAAAAAATGATTATACTCGCTTGTTAAATTTTAAAACTATTAGAATTATGATTTTTATACAAAATCGGTAAAACTTCATTATAGTTCGATGTCCCACTTTCCCAATGTGAAGTTAAGGCTAAAAACAACGATTTCTAGTCACAATAAGCTTTGTGACATCTTTAATGATTATACTCCGCTTGTTTACTTTCAAAACTCTTAGTTTGATTATTTATGTCAAAATGGGTAAAACTTCATTATAGTTCGATTTCTCACGTTTTCAATGTGAAGTTAAGGCTTAAAACAACTATTTCTAGTCACAATAAGCTTTGTGAAAGCTTTAATGATTATACTCGGCTTGTTTACTTTCAAAACTCTTAGTTTGATTATTTATGTCAAAATGGGTAAAACTTCATTATAGTTCGATTTCCCACGTTTTCAATGTGAAGTTAAGGCTTAAAACAACTATTTCTAGTCACAATATGCTTTTTGAAGTTTTAAATGATTATACTCGGCTTGTTTACTTTCAAAACTCTTAGTTTGATTATTTATGTCAAAATGGGTAAAACTTCATTATAGTTCGATTTCCACGTTTTCAATATGAAGTTAAGGCTTAAAACAACGATTTCTATTAAAAATAAGCTTTTTAGATAAAATGATTATATGCTCGTCTTGTTAAATTTTAAAACTATTTGAACTATGATTTTTATACAAAATTGTTTAAAACTTTATTATAGTTCTATTCCCACGTTTCAATGTGAAGTTAAGGCTTAAAACAACGATTTCTAGTCACAATAAGCTTTGTGACATCTTAATGATTATACTCGGGTTGTTTACTTTCAAAACTCTTAGTTTGATTATTTATGTCAAAATGGGTAAAACTTCATTATAGTTCGATTTCCCACATTTTCAATGTGAAGTTAAGGCTTAAAACAACTATTTCTAGTCACAATATGCTTTGTGAAGGCTTTAATGATTATACTCGGCTTGTTTACTTTCAAAACTCTTAGTTTGATTATTTATGTCAAAATGGGTAAAACTTTATTATAGTTCGATTTCCCACGTTTTCAATGTGAAGTTAAGGCTTAAAACAACTATTTCTAGTCACAATACGCTTTGTGAAGTTTTCAATGATTATACTCGGCTTGTTTACTTTCAAAACTCTTAGTTTGATTATTTATGTCAAAATGGTTAAAACTTCATTATAGTTCGATTTCTCACGTTTTCAATGTGAAGTTAAGGCTTAAAACAATATTTCTAGTCACAATATGCTTTGTGAAGGCTTTAATGATTATACTCGGCTTGTTTACTTTCAAAACTCTTTGTTTGATTATTTATGTCAAAATTGGTAAAACTTCATTATAGTTAGATTTCGCACATTTTCAACGTGAAGTTATGGCTTAAAACAACTATTTCTAGTCACAATAAGCTTTGTGAAAGCTTTAATGATTATACTCGGCTTGTTTACTTTCAAAACTCTTAGTTTGATTATTTATGTCAAAATGGGTAAAACTTCATTATAGTTCGATTTCCCACGTTTTCAATGTGAAGTTAAGGCTTAAAACAACGATTTCTAGTAACAATATGCTTTGTGAAGGCTTTAATGATTATACTCGGCTTTTTTACTTTCAAAACTCTTAGTTTGATTATTTATGTCAAAATGGGTAAAACATCATTATAGTTCGATTTCTCACGTTTTCAATGTGAAGTTAAGGCTTAAAACAACTATTTTAGTCACAATAAGCTTTGTGAAAGCTTTAATGATTATACTCGGCTTGTTTACTTTCAAAACTCTTAGTTTGATTATTTATGTCAAAATGGGTAAAACTTCATTATAGTTCGATTTCCCACGTTTCAATATGAAGTTAAGGCTTAAAACAACGATTTCTATTAAAAATAAGCGTTTGTAGAAAAAATATGTTTATGCTCGTCTTGTTAAATTTTAAAACTATTAGAATTATGATTTTATACAAAATGGGTAAAACTTCATTATAGTTCGATGTCCCACTTTCCCTACGAGAAGTTAAGGCTAAAAACAACGATTTCTAGTCACAATAAAGCTTTGTGACATCTTAATGATTATACTCCGCTTGTTTACTTTCAAAACTCTTAGTTTGATTATTTATGTCAAAATGGGTAAAACTTCATTATAGTTCGATTTCCCACATTTTCAATGTGAAGTTAAGGCTTAAAACAACTATTTCTAGTCACAATATGCTTTGTGAAGGCTTTAATGATTATACTCGGCTTGTTTACTTTCAAAACTCTTATTTGATTATTTATGTCAAAATGGGTATAACTTCATTATAGTTCGATTTCTCACATTTTCAATGTGAAGTTAAGGCTTAAAAAAACTATTTCTAGTCACAATAAGCTTTGTGAAAGCTTTAATGATTATACTCGGCTTGTTTACTTTCAAAACTCTTAGTTTGATTATTTATGTCAAAATGGGTAAAACTTCATTATAGTTCGATTTTCCACGTTTTCAATGTGAAGTTAAGGCTTAAAACAACTATTTCTAGTAACAATAAGCTTTGTGAAAGCTTTAATGATTATACTCGGCTTGTTTACTTTCAAAACTTTAGTTTGATTATTTATGTCAAAATGGGTAAAACTTCATTATAGTTCGATTTCCCACGTTTTCAATGTGAAGTTAAGGCTTAAAACAACTATTTCTAGTCACAATATGCTTTGTGAAGTTTTCAATGATTATACTCGGCTTGTTTACTTTCAAAACTCTTAGTTTGATTATTTATGTCAAAATGGGTAAAACTTCATTATAGTTCGATTTCTCACGTTTTCAATGTGAAGTTAAGGCTTAAAACAACGATTTCTAGTCACAATAAGCTTTGTGACATCTTAATGATTATACTCCGCTTGTTTACTTTCAAAACTCTTAGTTTGATTATTTATGTCAAAATGGGTAAAACTTCATTATAGTTCGATTTCCCACGTTTTCAATGTGAAGTTAAGGCTTAAAACAACTATTTCTAGTCACAATATGCTTTGTGAAGGCTTTAATGATTATACTCGGCTTGTTTACTTTCAAAACACTTAGTTTGATTATTTATGTCAAAATGGGTAAAACATCATTATAGTTCGATTTCTCACGTTTTCAATGTGAAGTTAAGGCTTAAAACAACTATTTCTAGTCACAATAAGCTTTGTGAAAGCTTTAATGATTATACGCGGCTTGTTTACTTTCAAAACTCTTAGTTTGATTATTTATGTCAAAATGGGTAAAACTTCATTATAGTTCGATTTCCCACGTTTCCAATATGAAGTTAAGGCTTAAAACAACTATTTCTATTAAAAATAAGCTTTGTAGAAAAAAATGTTTATGCTCGTCTTGTTTAAATTTTAAAACTATTAGTTTGATTATTTTATCAAAATGGGTAAAACTTCATTATAGTTCAATGTCCCACTTTCCCAATGTGAAGTTAAAACTAAAAACAACGATTTCTAGTCACAATAAGCTTTGTGACATCTTAATGATTATACTCCGCTTGTTTACTTTCAAAACTCTTAGTTTGATTATTTATGTCAAAATGGGTAAAACTTCATTATAGTTCGATTTCCCACATTTTCAATGTGAAGTTAAGGCTTAAAACAACTATTTCTAGTCACTATATGCTTTGTGAAGGCTTTAATGATTATACTCGGCTTGTTTACTTTCAAAACTCTTAGTTTGATTATTTATGTCAAAATGGGTAAAACTTCATTATAGTTCGATTTCTCACGTTTTCAATGTGAAGTTAAGGCTTAAAACAACTATTTCTAGTCACAATAAGCTTTGTGAAAGCTTTAATGATTATACTCGGCTTGTTTACTTTCAAAACTCTTAGTTTGATTATTTATGTCAAAATGGGTAAAACTTCATTATAGTTCGATTTCCCACGTTTTCAATGTGAAGTTAAGGCTTAAAACAACTATTTCTAGTCACAATATGCTTTGTGAAGTTTTAAATGATTATACTCGGCTTGTTTACTTTCAAAACTCTTAGTTTGATTATTTATGTCAAAATGGGTAAAACTTCATTATAGTTCGATTTCCCACGTTTCCAATATGAAGTTAAGGCTTAAAACAACGATTTCTATTAAAAATAAGCTTTTTAGATAAAATGATTATATGCTCGTCTTGTTAACTTTTAAAACTATTTGAAGTATGATTATTTATACAAAATTGTTAAAACTTTATTATAGTTCGATTCCCACGTTTTCAATGTGAAGTTAAGGCTTAAAACAATGATTTCTAGTCACAATAAGCTTTGTGACATCTTTAATGATTATACTCGGGTTGTTTACTTTCAAAACTCTTAGTTTGATTATTTATGTCAAAATGGGTAAAACTTCATTATAGTTCGATTTCCCACATTTTCAATGTGAAGTTAAGGCTTAAAACAACTATTTCTAGTCACAATATGCTTTGTGAAGGCTTTAATGATTATACTCGGCTTGTTTACTTTCAAAACACTTAGTTTGATTATTTATATCAAAATGGGTAAAACTTTATTATAGTTCGATTTCCCACGTTTTCAATGTGAAGTTAAGGCTTAAAACAACTATTTCTAGTCACAATATGCTTTGTGAAGTTTTAAATGATTATACTCGGCTTGTTTACTTTCAAAACTCTTAGTTTGATTATTTATGTCAAAATGGGTAAAATTTCATTATAGTTCGATTTCTCACGTTTTCAATGTGAAGTTAAGGCTTAAAACAAATATTTCTAGTCACAATATGCTTTGTGAAGGCTTTAATGATTATACTCTTGTTTACTTTCAAAACTCTTTGTTTGATTATTTATGTCAAAATTGGTAAAACTTCATTATAGTTAGATTTCTCACATTTTCAATGTGAAGTTAAGGCTTAAAACAACTATTTCTAGTCACAATAAGCTTTGTGAAAGCTTTAATGATTATACTCGGCTTGTTTACTTTCAAAACTCTTAGTTTGATTATTTATGTCAAAATGGGTAAAACTTCATTATAGTTCGATTTCCCACGTTTTCAATGTGAAGTTAAGGCTTAAAACAACTATTTCTAGTCACAATATGCTTTGTGAAGTTTTCAATGATTATACTCGGCTTGTTTACTTTCAAAACTCTTAGTTTGATTATTTATGTCAAAATGGGTAAAACTTCATTATAGTTCGATTTCTCACGGTTTCAATGTGAAGTTAAAACTAAAAACAACGATTTCTAGTCACAATAAGCTTTGTGACATCTTAATGATTATACTCCGCTTGTTTACTTTCAAAACTCTTAGTTTGATTATTTATGTCAAAATGGGTAAAACTTCATTATAGTTCGATTTCCCACGTTTTCAATATGAAGTTAAGGCTTAAAACAACTATTTCTAGTCACAATATGCTTTGTGAAGGCTTTAATGATTATACTCGGCTTGTTTACTTTCAAAACTCTTAGTTTGATTATTTATGTCAAAATGGGTAAAACATCATTATAGTTCGATTTCTCACGTTTTCAATGTGAAGTTAAGGCTTAAAACAACTATTTCTAGTCACAATAAGCTTTGTGAAAGCTTTAATGATTATACTCGGCTTGTTTACTTTCAAAACTCTTAGTTTGATTATTTATGTCAAAATGGGTAAAAATTCATTATAGTTCGATTTCCCACGTTTCAATGTGAAGTTAAGGCTTAAAACAACGATTTCTAGTCACAATATGCTTTGTTAAGGCTTTAATGATTATACTCGACTTTTTACTTTCAAAACTCTTAGTTTGATTATTTATGTCAAAAAGGGGTAAAACATCATTATAGTTCGATTTCTCACGTTTTCAATGTGAAGTTAAGGCTTAAAACAACTATTTCTAGTCACAATAAGCTTTGTGAAAGCTTTAATGATTATACTCGGCTTGTTTACTTTCAAAACTCTTAGTTTGATTATTTATGTCAAAATGGGTAAAACTTCATTATAGTTCGATTTCTCACGTTTTCAATATGAACTTAAGGCTAAAAACAACGATTTCTAGTAAAAATAAGCTTTGTGAAGAAAAAATGATTATACTCGCTTGTTTACTTTTAAAACTATTAGTTTGATTATTTATGTCAAAATGGGTAAAACTTCATTATAGTTCGATGTCCCACTTTCCCAATGTGAAGTTAAGGCTAAAAACAACGATTTCTAGTCACAATAAGCTTTGTGACATCTTAATGATTATACTCCGCTTGTTTACTTTCAAAACTCTTAGTTTGATTATTTATGTCAAAATGGGTAAAACTTCATTATAGTTCGATTTCCCACATTTTTAATGTGAAGTTAAGGCTTAAAACAACTATTTCTAGTCACAATATGCTTTGTGAAGGCTTTAATGATTATACTCGGCTTGTTTACTTTCAAAACTCTTAGTTTGATTATTTATGTCAAAATGGGTAAAACTTCATTATAGTTCGATTTCTCACGTTTTCAATGTGAAGTTAAGGCTTAAAACAACTATTTCTAGTCACAATAAGCTTTGTGAAAGCTTTAATGATTATACTCGGCTTGTTTACTTTCAAAACTCTTAGTTTGATTATTTATGTCAAAATGGGTAAAACTTCATTATAGTTCGATTTCCCACGTTTTCAATGTGAAGTTAAGGCTTAAAACAACTATTTCTAGTCACAATATGCTTTGTGAAGTTTTAAATGATTATACTCGGCTTGTTTACTTTCAAAACTCTTAGTTTGATTATTTATGTCAAAATGGGTAAAACTTCATTATAGTTCGATTTCCCACGTTTTCAATATGAAGTTAAGGCTTAAAACAACTATTTCTAGTAAAAATAAGCTTTTTAGATTTAATGATATATACTCGTCTTGTTAAATTTTAAAACTATTTGAGTTTGATTTTTATACAAAATTGGTAAAACTTTATTATAGTTCGATATCCCACGTTTTCAATGTGAAGTTAAGGCTTAAAACAACGATTTCTAGTCACAATAAGCTTTGTGACATCTTAATGATTATACTCGGGTTGTTTACTTTCAAAACTCTTAGTTTGATTATTTATGTCAAAATGGGTAAAACTTCATTATAGTTCGATTTCCCACATTTTCAATGTGAAGTTAAGGCTTAAAACAACTATTTCTAGTCACAATATGCTTTGTGAAGGCTTTAATGATTATACTCGGCTTGTTTACTTTCAAAACACTTAGTTTGATTATTTATGTCAAAATGGGTAAAAATTTATTATAGTTCGATTTCCCACGTTTTCAATGTGAAGTTAAGGCTTAAAACAACTATTTCTAGTCACAATATGCTTTGTGAAGTTTTAATGATTATACTCGTCTTGTTTACTTTCAAAACTCTTAGTTTGATTATTTATGTCAAAATGGGTAAAACTTCATTATAGTTCGATTTCTCACGTTTTCAATGTGAAGTTAAGGCTTAAAACAACTATTTCTAGTCACAATATGCTTTGTGAAGGCTTTAATGATTATACTCGGCTTGTTTACTTTCAAAACTCTTTGTTTGATTATTTATGTCAAAATTGGTAAAACTTCATTATAGTTAGATTTCGCACATTTTCAACGTGAAGTTAAGGCTTAAAACAACTATTTCTAGTCACAATAAGCTTTGTGAAAGCTTTAATGATTATACTCGGCTTGTTTACTTTTAAAACTTTTAGTTTGATTATTTATGTCAAAATGGGTAAAACTTCATTATAGTTCGATTTCCCACGTTTTCAATGTGAAGTTAAGGCTTAAAACAACTATTTCTACTCATAATATGCATTGTGAAGTTTTCAATGATTATACTCGGCTTGTTTACTTTCAAAACTCTTAGTTTGATTATTTATGTCAAAATGGGTAAAACTTCATTATAGTTCGATTTCTCACGTTTTCAATGTGAAGTTAAGGCTAAAAACAACGATTTCTAGTCACAATAAGCTTTGTGACATCTTAATGATTATACTCCGCTTGTTTACTTTCAAAACTCTTAGTTTGATTATTTATGTCAAAATGGGTAAAACTTCATTATAGTTCAATTTCCAACATTTTCAATGTGAAGTTAAGGCTTAAAACAACTATTTCTAGTCACTATATGCTTTGTGAAGGCTTTAATGATTATACTCGGCTTGTTTACTTTCAAAACTCTTAGTTTGATTATTTATGTCAAAATGGGTATAACTTCATTATAGTTCGATTTCTCACGTTTTCAATGTGAAGTTAAGGCTTAAAACAACTATTTCTAGTCACAATAAGCTTTGTGAAAGCTTTAATGATTATACTCGGCTTGTTTACTTTCAAAACTCTTAGTTTGATTATTTATGTCAAAATGGGTAAAACTTCATTATAGTTCGATTTCCCACGTTTTCAATGTGAAGTTAAGGCTTAAAACAACTATTTCTAGTCACAATATGCTTTGTGAAGTTTTAAATGATTATACTCGGCTTGTTTACTTTCAAAACTCTTAGTTTGATTATTTATGTCAAAATGGGTAAAACTTCATTATAGTTCGATTTCCCACGTTTTCAATGTGAAGTTAAGGCTTAAAACAACGATTTCTATTAAAAATAAGCTTTGTGAAGATAAAATATTATATGCTCGCTTGTTAAATTTTAAAACTATTTGAACTATGATTATTTATGTCAAAATTGTTTAAACTTTATTATAGTTCGATGTCCCACGTTTTCAATGTGAAGTTAAGGCTTAAAACAACTATTTCTAGTCACAATAAGCTTTGTGACATCTTTAATGATTATACTCGGGTTGTTTACTTTCAAAACTCTTAGTTTGATTATTTATGTCAAAATGGGTAAAACTTCATTATAGTTCGATTTCCACATTTTCAATGTGAAGTTAAGGCTTAAAACAACTATTTCTAGTCACAATATGCTTTGTGAAGGCTTTAATGATTATACTCGGCTTGTTTACTTTCAAAACACTTAGTTTGATTATTTATGTCAAAATGGGTAAAACTTCATTATAGTTCGATTTCCCACGTTTTCAATGTGAAGCTAAGGCTTAAAACAACTATTTCTAGTCACAATATGCTTTGTGAAGTTTTCAATGATTATACTCGGCTTGTTTACTTTCAAAACTCTTAGTTTGATTATTTATGTCAAAATGGGTAAAACTTCATTATAGTTCGATTTCTCACGTTTTCAATGTGAAGTTAAGGCTTAAAACAACTATTTCTAGTCACAATATGCTTTGTGAAGGCTTTAATGATTATACTCGGCTTGTTTACTTTCAAAACTCTTTGTTTGATTATTTATGTCAAAATTGGTAAAACTTCATTATAGTTCGATTTCTCACATTTTCAATGTGAAGTTAAGGCTTAAAACAACTATTTCTAGTCACAATAAGCTTTGTGAAAGCTTTAATGATTATACTCGGCTTGTTTACTTTTAAAACTTTTAGTTTGATTATTTATGTCAAAATGGGTAAAACTTCATTATAGTTCGATTTCCCACGTTTTCAATGTGAAGTTAAGGCTTAAAACAACTATTTCTAGTCATATATGCTTTGTGAAGTTTTCAATGATTATACTCGGCTTGTTTACTTTCAAAACTCTTAGTTTGATTATTTATGTCAAAATGGGTAAAACTTCATTATAGTTCGATTTCTCACGTTTTCAATGTGAAGTTAAGGCTTAAAACAACTATTTCTAGTCACAATAAGCTTTGTGACATCTTAATGATTATACTCCGCTTGTTTACTTTCAAAACTCTTAGTTTGATTATTTATGTCAAAATGGGTAAAACTTCATTATAGTTCGATTTCCCACGTTTTCAATGTGAAGTTAAGGCTTAAAACAACTATTTCTAGTCACAATATGCTTTGTGAAGGCTTTAATGATTATACTCGGCTTGTTTACTTTCAAAACTCTTAGTTTGATTATTTATGTCAAAATGGGTAAAACATCATTATAGTTCGATTTCTCACGTTTTCAATGTGAAGTTAAGGCTTAAAACAACTATTTCTAGTCACAATAAGCTTTGTGAAAGCTTTAATGATTATACTCGGCTTGTTTACTTTCAAAACTCTTAGTTTGATTATTTATGTCAAAATGGGTAAAACTTCATTATAGTTCGATTTCCCACGTTTTCAATGTGAAGTTAAGGCTTAAAACAACTATTTCTAGTCACAATATGCTTTGTGAAGTTTTAAATGATTATACTCGGCTTGTTTACTTTCAAAACTCTTAGTTTGATTATTTATGTCAAAATGGGTAAAACTTCATTATAGTTCGATTTCTCACGTTTTCAATGTGAAGTTAAGGCTTAAAACAACTATTTCTAGTCACAATAAGCTTTGTGAAAGCTTTAATGATTATACTCGGCTTGTTTACTTTCAAAACTCTTAGTTTGATTATTTATGTCAAAATGGGTAAAACTTCATTATAGTTCGATTTCCCACGTTTTCCAATATGAAGTTAAGGCTTAAAACAACGATTTCTAGTAAAAATAAGCTTTGTAGAAGGCTTTAATGATTATACTCGGCTTGTTTACTTTCAAAACTCTATTAGTTTGATTATTTATGTCAAAATGGGTAAAACTTCATTATAGTTCGATTTCCCACTTTTCAATGTGAAGTTAAGGCTTAAAACAACTATTTCTAGTCACAATAAGCTTTGTGAAGGCTTTAATGATTATACTCGCTTGTTTACTTTCAAAACTCTTAGTTTGATTATTTATGTCAAAATGGGTAAAACTTCATTATAGTTCGATTTCTCACGTTTTCAATGTGAAGTTAAGGCTTAAAACAACTATTTCTAGTCACAATAAGCTTTGTGAAAGCTTTAATGATTATACTCGGCTTGTTTACTTTCAAAACTCTTAGTTTGATTATTTATGTCAAAATGGGTAAAACTTCATTATAGTTCGATTTCCCACGTTTTCAATGTGAAGTTAAGGCTTAAAACAACTATTTCTAGTCACAATATGCTTTGTGAAGTTTTAATGATTATACTCGGCTTGTTTACTTTCAAAACTCTTAGTTTGATTATTTATGTCAAAATGGGTAAAACTTCATTATAGTTCGATTTCCCACGTTTTCAATATGAAGTTAAGGCTTAAAACAACGATTTCTAGTCACAATAAGCTTTTAGATAAAATGATTATACTCGGCTTGTTTACTTTCAAAAACTTAGTTTGATTATTTATGTCAAAATTGTTAAAACTTTATTATAGTTCGATTCCCACGTTTTCAATGTGAAGTTAAGGCTTAAAACAACTATTTCTAGTCACAATAAGCTTTGTGACATCTTAATGATTATACTCGGGTTGTTTACTTTCAAAACTCTTAGTTTGATTATTTATGTCAAAATGGGTAAAACTTCATTATAGTTCGATTTCCCACATTTTCAATGTGAAGTTAAGGCTTAAAACAACTATTTCTAGTCACAAATATGCTTTGTGAAGGCTTTAATGATTATACTCGGCTTGTTTACTTTCAAAACACTTAGTTTGATTATTTATGTCAAAATGGGTAAAATTTATTATAGTTCGATTTCCCACGTTTTCAATGTGAAGTTAAGGCTTAAAACAACTATTTCTAGTCACAATATGCTTTGTGAAGTTTTAAATGATTATACTCGGCTTGTTTACTTTCAAAACTCTTAGTTTGATTATTTATGTCAAAATGGGTAAAACTTCATTATAGTTCGATTTCTCACGTTTTCAATGTGAAGTTAAGGCTTAAAACAAATATTTCTAGTCACAATATGCTTTGTGAAGGCTTTAATGATTATACTCTCGGCTTGTTTACTTTCAAAACTCTTTGTTTGATTATTTATGTCAAAATTGGTAAAACTTCATTATAGTTAGATTTCGCACATTTTCAATGTGAAGTTAAGGCTTAAAACAACTATTTCTAGTCACAATAAGCTTTGTGAAAGCTTTAATGATTATACTCGGCTTGTTTACTTTCAAAACTCTTAGTTTGATTATTTATGTCAAAATGGGTAAAACTTCATTATAGTTCGATTTCCCACGTTTTCAATGTGAAGTTAAGGCTTAAAACAACTATTTCTAGTCACAATATGCTTTGTGAAGTTTTCAATGATTATACTCGGCTTGTTTACTTTCAAAACTCTTAGTTTGATTATTTATGTCAAAATGGGTAAAACTTCATTATAGTTCGATTTCTCACGTTTTCAATGTGAAGTTAAGGCTTAAAACAACTATTTCTAGTCACAATAAGCTTTGTGACATCTTAATGATTATACTCCGCTTGTTTACTTTCAAAACTCTTAGTTTGATTATTTATGTCAAAATGGGTAAAACTTCATTATAGTTCGATTTCCCACGTTTTCAATATGAAGTTAAGGCTTAAAACAACTATTTCTAGTCACAATATGCTTTGTGAAGGCTTTAATGATTATACTCGGCTTGTTTACTTTCAAAACTCTTAGTTTGATTATTTATGTCAAAATGGGTAAAACTTCATTATAGTTCGATTTCTCACGTTTTCAATGTGAAGTTAAGGCTTAAAACAACTATTTCTAGTCACAATAAGCTTTGTGAAAGCTTTAATGATTATACTCGGCTTGTTTACTTTCAAAACTCTTAGTTTGATTATTTATGTCAAAATGGGTAAAACTTCATTATAGTTCGATTTCCCACGTTTCCAATGTGAAGGTTGGGCTTAAAACAACTATTTCTAGTCACAATATGCTTTGTGAAGGCTTTAATGATTATACTCGCTTTTTTACTTTCAAAACTCTTAGTTTGATTATTTATGTCAAAATGGGTAAAACTTCATTATAGTTCGATTTCTCACGTTTTCAATGTGAAGTTAAGGCTTAAAACAACTATTTCTAGTCACAATAAGCTTTGTGAAAGCTTTAATGATTATACTCGGCTTGTTTACTTTCAAAACTCTTAGTTTGATTATTTATGTCAAAATGGGTAAAACTTCATTATAGTTCGATTTCCCACGTTTCAATATGAAGTTAAGGCTTAAAACAACGATTTCTAGTAACAATAAGCTTTGTGAAGGCTTTAATGATTATACTCGCTTGTTAAATTTTAAAACTATTAGTTTGATTATTTATGTCAAAATCGGTAAAACTTCATTATAGTTCGATGTCCCCACATTTTCAATGTGAAGTTAAGGCTTAAAACAACTATTTCTAGTCACAATAAGCTTTGTGACATCTTTAATGATTATACTCGCTTGTTTACTTTCAAAACTCTTAGTTTGATTATTTATGTCAAAATTGGTAAAACTTCGTTATAGTTCGATTTCCCACATTTTTTAATGTGAAGTTAAGGCTTAAAACAACTATTTCTAGTAACAATAAGCTTTGTGAAGGCTTTAATGATTATACTCGGCTTGTTTACTTTCAAAACTCTTAGTTTGATTATTTATGTCAAAATGGGTAAAACTTCATTATAGTTCGATTTCTCACGTTTTCAATGTGAAGTTAAGGCTTAAAACAACTATTTCTAGTCACAATAAGCTTTGTGAAAGCTTTAATGATTATACTCGGCTTGTTTACTTTCAAAACTCTTAGTTTGATTATTTATGTCAAAATGGGTAAAACTTCATTATAGTTCGATTTCTCACGTTTTCAATGTGAAGTTAAGGCTTAAAACAACTATTTCTAGTCACAATATGCTTTGTGAAGGCTTTAATGATTATACTCGGCTTGTTTACTTTCAAAACTCTTTGTTTGATTATTTATGTCAAAATTGGTAAAACTTCATTATAGTTCGATTTCTCACATTTTCAATGTGAAGTTAAGGCTTAAAACAACTATTTCTAGTCACAATAAGCTTTGTGAAAGCTTTAATGATTATACTCGGCTTGTTTACTTTCAAAACTCTTAGTTTGATTATTTATGTCAAAATGGGTAAAACTTCATTATAGTTCGATTTCCCACGTTTTCAATGTGAAGTTAAGGCTTAAAACAACTATTTCTAGTCACAATATGCTTTGTGAAGTTTTCAATGATTATACTCGGCTTGTTTACTTTCAAAACTCTTAGTTTGATTATTTATGTCAAAATGGGTAAAACTTCATTATAGTTCGATTTCTCACGTTTTCAATGTGAAGTTAAGGCTTAAAACAACGATTTCTAGTCACAATAAGCTTTGTGACATCTTAATGATTATACTCCGCTTGTTTACTTTCAAAACTCTTAGTTTGATTATTTATGTCAAAATGGGTAAAACTTCATTATAGTTCGATTTCCACGTTTTCAATGTGAAGTTAAGGCTTAAAACAACTATTTCTAGTAACAATATGCTTTGTTAAGGCTTTAATGATTATACTCGGCTTGTTTACTTTCAAAACTCTTAGTTTGATTATTTATGTCAAAATGGGTAAAACTTCATTATAGTTCGATTTCTCACGTTTTCAATGTGAAGTTAAGGCTTAAAACAACTATTTTTAGTCACAATAAGCTTTGTGAAAGCTTTAATGATTATACTCGGCTTGTTTACTTTCAAAACTCTTAGTTTGATTATTTATGTCAAAATGGGTAAAACTTCATTATAGTTCGATTTCCCACGTTTTCAATATGAAGTTAAGGCTTAAAACAACTATTTCTAGTCAAAATAAGCTTTGTGAAGGCTTTAATGATTATACTCGCTTGTTTACTTTCAAAACTATTAGTTTGATTATTTATGTCAAAATCGGTAAAACTTCATTATAGTTCGATTTCCCACTTTTCAATGTGAAGTTAAGGCTAAAAACAACGATTTCTAGTCACAATAAGCTTTGTGACATCTTAATGATTATACTCCGCTTGTTTACTTTCAAAACTCTTAGTTTGATTATTTATGTCAAAATGGGTAAAACTTCATTATAGTTCGATTTCCCACATTTTCAATGTGAAGTTAAGGCTTAAAATAACTATTTCTAGTCACAATATGCTTTGTGAAGGCTTTAATGATTATACTCGGCTTGTTTACTTTCAAAACTCTTAGTTTGATTATTTATGTCAAAATGGGTAAAACTTCATTATAGTTCGATTTCTCACATTTTCAATGTGAAGTTAAGGCTTAAAAAACTATTTCTAGTCACAATAAGCTTTGTGAAAGCTTTAATGATTATACTCGGCTTGTTTACTTTCAAAACTCTTAGTTTGATTATTTATGTCAAAATGGGTAAAACTTCATTATAGTTCGATTTTCCACGTTTTCAATGTGAAGTTAAGGCTTAAAACAACTATTTCTAGTAACAATAAGCTTTGTGAAAGCTTTAATGATTATACTCGGCTTGTTTACTTTTCAAAACTTTAGTTTGATTATTTATGTCAAAATGGGTAAAACTTCATTATAGTTCGATTTCCCACGTTTTCAATGTGAAGTTAAGGCTTAAAACAACTATTTCTAGTCACAATATGCTTTGTGAAGTTTTCAATGATTATACTCGGCTTGTTTACTTTCAAAACTCTTAGTTTGATTATTTATGTCAAAATGGGTAAAACTTCATTATAGTTCGATTTCTCACGTTTTCAATGTGAAGTTAAGGCTAAAAACAACGATTTCTAGTCACAATAAGCTTTGTGACATCTTTAATGATTATACTCCGCTTGTTTACTTTCAAAACTCTTAGTTTGATTATTTATGTCAAAATGGGTAAAACTTCATTATAGTTCGATTTCCCACGTTTTCAATGTGAAGTTAAGGCTTAAAACAACTATTTCTAGTCACAATATGCTTTGTGAAGGCTTTAATGATTATACTCGGCTTGTTTACTTTCAAAACTCTTAGTTTGATTATTTATGTCAAAATGGGTAAAACTTCATTATAGTTCGATTTCTCACGTTTTCAATGTGAAGTTAAGGCTTAAAACAACTATTTCTAGTCACAATAAGCTTTGTGAAAGCTTTAATGATTATACTCGGCTTGTTTACTTTCAAAACTCTTAGTTTGATTATTTATGTCAAAATGGGTAAAACTTCATTATAGTTCGATTTCCCACGTTTTCAATGTGAAGTTAAGGCTTAAAACAACGATTTCTATTAAAAATAAGCTTTGTGAAGGCTTTAATGATTATACTCGGCTTGTTTACTTTTAAAACTCTTAGAATTATAATTTATGTCAAAATGGGTAAAACTTCATTATAGTTCAATTTCCCACTTTCCCAATGTGAAGTTAAGGCTTAAAACAACGATTTCTAGTCACAATAAGCTTTGTGACATCTTAATGATTATACTCCGCTTGTTTACTTTCAAAACTCTTAGTTTGATTATTTATGTCAAAATGGGTAAAACTTCATTATAGTTCAATTTCCCACATTTTCAATGTGAAGTTAAGGCTTAAAACAACTATTTCTAGTCACTATATGCTTTGTGAAGGCTTTAATGATTATACTCGGCTTGTTTACTTTCAAAACTCTTAGTTTGATTATTTATGTCAAAATGGGTAAAACTTCATTATAGTTCGATTTCTCACGTTTTCAATGTGAAGTTAAGGCTTAAAACAACTATTTCTAGTCACAATAAGCTTTGTGAAAGCTTTAATGATTATACTCGGCTTGTTTACTTTCAAAACTCTTAGTTTGATTATTTATGTCAAAATGGGTAAAACTTCATTATAGTTCGATTTCCACGTTTTCAATGTGAAGTTAAGGCTTAAAACAACTATTTCTAGTCACAATATGCTTTGTGAAGTTTTAATGATTATACTCGGCTTGTTTACTTTCAAAACTCTTAGTTTGATTATTTATGTCAAAATGGGTAAAACTTCATTATAGTTCGATATCCCACGTTTCAATATGAAGTTAAGGCTTAAAACAACGATTTCTAGTCAAAATAAGCTTTGTTTTTAGATAAAATGATTATACTTGTCTTGTTTACTTTCAAAACTTAGTTTGATATGATTTATGTAAAAAATTGTAAAACTTTATTATCGTTCTATGTCCCACGTCACTCAATGTGAAGTTAAGGCTTAAAACAACTATTTCTAGTCACAATAAGCTTTGTGACATCTTAATGATTATACTCGGGTTGTTTACTTTCAAAACTCTTAGTTTGATTATTTATGTCAAAATGGGTAAAACTTCATTATAGTTCGATTTCCCACATTTTCAATGTGAAGTTAAGGCTTAAAACAACTATTTCTAGTCACAATATGCTTTGTGAAGGCTTTAATGATTATACTCGCTTGTTTACTTTCAAAACACTTAGTTTGATTATTTATATCAAAATGGGTAAAACTTTATTAAAGTTCGATTTCCCACGTTTTCAATGTGAAGTTAAGGCTTAAAACAACTATTTCTAGTCACAATATGCTTTGTGAAGTTTTCAATGATTATACTCGGCTTGTTTACTTTCAAAACTCTTAGTTTGATTATTTATGTCAAAATGGGTAAAACTTCATTATAGTTCGATTTCTCACGTTTTCAATGTGAAGTTAAGGCTTAAAACAACTATTTCTAGTCACAATATGCTTTGTGAAGGCTTTAATGATTATACTCGGCTTGTTTACTTTCAAAACTCTTTGTTTGATTATTTATGTCAAAATTGGTAAAACTTCATTATAGTTAGATTTTCACATTTTCATGTGAAGTTAAGGCTTAAAACAACTATTTCTAGTCACAATAAGCTTTGTGAAAGCTTTAATGATTATACTCGGCTTGTTTACTTTCAAAACTTTTAGTTTGATTATTTATGTCAAAATGGGTAAAATTTCATTATAGTTCGATTTCCCACGTTTTCAATGTGAAGTTAAGGCTTAAAACAACTATTTCTAGTCACAATATGCTTTGTGAAGTTTTCAATGATTATACTCGGCTTGTTTACTTTCAAAACTCTTAGTTTGATTATTTATGTCAAAATGGGTAAAACTTCATTATAGTTCGATTTCTCACGTTTTCAATGTGAAGTTAAGGCTAAAAACAACGATTTCTAGTCACAATAAGCTTTGTGACATCTTTAATGATTATACTCCGCTTGTTTACTTTCAAAACTCTTAGTTTGATTATTTATGTCAAAATGGGTAAAACTTCATTATTGTTCAATTTCCCACGTTTTCAATATGAAGTTAAGGCTTAAAACAACTATTTCTAGTCACAATATGCTTTGTGAAGGCTTTAATGATTATACTCGGCTTGTTTACTTTCAAAACTCTTAGTTTGATTATTTATGTCAAAATGGGTAAAACATCATTATAGTTCGATTTCTCACGTTTTCAATGTGAAGTTAAGGCTTAAAACAACTATTTCTAGTCACAATAAGCTTTGTGAAAGCTTTAATGATTATACTCGGCTTGTTTACTTTCAAAACTCTTAGTTTGATTATTTATGTCAAAATGGGTAAAATTCATTATAGTTCGATTTCCACGTTTCAATGTGAAGGTAAGGCTTAAAACAACGATTTCTAGTCACAATATGCTTTGTGAAGGCTTTAATGATTATACTCGACTTTTTTACTTTCAAAACTCTTAGTTTGATTATTTATGTCAAAATGGGTAAAACTTCATTATAGTTCGATTTCTCACGTTTTCAATGTGAAGTTAAGGCTTAAAACAACTATTTCTAGTCACAATAAGCTTTTTGAAAGCTTTAATGATTATACGCGGCTTGTTTACTTTCAAAACTCTTAGTTTGATTATTTATGTCAAAATGGGTAAAACTTCATTATAGTTCGATTTCCCACGTTTTCAATATGAAGTTAAGGCTTAAAACAACGATTTCTATTAAAAATAAGCTTTGTAGAAAAAATGATTATACTCGGCTTGTTAAATTTTAAAACTATTAGAATTATGATTATTTATACAAAATGGTTAAAACTTCATTATAGTTCGATGTCCCACTTTTCAATGTGAAGTTAAGGCTAAAAACAACGATTTCTAGTCACAATAAGCTTTGTGAAGCTTTAATGATTATACTCCGCTTGTTTACTTTCAAAACTCTTAGTTTGATTATTTATGTCAAAATGGGTAAAACTTCATTATAGTTCAATTTCCCACATTTTCAATGTGAAGTTAAGGCTTAAAACAACTATTTCTAGTCACAATATGCTTTGTGAAGGCTTTAATGATTATACTCGGCTTGTTTACTTTCAAAACTCTTAGTTTGATTATTTATGTCAAAATGGGTATAACTTCATTATAGTTCGATTTCTCACGTTTTCAATGTGAAGTTAAGGCTTAAAACAACTATTTCTAGTCACAATAAGCTTTGTGAAAGCTTTAATGATTATACTCGGCTTGTTTACTTTCAAAACTCTTAGTTTGATTATTTATGTCAAAATGGGTAAAACTTCATTATAGTTCGATTTCCCACGTTTTCAATGTGAAGTTAAGGCTTAAAACAACTATTTTAGTCACAATATGCTTTGTGAAGTTTTAAATGATTATACTCGGCTTGTTTACTTTCAAAACTCTTAGTTTGATTATTTATGTCAAAATGGGTAAAACTTCATTATAGTTCGATTTCCACACGTTTCAATATGAAGTTAAGGCTTAAAACAACGATTTCTATTAAAAATAAGCTTTGTTTAGCTTAAAATGATTATATGCTCGTCTTTTTAAATTTTAAAACTATTTGAACTATGATTTTTATACAAAATGGGTAAAACTTTATTATAGTTCGATATTCCCACGTTTTCAATGTGAAGTTAAGGCTTAAAACAACGATTTCTAGTCACAATAAGCTTTGTGACATCTTTAATGATTATACTCGGATTGTTTACTTTCAAAACTCTTAGTTTGATTATTTATGTCAAAATGGGTAAAACTTCATTATAGTTCGATTTCCCACATTTTCAATGTGAAGTTAAGGCTTAAAACAACTATTTCTAGTCACAATATGCTTTGCGAAGGCTTTAATGATTATACTCGGCTTATTTACTTTCAAAACACTTAGTTTGATTATTTATATCAAAATCTGTAAAAATTCATTAAAGTCCGATTTCCCACGTTTTCAATGTGAAGCTAAGGCTTAAAACAACTATTTCTAGTCACAATATGCTTTGTGAAGTTTTAAATGATTATACTCGGCTTGTTTACTTTCAAAACTCTTAGTTTGATTATTTATGTCAAAATGGGTAAAATTTCATTATAGTTCGATTTCTCACGTTTTCAATGTGAAGTTAAGGCTTAAAACAACTATTTCTAGTCACAATATGCTTTGTGAAGGCTTTAATGATTATACTCGGCTTGTTTACTTTCAAAACTCTTTGTTTGATTATTTATGTCAAAATTGGTAAAACTTCATTATAGTTCGATTTCTCACATTTTCAACGTGAAGTTAAGGCTTAAAACAACTATTTCTAGTCACAATAAGCTTTGTGAAAGCTTTAATGATTATACTCGGCTTGTTTACTTTCAAAACTCTTAGTTTGATTATTTATGTCAAAATGGGTAAAACTTCATTATAGTTCGATTTTCCACGTTTTCAATGTGAAGTTAAGGCTTAAAACAACTATTTCTAGTCACAATAAGCTTTGTGAAAGCTTTAATGATTATACTCGGCTTGTTTACTTTCAAAAGTTTTAGTTTGATTATTTATGTCAAAATGGGTAAAACTTCATTATAGTTAGATTTCCCACGTTTTCAATGTGAAGTTAAGGCTTAAAACAACTATTTCTAGTCATAATATGCATTGTGAAGTTTTCAATGATTATACTCGGCTTGTTTACTTTCAAAACTCTTAGTTTGATTATTTATGTCAAAATGGGTAAAACTTCATTATAGTTCGATTTCTCACGTTTTCAATGTGAAGTTAAGGCTTAAAACAACGATTTCTAGTCACAATAAGCTTTGTGACATCTTAATGATTATACTCCGCTTGTTTACATTCAAAACTCTTAGTTTGATTATTTATGTCAAAATGGGTAAAACTTCATTATAGTTCGATTTCCCGCGTTTTCAATGTGAAGTTAAGGCTTAAAAAAACTATTTCTAGTCACAATATGCTTTGTGAAGGCTTTAATGATTATACTCGGCTTGTTTACTTTCAAAACACTTAGTTTGATTATTTATGTCAAAATGGGTAAAACATCATTATAGTTCGATTTCTCACGTTTTCAATGTGAAGTTAAGGCTTAAAACAACTATTTCTAGTCACAATATGCTTTGTGAAGGTTGGGCTTAAAACAACGATTTCTAGTCACAATATGCTTTGTTAAGGCTTTAATGATTATACTCGGCTTTTTTACTTTCAAAACTCTTAGTTTGATTATTTATGTCAAAATGGGTAAAACATCATTATAGTTCGATTTCTCACGTTTTCAATGTGAAGTTAAGGCTTAAAACAACTATTTCAAGTCACAATAAGCTTTGTGAAAGCTTTAATGATTATACGCGGCTTGTTTACTTTCAAAACTCTTAGTTTGATTATTTATGTCAAAATGGGTAAAACTTCATTATAGTTCGATTTCCCACGTTTCCAATATGAAGTTAAGGCTTAAAACAACGATTTCTATTAAAAATAAGCTTTGTGAAGAAAAAATGATTATATGCTCGCTTGTTAAATTTTAAAACTATTAGAATTATGATTTTATACAAAATCGTTAAAACTTCATTATAGTTCGATGTCCCACTTTCCCAATGTGAAGTTAAGGCTAAAAACAACGATTTCTAGTCACAATAAGCTTTGTGACATCTTAATGATTATACTCCGCTTGTTTAATTTCAAAACTCTTAGTTTGATTATTTATGTCATAATGGGTAAAACTTCATTATAGTTCAATTTCCCATATTTTCAATGTGAAGTTAAGGCTTAAAACAACTATTTCTAGTCACTATATGCTTTGTGAAGGCTTTAATGATTATACTCGGCTTGTTTACTTTCAAAACTCTTAGTTTGATTATTTATGTCAAAATGGGTATAACTTCATTATAGTTCGATTTGTCACGTTTTCAATGTGAAGTTAAGGCTTAAAATAACTATTTCTAGTCACAATAAGCTTTGTGAAAGCTTTAATGATTATACTCGGCTTGTTTACTTTCAAAACTCTTAGTTTGATTATTTATGTCAAAATGGGTAAAACTTCATTATAGTTCGATTTCCCACGTTTTCAATGTGAAGTTAAGGCTTAAAACAACTATTTCTAGTCACAATATGCTTTGTGAAGTTTTAAATGATTATACTCGGCTTGTTTACTTTCAAAACTCTTAGTTTGATTATTTATGTCAAAATGGGTAAAACTTCATTATAGTTCGATTTCCCACGTTTTCAATATGAAGTTAAGGCTTAAAACAACTATTTCTATTAAAAATAAGCATTTTTAGATAAAATATGATATATACTCGTCTTGTTAAATTTTAAAACTATTTGAACTATGATTTTATACAAAATTTTTAAAACTTTATTATAGTTCTATATCCCACGTTGCCTAATGTGAAGTTAAGGCTTAAAACAACGATTTCTAGTCACAATAAGCTTTGTGACATCTTAATGATTATACTCGGGTTGTTTACTTTCAAAACTCTTAGTTTGATTATTTATGTCAAAATGGGTAAAACTTCATTATAGTTCAATTTCCCACATTTTCAATGTGAAGTTAAGGCTTAAAACAACTATTTCTAGTCACAGTATGCTTTGTGAAGGCTTTAATGATTATACTCGGCTTGTTTACTTTCAAAACACTTAGTTTGATTATTTATATCAAAATCTGTAAAAATTTATTAAAGTCTGATTTCCCACGTTTTCAATGTAAAGCTAAGGCTTAAAACAACTATTTCTAATCACAATATGCTTTGTGACATCTTAATGATTATACTCCGCTTGTTTACATTCAAAACTCTTAGTTTGATTATTTATGTTAAAATGGGTAAAACTTCATTATAGTTCGATTTCCCACGTTTTCAATGTGAAGTTAAGGCTTAAAACAACTATTTCTAGTCACAATATGCTTTGTGAAGGCTTTAATGATTATACTCGGCTTGTTGACTTTCAAAACACTTAGTTTGATTATTTATGTCAAAATGGGTAAAACTTCATTATAGTTAGATTTCTCACATTTTCAATGTGAAGTTAAGGCTTAAAACAACTATTTCTAGTCACAATAAGCTTTGTGAAAGCTTTAATGATTATACTCGGCTTGTTTACTTTTAAAACTTTTAGTTTGATTATTTATGTCAAAATGGGTAAAACTTCATTATAGTTCGATTTCCCACGTTTTCAATGTGAAGTTAAGGCTTAAAACAACTATTTCTAGTCATAATATGCATTGTGAAGTTTTCAATGATTATACTCGGCTTGTTTACTTTCAAAACTCTTAGTTTGATTATTTATGTCAAAATGGGTAAAACTTCATTATAGTTCGATTTCTCACGTTTTCAATGTGAAGTTAAGGCTAAAAACAACGATTTCTAGTCACAATAAGCTTTGTGACATCTTAATGATTATACTCCGCTTGTTTACTTTCAAAACTCTTAGTTTGATTATTTATGTCAAAATGGGTAAAACTTCATTATTGTTCAATTTCCCACGTTTTCAATATGAAGTTAAGGCTTAAAACAACTATTTCTAGTCACAATATGCTTTGTGAAGGCTTTAATGATTATACTCGGCTTGTTTACTTTCAAAACACTTAGTTTGATTATTTATGTCAAAATGGGTAAAACATCATTATAGTTCGATTTCTCACGTTTTCAATGTGAAGTTAAGGCTTAAAACAACTATTTCTAGTCACAATAAGCTTTGTGAAAGCTTTAATGATTATACTCGGCTTGTTTACTTTCAAAACTCTTAGTTTGATTATTTATGTCAAAATGGGTAAAAATTCATTATAGTTCGATTTCCCACGTTTCAATGTGAAGGTTGGGCTTAAAACAACGATTTCTAGTAACAATATGCTTTGTTAAGGCTTTAATGATTATACTCGGCTTTTTTACTTTCAAAACTCTTAGTTTGATTATTTATGTCAAAAATGGGTAAAACATCATTATAGTTCGATTTCTCACGTTTTCAATGTGAAGTTAAGGCTTAAAACAACTATTTTAGTCACAATAAGCTTTGTGAAAGCTTTAATGATTATACGCGGCTTGTTTACTTTCAAAACTCTTAGTTTGATTATTTATGTCAAAATGGGTAAAACTTCATTATAGTTCGATTTCCCACGTTTCCAATATGAAGTTAAGGCTTAAAACAACGATTTCTATTAAAAATAAGCGTTTGTGAAAAAATATGTTTATGCTCGTCTTGTTAAATTTTAAAACTATTAGAGTTTATGATTTTATACAAAATCGTTAAAACTTCATTATAGTTCAATGTCCCACTTTCCTAATGTGAAGTTAAGGCTAAAAACAACGATTTCTAGTCACAATAAACTTTGTGACATCTTAATGATTATACTCGCTTGTTTAATTTCAAAACTCTTAGTTTGATTATTTATGTCAAAATGGGTAAAACTTCATTATAGTTCAATTTCCCACATTTTCAATGTGAAGTTAAGGCTTAAAACAACTATTTCTAGTCACAATATGCTTTGTGAAGGCTTTAATGATTATACTCGGCTTGTTAACTTTCAAAACTCTTATTTGATTATTTATGTCAAAATGGGTATAACTTCATTATAGTTCGATTTCTCACATTTTCAATGTGAAGTTAAGGCTTAAAAAAACTATTTCTAGTCACAATAAGCTTTGTGAAAGCTTTAATGATTATACTCGGCTTGTTTACTTTCAAAACTCTTAGTTTGATTATTTATGTCAAAATGGGTAAAACTTCATTATAGTTCGATTTCTCACGTTTTCAATGTGAAGTTAAGGCTTAAAACAACTATTTCTAGTCACAATAAGCTTTGTGAAGGCTTTAATGATTATACTCGGCTTGTTTACTTTCAAAACTCTTAGTTTGATTATTTATATCAAAATGGGTAAAACTTCATTATAGTTCGATTTCCCACGTTTTCAATGTAAAGTTAAGGCTTAAAACAACTATTTCTAGTCACAATATGCTTTGTGAAGTTTTAAATGATTATACTCGGCTTGTTTACTTTCAAAACTCTTAGTTTGATTATTTATGTCAAAATGGGTAAAATTTCATTATAGTTCGATTTCTCACATTTTCAATGTGAAGTTAAGGCTAAAAACAACGATTTCTAGTCACAATAAGCTTTGTGACATCTTAATGATTATACTCGCTTGTTTACATTCAAAACTCTTAGTTTGATTATTTATGTTAAAATGGGTAAAACTTCATTATAGTTCGATTTCCACGTTTTCAATGTGAAGTTAAGGCTTAAAACAACTATTTCTAGTCACAATATGCTTTGTGAAGGCTTTAATGATTATACTCGGCTTGTTTACTTTCAAAACACTTAGTTTGATTATTTATGTCAAAATTGGTAAAACTTCATTATAGTTAGATTTCGCACATTTTCAACGTGAAGTTATGGCTTAAAACAACTATTTCTAGTCACAATAAGCTTTGTGAAAGCTTTAATGATTATACTCGGCTTGTTTACTTTTAAAACTTTTAGTTTGATTATTTATGTCAAAATGGGTATAACTTCATTATAGTTCGATTTCTCACGTTTTCAATGTGAAGTTAAGGCTTAAAACAACTATTTCTAGTCACAATAAGCTTTGTGAAGGCTTTAATGATTATACTCGGCTTGTTTACTTTCAAAACTCTTAGTTTGATTATTTATATCAAAATGGGTAAAATTTATTAAGTTCGATTTCCCACGTTTTCAATGTAAAGCTAAGGCTTAAAACAACTATTTCTAGTCACAATATGCTTTGTGAATTTTTAAATGATTATACTCGGCTTGTTTACTTTTAAAACTTTTAGTTTGATTATTTATGTCAAAATGGGTATAACTTCACTATAGTTCGATTTCTCACGTTTTCAATGTGAAGTTAAGGCTTAAAACAACTATTTCTAGTCACAATAAGCTTTGTGAAAGCTTTAATGATTATACGCGGCTTGTTTACTTTCAAAACTCTTAGTTTGATTATTTATGTCAAAATGGGTAAAACTTCATTATAGTTCGATTTCCCACGTTTCCAATATGAAGTTAAGGCTTAAAACAACGATTTCTATTAAAAATAAGCGTTTGTAGAAAAAATATGTTTATGCTCGTCTTGTTAAATTTTAAAACTATTAGAATTATAATTTTATACAAAATCGTTAAAACTTCGTTATAGTTCAATGTCCCACTTTTCCTATGTGAAGTTAAGGCTAAAAACAACGATTTCTAGTCACAATAAGCTTTGTGACATCTTAATGATTATACTCCGCTTGTTTAATTTCAAAACTCTTAGTTTGATTATTTATGTCATAATGGGTAAAACTTCATTATAGTTCAATTTCCCACATTTTCAATGTGAAGTTAAGGCTTAAAACAACTATTTCTAGTCACAATATGCTTTGTGAAGGCTTTAATGATTATACTCGGCTTGTTTACTTTCAAAACACTTAGTTTGATTATTTATGTCAAAATGGGTAAAACTTCATTATAGTTCGATTTCCCACGTTTCCAATATGAAGTTAAGGCTTAAAACAACGATTTCTATTAAAAATAAGCATTTTTAGATAAAATATGTATATGCTCGTCTTGTTAAATTTTAAAACTATTTGAACTATGATTTTTATACAAAATTGTTAAAACTTTATTATAGTTATATCCCACGTTTCCTATGTGAAGTTAAGGCTTAAAACAACTATTTCTAGTCACAATAAGCTTTGTGACATCTTAATGATTTACTCGGGTTGTTTACTTTCAAAACTCTTAGTTTGATTATTTATGTCAAAATGGGTAAAACTTCATTATAGTTCAATTTCCCACATTTTCAATGTGAAGTTAAGGCTTAAAACAACTATTTCTAGTCACAGTATGCTTTGTGAAGGCTTTAATGATTATACTCGGCTTGTTTACTTTCAAAACACTTAGTTTGATTATTTATATCAAAATCGGTAAAAATTTATTAAAGTCTGATTTCCCACGTTTTCAATGTAAAGCTAAGGCTTAAAACAACTATTTCTAGTCACAATATGCTTTGTGAAGTTTTAAATGATTATACTCGGCTTGTTTACTTTCAAAACTCTTAGTTTGATTATTTATGTCAAAATGGGTAAAATTTCATTATAGTTCGATTTCTCACATTTTCAATGTGAAGTTAAGGCTTAAAACAACTATTTCTAGTCACAATATGCATTGTGAAGGCTTTAATGATTATACTCGGCTACTTTCAAAACTCTTTGTTTGATTATTTATGTCAAAATTGGTAAAACTTCATTATAGTTAGATTTCGCACATTTTCAACGTGAAGTTAAGGCTTAAAAGAACTATTTCTAGTCACAATAAGCTTTGTGAAAGCTTTAATGATTATACTCGGCTTGTTTACTTTTAAAACTTTTAGTTTGATTATTTATGTCAAAATGGGTAAAACTTCATTATAGTTCGATTTCCCACGTTTTCAATGTGAAGTTAAGGCTTATAACAACTATTTCTACTCATAATATGCATTGTGAAGTTTTCAATGATTATACTCGGCTTGTTTACTTTCAAAACTCTTAGTTTGATTATTTATGTCAAAATGGGTAAAACTTCATTATAGTTCGATTTCTCACGTTTTCAATGTGAAGTTAAGGCTAAAAACAACGATTTCTAGTCACAATAAGCTTTGTGACATCTTAATGATTATACTCGCTTGTTTACTTTCAAAACTCTTAGTTTGATTATTTATGTCAAAATGGGTAAAACTTCATTATTGTTCAATTTCCCACGTTTTCAATATGAAGTGAAGGCTTAAAACAACTATTTCTAGTCACAATATGCTTTGTGAAGGCTTTAATGATTATACTCGGCTTGTTTACTTTCAAAACACTTAGTTTGATTATTTATGTCAAAATGGGTAAAACATCATTATAGTTCGATTTCTCACGTTTTCAATGTGAAGTTAAGGCTTAAAACAACTATTTCTAGTCACAATAAGCTTTGTGAAAGCTTTAATGATTATACTCGGCTTGTTTACTTTCAAAACTCTTAGTTTGATTATTTATGTCAAAATGGGTAAAAATTCATTATAGTTCGATTTCCCACGTTTCCAATGTGAAGGTTGGGCTTAAAACAGCGATTTCTAGTAACAATATGCTTTGTTAAGGCTTTAATGATTATACTCGGCTTTTTTACTTTCAAAACTCTTAGTTTGATTATTTATGTCAAAAAGGGGTAAAACGTCATTATAGTTCGATTTCTCACGTTTTCAATGTGAAGTTAAGGCTTAAAACAACTATTTTTAGTCACAATAAGCTTTGTGAAAGCTTTAATGATTATACGCGGCTTGTTTACTTTCAAAACTCTTAGTTTGATTATTTATGTCAAAATGGGTAAAACTTCATTATAGTTCGATTTCCCACGTTTCCAATATGAAGTTAAGGCTTAAAACAACGATTTCTATTAAAAATAAGCGTTTGTAGAAAAAATATGTTTATGCTCGTCTTGTTAAATTTTAAAACTATTAGAATTATGATTTTATACAAAATCGTTAAAACTTCGTTATCGTCCAATGTCCCACTTTCCCTACGAGAAGTTAAGGCTAAAAACAACGATTTCTAGTCACAATAAACTTTGTGACATCTTAATGATTATACCTTGTTTAATTTCAAAACTCTTAGTTTGATTATTTATGTCAAAATGGGTAAAACTTCATTATAGTTCAATTTCCCACATTTTCAATGTGAAGTTAAGGCTTAAAACAACTATTTCTAGTCACAATATGCTTTGTGAAGGCTTTAATGATTATACTCGGCTTGTTTACTTTCAAAACTCTTATTTGATTATTTATGTCAAAATGGGTATAACTTCATTATAGTTCGATTTCTCACATTTTCAATGTGAAGTTAAGGCTTAAAACAACTATTTCTAGTCACAATAAGCTTTGTGAAGGCTTTAATGATTATACTCGGCTTGTTTACTTTCAAAACACTTAGTTTGATTATTTATATCAAAATCTGTAAAAATTTATTAAAGTCTGATTTCCCACGTTTTCAATGTAAAGCTAAGGCTTAAAACAACTATTTCTAGTCACAATATGCTTTGTGAAGTTTTAAATGATTATACTCGGCTTGTTTACTTTCAAAACTCTTAGTTTGATTATTTATGTCAAAATTGGTAAAATTTCATTATAGTTCGATTTCTCACATTTTCAATGTGAAGTTAAGGCTAAAAACAACGATTTCTAGTCACAATAAGCTTTGTGACATCTTAATGATTATACTCCGCTTGTTTACATTCAAAACTCTTAGTTTGATTATTTATGTTAAAATGGGTAAAACTTCATTATAGTTCGATTTCCCACGTTTTCAATGTGAAGTTAAGGCTTAAAACAACTATTTCTAGTCACAATATGCTTTGTGAAGGCTTTAATGATTATACTCGGCTTGTTTACTTTCAAAACACTTAGTTTGATTATTTATGTCAAAATTGGTAAAACTTCATTATAGTTAGATTTCGCACATTTTCAACGTGAAGTTATGGCTTAAAACAACTATTTCTAGTCACAATAAGCTTTGTGAAAGCTTTAATGATTATACTCGGCTTGTTTACTTTTAAAACTTTTAGTTTGATTATTTATGTCAAAATGGGTATAACTTCATTATAGTTCGATTTCTCACGTTTTCAATGTGAAGTTAAGGCTTAAAACAACTATTTCTAGTCACAATAAGCTTTGTGAAGGCTTTAATGATTATACTCGGCTTGTTTACTTTCAAAACACTTAGTTTGATTATTTATATCAAAATCGGTTAAAATTTATTAAAGTCTGATTTCCCACGTTTTCAATGTAAAGCTAAGGCTTAAAACAACTATTTCTAGTCACAATATGCTTTGTGAAGTTTTAAATGATTATACTCGGCTTGTTTACTTTCAAAACTCTTAGTTTGATTATTTACGTCAAAATGGGTAAAATTTCATTATAGTTCGATTTCTCACATTTTCAATGTGAAGTTAAGGCTTAAAACAACTATTTCTAGTCACAATATGCATTGTGAAGGCTTTAATGATTATACTCGGCTTGTTTACTTTCAAAACTCTTTGTTTGATTATTTATGTCAAAATTGGTAAAACTTCATTATAGTTAGATTTCGCACATTTTCAACGTGAAGTTAAGGCTTAAAACAACTATTTCTAGTCACAATAAGCTTTGTGAAAGCTTTAATGATTATACTCGGCTTGTTTACTTTTAAAACTTTTAGTTTGATTATTTATGTCAAAATGGGTAAAACTTCATTATAGTTCGATTTCCCACGTTTTCAATGTGAAGTTAAGACTTAAAACAACTATTTCTACTCATAATATGCATTGTGAAGTTTTCAATGATTATACTCGGCTTGTTTACTTTCAAAACTCTTAGTTTGATTATTTATGTCAAAATGGGTAAAACTTCATTATAGTTCGATTTCTCACGTTTTCAATGTGAAGTTAAGGCTAAAAACAACGATTTCTAGTCACAATAAGCTTTGTGACATCTTAATGATTATACTCCACTTGTTTACATTCAAAACTCTTAGTTTGATTATTTATGTTAAAATGGGTAAAACTTCATTATAGTTCGATTTCCCACGTTTTCAATGTGAAGTTAAGGCTTAAAACAACTATTTCTAGTCACAATATGCTTTGTGAAGGCTTTAATGATTATACTCGGCTTGTTTACTTTCAAAACACTTAGTTTGATTATTTATGTCAAAATGGGTAAAACATCATTATAGTTCGATTTCTCACGTTTTCAATGTGAAGTTAAGGCTTAAAACAACTATTTCTAGTCACAATAAGCTTTGTGAAAGCTTTAATGATTATACGCGGCTTGTTTACTTTCAAAACTCTTAATTTGATTATTTATGTCAAAATGGGTAAAACTTCATTGTAGTTCGATTTCCCACGTTTCCAATATGAAGTTAAGGCTTAAAACAACGATTTCTATTAAAAATAAGCGTTTGTAGAAAAAATATGTTTATGCTCGTCTTGTTAAATTTTAAAACTATTAGAATTATAATTTTATACAAAATCGTTAAAACTTCATTATCGTCAATGTCCCACTTTCCCAATGTGAAGTTAAGGCTAAAAACAACGATTTCTAGTCACAATAAGCTTTGTGACATCTTAATGATTATACTCCGCTTGTTTAATTTCAAAACTCTTAGTTTGATTATTTATGTCATAATGGGTAAAACTTCATTATAGTTCGATTTCCCACATTTTCAATGTGAAGTTAAGGCTTAAAACAACTATTTCTAGTCACTATATGCTTTGTGAAGGCTTTAATGATTATACTCGGCTTGTTTACTTTCAAAACTCTTAGTTTGATTATTTATGTCAAAATGGGTATAACTTCATTATAGTTCGATTTCTCACGTTTTCAATGTGAAGTTAAGGCTTAAAACAACTATTTCTAGTCACAATAAGCTTTGTGAAAGCTTTAATGATTATACTCGGCTTGTTTACTTTCAAAACTCTTAGTTTGATTATTTATGTCAAAATGGGTAAAACTTCATTATAGTTCGATTTCCCACGTTTTCAATGTGAAGTTAAGGCTTAAAACAACTATTTCTAGTCACAATATGCTTTTTGAAGTTTTAAATGATTATACTCGGCTTGTTTACTTTCAAAACTCTTAGTTTGATTATTTATGTCAAAATGGGTAAAACTTCATTATAGTTCGATTTCCCACGTTTCCAATATGAAGTTAAGGCTTAAAACAACGATTTCTATTAAAAATAAGCGTTTTTAGATAAAATATGTATATGCTCGTCTTGTTAAATTTTAAAACTATTTGAACTATGATTTTATACAAAATTGTTTAAACTTTATTATCGTCCTATGTCCCACGTTGCCTACGTGAAGTTAAGGCTGAAAACAACGATTTCTAGTCACAATAAGCTTTGTGACATCTTAATGATTTGACTCGGGTTGTTTACTTTCAAAACTCTTAGTTTGATTATTTATGTCAAAATGGGTAAAACTTCATTATAGTTCAATTTCCCACATTTTCAATGTGAAGTTAAGGCTTAAAACAACTATTTCTAGTCACAGTATGCTTTGTGAAGGCTTTAATGATTATACTCGGCTTGTTTACTTTCAAAACACTTAGTTTGATTATTTATGTCAAAATGGGTAAAAATTTATTAAAGTTCGATTTCCCACGTTTTCAATGTGAAGCTAAGGCTTAAAACAACTATTTCTAGTCACAATATGCTTTGTGAAGTTTTAAATGATTATACTCGGCTTGTTTACTTTCAAAACTCTTAGTTTGATTATTTATGTCAAAATGGGTAAAATTTCATTATAGTTCGATTTCTCACGTTTTCAATGTGAAGTTAAGGCTTAAAACAACTATTTCTAGTCACAATATGCATTGTGAAGGCTTTAATGATTATACTCGGCTACTTTCAAAACTCTTTGTTTGATTATTTATGTCAAAATTGGTAAAACTTCATTATAGTTAGATTTCGCACATTTTCAACGTGAAGTTATGGCTTAAAACAACTATTTCTAGTCACAATAAGCTTTGTGAAAGCTTTAATGATTATACTCGGCTTGTTTACTTTTAAAACTTTTAGTTTGATTATTTATGTCAAAATGGGTATAACTTCACTATAGTTCGATTTCTCACGTTTTCAATGTGAAGTTAAGGCTTAAAACAACTATTTCTAGTCACAATAAGCTTTGTGAAAGCTTTAATGATTATACGCGGCTTGTTTACTTTCAAAACTCTTAGTTTGATTATTTATGTCAAAATGGGTAAAACTTCATTGTAGTTCGATTTCCCACGTTTCCAATATGAAGTTAAGGCTTAAAACAACGATTTCTATTAAAAATAAGCGTTTGTAGAAAAAATATGTTTATGCTCGTCTTGTTAAATTTTAAAACTATTAGAATTATAATTTTATACAAAATCGTTAAAACTTCGTTATCGTCCAATGTCCCACTTTCCCTGAAGTTAAGGCTAAAAACAACGATTTCTAGTCACAATAAGCTTTGTGACATCTTAATGATTATACTCCGCTTGTTTAATTTCAAAACTCTTAGTTTGATTATTTATGTCATAATGGGTAAAACTTCATTATAGTTCAATTTCCCACATTTTCAATGTGAAGTTAAGGCTTAAAACAACTATTTCTAGTCACTATATGCTTTGTGAAGGCTTTAATGATTATACTCGGCTTGTTTACTTTCAAAACTCTTAGTTTGATTATTTATGTCAAAATGGGTATAACTTCATTATAGTTCGATTTCTCACGTTTTCAATGTGAAGTTAAGGCTTAAAACAACTATTTCTAGTCACAATAAGCTTTGTGAAAGCTTTAATGATTATACTCGGCTTGTTTACTTTCAAAACTCTTAGTTTGATTATTTATGTCAAAATGGGTAAAACTTCATTATAGTTCGATTTCCCACGTTTTCAATGTGAAGTTAAGGCTTAAAACAACTATTTCTAGTCACAATATGCTTTTTGAAGTTTTAAATGATTATACTCGGCTTGTTTACTTCCAAAACTCTTAGTTTGATTATTTATGTCAAAATGGGTAAAACTTCATTATAGTTAGATTTCCCACGTTTCCAATATGAAGTTAAGGCTTAAAACAACGATTTCTATTAGAAATAAGCGTTTTTAGATAAAATATGTATATGCTCGTCTTGTTAAATTTTAAAACTATTTGAACTATGATTTTATACAAAATTGTTTAAACTTTATTATCGTCCTATGTCCCACGTTGCCTACGTGAAGTTAAGGCTGAAAACAACGATTTCTAGTCACAATAAGCTTTGTGACATCTTAATGATTTGACTCGGGTTGTTTACTTTCAAAACTCTTAGTTTGATTATTTATGTCAAAATGGTAAAACTTCATTATAGTTCAATTTCCCACATTTTCAATGTGAAGTTAAGGCTTAAAACAACTATTTCTAGTCACAGTATGCTTTGTGAAGGCTTTAATGATTATACTCGGCTTGTTTACTTTCAAAACACTTAGTTTGATTATTTATATCAAAATGGGTAAAAATTTATTAAAGTTCGATTTCCCACGTTTTCAATGTGAAGCTAAGGCTTAAAACAACTATTTCTAGTCACAATATGCTTTGTGAAGTTTTAAATGATTATACTCGGCTTGTTTACTTTCAAAACTCTTAGTTTGATTATTTATGTCAAAATGGGTAAAATTTCATTATAGTTCGATTTCTCACGTTTTCAATGTGAAGTTAAGGCTTAAAACAACTATTTCTAGTCACAATATGCATTGTGAAGGCTTTAATGATTATACTCGGCTACTTTCAAAACTCTTTGTTTGATTATTTATGTCAAAATTGGTAAAACTTCATTATAGTTAGATTTCGCACATTTTCAACGTGAAGTTATGGCTTAAAACAACTATTTCTAGTCACAATAAGCTTTGTGAAAGCTTTAATGATTATACTCGGCTTGTTTACTTTTAAAACTTTTAGTTTGATTATTTATGTCAAAATGGGTATAACTTCATTATAGTTCGATTTCTCACGTTTTCAATGTGAAGTTAAGGCTTAAAACAACTATTTCTAGTCACAATAAGCTTTGTGAAAGCTTTAATGATTATACTCGGCTTGTTTACTTTCAAAACTCTTAGTTTGATTATTTATGTCAAAATGGGTATAACTTCATTATAGTTCGATTTCCCACGTTTTCAATGTGAAGTTAAGGCTTAAAACAACTATTTCTAGTCACAATATGCTTTGTGAAGTTTTAAATGATTATACTCGGCTTGTTTACTTTCAAAACTCTTAGTTTGATTATTTATGTCAAAATGGGTAAAACTTCATTATAGTTCGATTTCCCACGTTTCCAATATGAAGTTAAGGCTTAAAACAACGATTTCTATTAAAAATAAGCATTTTTAGATAAAATATGTATATACTCGTCTTGTTAAATTTTAAAACTATTTGAACTATGATTTTATACAAAATTGTTAAAACTTTATTATCGTCCTATATCCCACGTTGCCTACGTGAAGTTAAGGCTGAAAACAACGATTTCTAGTCACAATAAGCTTTGTAACATCTTAATGATTTGACTCGGGTTGTTTACTTTCAAAACTCTTAGTTTGATTATTTATGTCAAAATGGGTAAAACTTCATTATAGTTCAATTTCCCACATTTTCAATGTGAAGTTAAGGCTTAAAACAACTATTTCTAGTCACAGTATGCTTTGTGAAGGCTTTAATGATTATACTCGGCTTGTTTACTTTCAAAACACTTAGTTTGATTATTTATATCAAAATGGGTAAAAATTTATTAAAGTCTGATTTCCCACGTTTTCAATGTAAAGCTAAGGCTTAAAACAACTATTTCTAGTCACAATATGCTTTGTGAAGTTTTAAATGATTATACTCGGCTACTTTCAAAACTCTTTGTTTGATTATTTATGTCAAAATTGGTAAAACTTCATTATAGTTAGATTTCGCACATTTTCAACGTGAAGTTAAGGCTTAAAAGAACTATTTCTAGTCACAATAAGCTTTGTGAAAGCTTTAATGATTATACTCGGCTTGTTTACTTTTAAAACTTTTAGTTTGATTATTTATGTCAAAATGGGTAAAACTTCATTATAGTTCGATTTCCCACGTTTTCAATGTGAAGTTAAGGCTTATAACAACTATTTCTACTCATAATATGCATTGTGAAGTTTTCAATGATTATACTCGGCTTGTTTACTTTCAAAACTCTTAGTTTGATTATTTATGTCAAAATGGGTAAAACTTCATTATAGTTCGATTTCTCACGTTTTCAATGTGAAGTTAAGGCTAAAAACAACGATTTCTAGTCACAATAAGCTTTGTGACATCTTAATGATTATACTCTGCTTGTTTACTTTCAAAACTCTTAGTTTGATTATTTATGTCAAAATGGGTAAAACTTCATTATTGTTCAATTTCCCACGTTTTCAATATGAAGTGAAGGCTTAAAACAACTATTTCTAGTCACAATATGCTTTGTGAAGGCTTTAATGATTATACTCGGCTTGTTTACTTTCAAAACACTTAGTTTGATTATTTATGTCAAAATGGGTAAAACATCATTATAGTTCGATTTCTCACGTTTTCAATGTGAAGTTAAGGCTTAAAACAACTATTTCTAGTCACAATAAGCTTTGTGAAAGCTTTAATGATTATACTCGGCTTGTTTACTTTCAAAACTCTTAGTTTGATTATTTATGTCAAAATGGGTAAAAATTCATTATAGTTCGATTTCCCACGTTTCCAATGTGAAGGTTGGGCTTAAAACAGCGATTTCTAGTAACAATATGCTTTGTTAAGGCTTTAATGATTATACTCGGCTTTTTTACTTTCAAAGCTCTTAGTTTGATTATTTATGTCAAAAAGGGGTAAAACGTCATTATAGTTCGATTTCTCACGTTTTCAATGTGAAGTTAAGGCTTAAAACAACTATTTTTAGTCACAATAAGCTTTGTGAAAGCTTTAATGATTATACGCGGCTTGTTTACTTTCAAAACTCTTAGTTTGATTATTTATGTCAAAATGGGTAAAACTTCATTATGGTTCGATTTCCCACGTTTCCAATATGAAGTTAAGGCTTAAAACAACGATTTCTATTAAAAATAAGCGTTTGTAGAAAAAATATGTTTATGCTCGTCTTGTTAAATTTTAAAACTATTAGAATTATGATTTTATACAAAATCGTTAAAACTTCATTATCGTTCAATGTCCCACTTTCCCTACGAGAAGTTAAGGCTAAAAACAACGATTTCTAGTCACAATAAACTTTGTGACATCTTAATGATTATACTCCGCTTGTTTAATTTCAAAACTCTTAGTTTGATTATTTATGTCAAAATGGGTAAAACTTCATTATAGTTCAATTTCCCACATTTTCAATGTGAAGTTAAGGCTTAAAACAACTATTTCTAGTCACAATATGCTTTGTGAAGGCTTTAATGATTATACTCGGCTTGTTTACTTTCAAAACTCTTATTTGATTATTTATGTCAAAATGGGTATAACTTCATTATAGTTCGATTTCTCACATTTTCAATGTGAAGTTAAGGCTTAAAAAAACTATTTCTAGTCACAATAAGCTTTGTGAAAGCTTTAATGATTATACTCGGCTTGTTTACTTTCAAAACTCTTAGTTTGATTATTTATGTCAAAATGGGTAAAAATTTATTAAAGTTCGATTTCCCACGTTTTCAATGTAAAGCTAAGGCTTAAAACAACTATTTCTAGTCACAATATGCTTTGTGAAGTTTTAAATGATTATACTCGGCTTGTTTACTTTCAAAACTCTTAGTTTGATTATTTATGTCAAAATGGGTAAAATTTCATTATAGTTCGATTTCTCACATTTTCAATGTGAAGTTAAGGCTAAAAACAACGATTTCTAGTCACAATAAGCTTTGTGACATCTTAATGATTATACTCCGCTTGTTTACATTCAAAACTCTTAGTTTGATTATTTATGTTAAAATGGGTAAAACTTCATTATAGTTCGATTTCCCACGTTTTCAATGTGAAGTTAAGGCTTAAAACAACTATTTCTAGTCACAATATGCTTTGTGAAGGCTTTAATGATTATACTCGGCTTGTTTACTTTCAAAACACTTAGTTTGATTATTTATGTCAAAATTGGTAAAACTTCATTATAGTTAGATTTCGCACATTTTCAACGTGAAGTTATGGCTTAAAACAACTATTTCTAGTCACAATAAGCTTTGTGAAAGCTTTAATGATTATACTCGGCTTGTTTACTTTTAAAACTTTTAGTTTGATTATTTATGTCAAAATGGGTATAACTTCATTATAGTTCGATTTCTCACGTTTTCAATGTGAAGTTAAGGCTTAAAACAACTATTTCTAGTCACAATAAGCTTTGTGAAGGCTTTAATGATTATACTCGGCTTGTTTACTTTCAAAACACTTAGTTTGATTATTTATATCAAAATCTGTTAAAATTTATTAAAGTCTGATTTCCCACGTTTTCAATGTAAAGCTAAGGCTTAAAACAACTATTTCTAGTCACAATATGCTTTGTGAAGTTTTAAATGATTATACTCGGCTTGTTTACTTTCAAAACTCTTAGTTTGATTATTTATGTCAAAATGGGGGTAAAATTTCATTATAGTTCGATTTCTCACATTTTCAATGTGAAGTTAAGGCTTAAAACAACTATTTCTAGTCACAATATGCTTTGTGAAGGCTTTAATGATTATACTCGGCTTGTTTACTTTCAAAACTCTTTGTTTGATTATTTATGTCAAAATTGGTAAAACTTCATTATAGTTAGATTTCGCACATTTTCAATGTGAAGTTAAGGCTTAAAACAACTATTTCTAGTCACAATAAGCTTTGTGAAAGCTTTAATGATTATACTCGGCTTGTTTACTTTTAAAACTTTTAGTTTGATTATTTATGTCAAAATGGGTAAAACTTCATTATAGTTCGATTTCCCACGTTTTCAATGTGAAGTTAAGACTTAAAACAACTATTTCTACTCATAATATGCATTGTGAAGTTTTCAATGATTATACTCGGCTTGTTTACTTTCAAAACTCTTAGTTTGATTATTTATGTCAAAATGGGTAAAACTTCATTATAGTTCGATTTCTCACGTTTTCAATGTGAAGTTAAGGCTAAAAACAACGATTTCTAGTCACAATAAGCTTTGTGACATCTTAATGATTATACTCCACTTGTTTACTTTCAAAACTCTTAGTTTGATTATTTATGTTAAAATGGGTAAAACTTCATTATATTCGATTTCCACGTTTTCAATGTGAAGTTAAGGCTTAAAACAACTATTTCTAGTCACAATATGCTTTGTGAAGGCTTTAATGATTATACTCGGCTTGTTTACTTTCAAAACTCTTAGTTTGATTATTTATGTCAAAATGGGTAAAACTTCATTATAGTTCGATTTCTCACGTTTTCAATGTGAAGTTAAGGCTTAAAACAACTATTTCTAGTCACAATAAGCTTTGTGAAGGCTTTAATGATTATACTCGGCTTGTTTACTTTCAAAACTCTTAGTTTGATTATTTATGTCAAAATGGGTAAAACTTCATTATAGTTCGATTTCCCACGTTTTCAATGTGAAGTTAAGGCTTAAAACAACTATTTCTAGTCACAATAAGCTTTGTGAAGCTTTAATGATTATACTCGGCTTGTTTACTTTCAAAACTCTTAGTTTGATTATTTATGTCAAAATGGGTAAAACTTCATTATAGTTCGATTCCCACGTTTTCAATGTGAAGTTAAAACTAAAAACAACGATTTCTAGTCACAATAAGCTTTGTGACATCTTAATGATTATACTCCGCTTGTTTACTTTCAAAACTCTTAGTTTGATTATTTATGTCAAAATGGGTAAAACTTCATTATAGTTCGATTTCCCACATTTTCAATGTGAAGTTAAGGCTTAAAACAACTATTTCTAGTCACAATAAGCTTTGTGAAGGCTTTAATGATTATACTCGGCTTGTTTACTTTCAAAACTCTTAGTTTGATTATTTATGTCAAAATGGGTAAAACTTCATTATAGTTCGATTTCTCACGTTTTCAATGTGAAGTTAAGGCTTAAAACAACTATTTCTAGTCACAATAAGCTTTGTGAAAGCTTTAATGATTATACTCGGCTTGTTTACTTTCAAAACTCTTAGTTTGATTATTTATGTCAAAATGGGTAAAACTTCATTATAGTACGATTTCCCACGTTTTCAATGTGAAGTTAAGGCTTAAAACAACTATTTCTAGTCACAATATGCTTTTTGAAGTTTTCAATGATTATACTCGGCTTGTTTACTTTCAAAACTCTTAGTTTGATTATTTATGTCAAAATGGGTAAAACTTCATTATAGTTCGATTTCCCACGTTTCAATATGAAGTTAAGGCTTAAAACAACGATTTCTATTAAAAATAAGCTTTGTGAAGCTTAAAATGATTATATGCTCGTCTTGTTAAATTTTAAAACTATTTGAACTATGATTTATACAAAATTGTTTAAACTTTATTATAGTTCGATGTCCCACGTTTGCCAATGTGAAGTTAAGGCTTAAAACAACGATTTCTAGTCACAATAAGCTTTGTGACATCTTAATGATTTTTACTCGGCTTGTTTACTTTCAAAACTCTTAGTTTGATTATTTATGTCAAAATGGGTAAAACTTCATTATAGTTCAATTTCCCACATTTTCAATGTGAAGTTAAGGCTTAAAACAACTATTTCTAGTCACAATATGCTTTGTGAAGGCTTTAATGATTATACTCGGCTTGTTTACTTTCAAAACACTTAGTTTGATTATTTATATCAAAAAAATGGGTAAAAATTTATTAAAGTTCGATTTCCCACGTTTTCAATGTGAAGTTAAGGCTTAAAACAACTATTTCTAGTCACAATATGCTTTGTGAAGTTTTAAATGATTATACTCGGCTTGTTTACTTTCAAAACTCTTAGTTTGATTATTTATGTCAAAATGGGTAAAATTTCATTATAGTTCGATTTCTCACGTTTTCAATGTGAAGTTAAGGCTTAAAACAACTATTTCTAGTCACAATATGCTTTGTGAAGGCTTTAATGATTATACTCGGCTTGTTTACTTTCAAAACTCTTTGTTTGATTATTTATGTCAAAATTGGTAAAACTTCATTATAGTTAGATTTCGCACATTTTCAACGTGAAGTTATGGCTTAAAAAAACTATTTCTAGTCACAATAAGCTTTGTGAAAGCTTTAATGATTATACTCGGCTTGTTTACTTTTAAAACTTTTAGTTTGATTATTTATGTCAAAATGGGTATAACTTCATTATAGTTCGATTTCTCACGTTTTCAATGTGAAGTTAAGGCTTAAAACAACTATTTCTAGTCACAATAAGCTTTGTGAAAGCTTTAATGATTATACTCGGCTTGTTTACTTTCAAAACTCTTAGTTTGATTATTTATGTCAAAATGGGTAAAACTTCATTATAGTTCGATTTCCCACGTTTTCCAATATGAAGTTAAGGCTTAAAACAACGATTTCTATTAAAAATAAGCTTTGTAGAAAAATATGATTATGCTCGTCTTGTTAAATTTTAAAACTATTAGAATTATTATTTATATACAAAATCGTTAAACTTCGTTATCGTTCAATGTCCCACTTTCAATGTGAAGTTAAGGCTAAAAACAACGATTTCTAGTCACAATAAGCTTTGTGACATCTTAATGATTATACTCGCTTGTTTAATTTCAAAACTCTTAGTTTGATTATTTATGTCATAATGGGTAAAACTTCATTATAGTTCAATTTCCCACATTTTCAATGTGAAGTTAAGGCTTAAAACAACTATTTCTAGTCACAATATGCTTTGTGAAGGCTTTAATGATTATACTCGGCTTGTTTACTTTCAAAACTCTTAGTTTGATTATTTATGTCAAAATGGGTATAACTTCATTATAGTTCGATTTCTCACGTTTTCAATGTGAAGTTAAGGCTTAAAACAACTATTTCTAGTCACAATAAGCTTTGTGAAAGCTTTAATGATTATACTCGGCTTGTTTACTTTCAAAACTCTTAGTTTGATTATTTATGTCAAAATGGGTAAAACTTCATTATAGTTCGATTTCCACATTTTCAATGTGAAGTTAAGGCTTAAAACAACTATTTCTAGTCACAATATGCTTTTTGAAGTTTTAAATGATTATACTCGGCTTGTTTACTTTCAAAACTCTTAGTTTGATTATTTATGTCAAAATGGGTAAAACTTCATTATAGTTCGATTTCCCACGTTTTCAATATGAAGTTAAGGCTTAAAACAACTATTTCTATTAGAAATAAGCTTTTTAGATAAAATATGATATATGCTCGTCTTGTTAAATTTTAAAACTATTTGAACTATGATTTTATACAAAATTGTTTAAACTTTATTATAGTTCTATGTCCCACGTTTTCAATGTGAAGTTAAGGCTTAAAACAACTATTTCTAGTCACAATAAGCTTTGTGACATCTTAATGATTATACTCGGGGCTTGTTTACTTTCAAAACTCTTAGTTTGATTATTTATGTCAAAATGGTAAAACTTCATTATAGTTCAATTTCCCACATTTTCAATGTGAAGTTAAGGCTTAAAACAACTATTTCTAGTCACAGTATGCTTTGTGAAGGCTTTAATGATTATACTCGGCTTGTTTACTTTCAAAACACTTAGTTTGATTATTTATATCAAAATGGGTAAAAATTTATTAAAGTTCGATTTCCCACGTTTTCAATGTGAAGTTAAGGCTTAAAACAACTATTTCTAGTCACAATATGCTTTGTGAAGTTTTAAATGATTATACTCGGCTTGTTTACTTTCAAAACTCTTAGTTTGATTATTTATGTCAAAATGGGTAAAATTTCATTATAGTTCGATTTCTCACGTTTTCAATGTGAAGTTAAGGCTTAAAACAACTATTTCTAGTCACAATATGCTTTGTGAAGGCTTTAATGATTATACTCGGCTTGTTTACTTTCAAAACTCTTTGTTTGATTATTTATGTCAAAATTGGTAAAACTTCATTATAGTTCGATTTCGCACATTTTCAATGTGAAGTTATGGCTTAAAACAACTATTTCTAGTCACAATAAGCTTTGTGAAAGCTTTAATGATTATACTCGGCTTGTTTACTTTCAAAACTTTTAGTTTGATTATTTATGTCAAAATGGGTAAAACTTCATTATAGTTCGATTTCCCACGTTTTCAATATGAAGTTAAGGCTTAAAACAACGATTTCTAGTCAAATAAGCTTTGTGAAGATTTAATGATTATATGCTCGTCTTGTTAACTTTTAAAACTTAGTTTGATATGATTTTATGTCAAAATTGGGTAAAACTTTATTATAGTTCGATTCCCACGTTTTCAATGTGAAGTTAAGGCTTAAAACAACTATTTCTAGTCACAATAAGCTTTGTGACATCTTAATGATTATACTCGGCTTGTTTACTTTCAAAACTCTTAGTTTGATTATTTATGTCAAAATGGTAAAACTTCATTATAGTTCGATTTCCCACATTTTCAATGTGAAGTTAAGGCTTAAAACAACTATTTCTAGTCACAATATGCTTTGTGAAGGCTTTAATGATTATACTCGGCTTTTTACTTTCAAAACACTTAGTTTGATTATTTATGTCAAAATGGGTAAAAATTTATTATAGTTCGATTTCCCACGTTTTCAATGTGAAGTTAAGGCTTAAAACAACTATTTCTAGTCACAATATGCTTTGTGAAGTTTTAAATGATTATACTCGGCTTGTTTACTTTCAAAACTCTTAGTTTGATTATTTATGTCAAAATGGGTAAAACTTCATTATAGTTCGATTTCTCACGTTTTCAATGTGAAGTTAAGGCTTAAAACAACTATTTCTAGTCACAATATGCTTTGTGAAGGCTTTAATGATTATACTCGCTTGTTTACTTTCAAAACTCTTTGTTTGATTATTTATGTCAAAATTGGTAAAACTTCATTATAGTTAGATTTCGCACATTTTCAATGTGAAGTTAAGGCTTAAAACAACTATTTCTAGTCACAATAAGCTTTGTGAAAGCTTTAATGATTATACTCGGCTTGTTTACTTTCAAAACTTTTAGTTTGATTATTTATGTCAAAATGGGTATAACTTCATTATAGTTCGATTTCTCACGTTTTCAATGTGAAGTTAAGGCTTAAAACAACTATTTCTAGTCACAATAAGCTTTGTGAAAGCTTTAATGATTATACTCGGCTTGTTTACTTTCAAAACTCTTAGTTTGATTATTTATGTCAAAATGGGTAAACTTCATTATAGTTCGATTTCCCACGTTTTCAATGTGAAGTTAAGGCTTAAAACAACTATTTCTAGTCACAATATGCTTTGTGAAGTTTTAAATGATTATACTCGGCTTGTTTACTTTCAAAACTCTTAGTTTGATTATTTATGTCAAAATGGGTAAAACTTCATTATAGTTCGATTTCCCACGTTTCAATGTGAAGTTAAGGCTTAAAACAACGATTTCTATTAAAAATAAGCTTTTTAGATAAAATATGATTATACTCGTCTTTGTTAACTTTTAAAACTATTTGAAGTATGATTTTATACAAAATTGGTAAAACTTTATTATAGTTCGATTTCCCACGTTTTCAATGTGAAGTTAAGGCTTAAAACAACGATTTCTAGTCACAATAAGCTTTGTAACATCTTAATGATTATACTCGGGTTGTTTACTTTCAAAACTCTTAGTTTGATTATTTATGTCAAAATGGGTAAAACTTCATTATAGTTCGATTTCTCACGTTTTCAATGTGAAGTTAAGGCTTAAAACAACTATTTCTAGTCACAATATGCTTTGTGAAGGCTTTAATGATTATACTCGGCTTGTTTACTTTCAAAACACTTAGTTTGATTATTTATGTCAAAATGGGTAAAACTTCATTATAGTTCGATTTCCCACGTTTTCAATGTGAAGTTAAGGCTTAAAACAACTATTTCTAGTCACAATATGCTTTGTGAAGTTTTCAATGATTATACTCGGCTTGTTTACTTTCAAAACTCTTAGTTTGATTATTTATGTCAAAATGGGTAAAACTTCATTATAGTTCGATTTCTCACATTTTCAATGTGAAGTTAAGTTAAGGCTTAAAACAACTATTTCTAGTCACAATATGCTTTGTGAAGGCTTTAATGATTATACTCGGCTTGTTTACTTTCAAAACTCTTTGTTTGATTATTTATGTCAAAATTGGTAAAACTTCATTATAGTTCGATTTCTCACATTTTCAATGTGAAGTTAAGGCTTAAAACAACTATTTCTAGTCACAATAAGCTTTGTGAAAGCTTTAATGATTATACTCGGCTTGTTTACTTTTAAAACTTTTAGTTTGATTATTTATGTCAAAATGGGTAAAACTTCATTATAGTTCGATTTCCCACGTTTTCAATGTGAAGTTAAGGCTTAAAACAACTATTTCTAGTCACAATATGCTTTGTGAAGTTTTCAATGATTATACTCGGCTTGTTTACTTTCAAAACTCTTAGTTTGATTATTTATGTCAAAATGGGTAAAACTTCATTATAGTTCGATTTCTCACGTTTTCAATGTGAAGTTAAGGCTTAAAACAACGATTTCTAGTCACAATAAGCTTTGTGACATCTTATTGATTATACTCGGCTTGTTTACTTTCAAAACTCTTAGTTTGATTATTTATGTCAAAATGGGTAAAACTTCATTATAGTTCGATTTCCCACGTTTTCAATATGAAGTTAAGGCTTAAAACAACTATTTCTAGTCACAATATGCTTTGTGAAGGCTTTAATGATTATACTCGGCTTGTTTACTTTCAAAACTCTTAGTTTGATTATTTATGTCAAAATGGGTAAAACTTCATTATAGTTCGATTTCTCACGTTTTCAATGTGAAGTTAAGGCTTAAAACAACTATTTCTAGTCACAATAAGCTTTGTGAAAGCTTTAATGATTATACTCGGCTTGTTTACTTTCAAAACTCTTAGTTTGATTATTTATGTCAAAATGGGTAAAACTTCATTATAGTTCGATTTCCCACGTTTTCAATGTGAAGTTAAGGCTTAAAACAACTATTTCTAGTAACAATATGCTTTGTTAAGGCTTTAATGATTATACTCGGCTTGTTTACTTTCAAAACTCTTAGTTTGATTATTTATGTCAAAATGGGTAAAACTTCATTATAGTTCGATTTCTCACGTTTTCAATGTGAAGTTAAGGCTTAAAACAACTATTTCTAGTCACAATAAGCTTTGTGAAAGCTTTAATGATTATACTCGGCTTGTTTACTTTCAAAACTCTTAGTTTGATTATTTATGTCAAAATGGGTAAAACTTCATTATAGTTCGATTTCCCACGTTTTCAATGTGAAGTTAAGGCTTAAAACAACTATTTCTAGTAAAAATAAGCTTTGTGAAGGCTTTAATGATTATACTCGGCTTGTTTACTTTTAAAACTATTAGTTTGATTATTTATGTCAAAATCGGTAAAACTTCGTTATAGTTCGATGTCCCACTTTCAATGTGAAGTTAAGGCTAAAAACAACGATTTCTAGTCACAATAAAGCTTTGTGACATCTTAATGATTATACTCGCTTGTTTACTTTCAAAACTCTTAGTTTGATTATTTATGTCAAAATGGGTAAAACTTCATTATAGTTCGATTTCCCACATTTTCAATGTGAAGTTAAGGCTTAAAACAACTATTTCTAGTCACAATATGCTTTGTGAAGGCTTTAATGATTATACTCGGCTTGTTTACTTTCAAAACTCTTATTTGATTATTTATGTCAAAATGGGTATAACTTCATTATAGTTCGATTTCTCACATTTTCAATGTGAAGTTAAGGCTTAAAAAAACTATTTCTAGTCACAATAAGCTTTGTGAAAGCTTTAATGATTATACTCGGCTTGTTTACTTTCAAAACTCTTAGTTTGATTATTTATGTCAAAATGGGTAAAACTTCATTATAGTTCGATTTTTCACGTTTTCAATGTGAAGTTAAGGCTTAAAACAACTATTTCTAGTAACAATAAGCTTTGTGAAAGCTTTAATGATTATACTCGGCTTGTTTACTTTTAAAAGTTTTAGTTTGATTATTTATGTCAAAATGGGTAAAACTTCATTATAGTTCGATTTCCCACGTTTTCAATGTGAAGTTAAGGCTTAAAACAACTATTTCTACTCATAATATGCATTGTGAAGTTTTCAATGATTATACTCGGCTTGTTCACTTTCAAAACTCTTAGTTTGATTATTTATGTCAAAATGGGTAAAACTTCATTATAGTTCGATTTCTCACGTTTTCAATGTGAAGTTAAGGCTTAAAACAACTATTTCTAGTCACAATAAGCTTTGTGAATCTTTAATGATTATACTCGCTTGTTTACTTTCAAAACTCTTAGTTTGATTATTTATGTCAAAATGGGTAAAACTTCATTATAGTTCGATTTCCCACGTTTTCAATGTGAAGTTAAGGCTTAAAACAACTATTTCTAGTCACAATATGCTTTGTGAAGGCTTTAATGATTATACTCGGCTTGTTTACTTTCAAAACTCTTAGTTTGATTATTTATGTCAAAATGGGTAAAACTTCATTATAGTTCGATTTCTCACGTTTTCAATGTGAAGTTAAGGCTTAAAACAACTATTTCTAGTCACAATAAGCTTTGTGAAAGCTTTAATGATTATACTCGGCTTGTTTACTTTCAAAACTCTTAGTTTGATTATTTATGTCAAAATGGGTAAAACTTCATTATAGTTCGATTTCCCACGTTTCCAATATGAAGTTAAGGCTTAAAACAACGATTTCTAGTAAAAATAAGCGTTTGTAGAAGGCTTTAATGATTATACTCGTCTTGTTAACTTTTAAAACTCTTAGTTTGATTATTTATGTCAAAATCGTTAAAACTTCATTATAGTTCGATTTCCCACTTTCCCAATGTGAAGTTAAGGCTAAAAACAACGATTTCTAGTCACAATAAGCTTTGTGACATCTTTAATGATTATACTCCGCTTGTTTACTTTCAAAACTCTTAGTTTGATTATTTATGTCAAAATGGGTAAAACTTCATTATAGTTCGATTTCCCACATTTTCAATGTGAAGTTAAGGCTTAAAACAACTATTTCTAGTCACAATATGCTTTGTGAAGGCTTTAATGATTATACTCGGCTTGTTTACTTTCAAAACTCTTAGTTTGATTATTTATGTCAAAATGGGTAAAACTTCATTATAGTTCGATTTCTCACGTTTTCAATGTGAAGTTAAGGCTTAAAACAACTATTTCTAGTCACAATAAGCTTTGTGAAAGCTTTAATGATTATACTCGGCTTGTTTACTTTCAAAACTCTTAGTTTGATTATTTATGTCAAAATGGGTAAAACTTCATTATAGTTCGATTTCCCACGTTTTCAATGTGAAGTTAAGGCTTAAAACAACTATTTCTAGTCACAATATGCTTTGTGAAGTTTTAAATGATTATACTGGCTTGTTTACTTTCAAAACTCTTAGTTTGATTATTTATGTCAAAATGGGTAAAACTTCATTATAGTTCGATTTCCACGTTTTCAATGTGAAGTTAAGGCTTAAAACAACTATTTCTAGTCACAATAAGCTTTGTGAAGCTTTAATGATTATATCTCGCTTGTTTACTTTCAAAACTATTTAGTTTGATTATTTATGTCAAAATTGGTAAAACTTCATTATAGTTCGATTTCCCACGTTTTCAATGTGAAGTTAAGGCTTAAAACAACTATTTCTAGTCACAATAAGCTTTGTGACATCTTAATGATTATACTCGGCTTGTTTACTTTCAAAACTCTTAGTTTGATTATTTATGTCAAAATGGGTAAAACTTCATTATAGTTCGATTTCCCACATTTTCAATGTGAAGTTAAGGCTTAAAACAACTATTTCTAGTCACAATATGCTTTGTGAAGGCTTTAATGATTATACTCGGCTTGTTTACTTTCAAAACTCTTAGTTTGATTATTTATGTCAAAATGGGTAAAACTTCATTATAGTTCGATTTCCCACGTTTTCAATGTGAAGTTAAGGCTTAAAACAACTATTTCTAGTCACAATATGCTTTGTGAAGTTTTAATGATTATACTCGGCTTGTTTACTTTCAAAACTCTTAGTTTGATTATTTATGTCAAAATGGGTAAAACTTCATTATAGTTCGATTTTCACGTTTTCAATGTGAAGTTAAGGCTTAAAACAACTATTTCTAGTCACAATATGCTTTGTGAAGGCTTTAATGATTATACTCGGCTTGTTTACTTTCAAAACTCTTTGTTTGATTATTTATGTCAAAATTGGTAAAACTTCATTATAGTTCGATTTCTCACATTTTCAATGTGAAGTTAAGGCTTAAAACAACTATTTCTAGTCACAATAAGCTTTGTGAAAGCTTTAATGATTATACTCGGCTTGTTTACTTTCAAAACTCTTAGTTTGATTATTTATGTCAAAATGGGTAAAACTTCATTATAGTTCGATTTCCCACGTTTTCAATGTGAAGTTAAGGCTTAAAACAACTATTTCTAGTCACAATATGCTTTGTGAAGTTTTCAATGATTATACTCGGCTTGTTTACTTTCAAAACTCTTAGTTTGATTATTTATGTCAAAATGGGTAAAACTTCATTATAGTTCGATTTCTCACGTTTTCAATGTGAAGTTAAGGCTTAAAACAACTATTTCTAGTCACAATAAGCTTTGTGACATCTTTAATGATTATACTCCGCTTGTTTACTTTCAAAACTCTTAGTTTGATTATTTATGTCAAAATGGGTAAAACTTCATTATAGTTCGATTTCCCACGTTTTCAATGTGAAGTTAAGGCTTAAAACAACTATTTCTAGTCACAATATGCTTTGTGAAGGCTTTAATGATTATACTCGGCTTGTTTACTTTCAAAACTCTTAGTTTGATTATTTATGTCAAAATGGGTAAAACTTCATTATAGTTCGATTTCTCACATTTTCAATGTGAAGTTAAGGCTTAAAACAACTATTTCTAGTCACAATAAGCTTTGTGAAAGCTTTAATGATTATACTCGGCTTGTTTACTTTCAAAACTCTTAGTTTGATTATTTATGTCAAAATGGGTAAAACTTCATTATAGTTCGATTTCTCACGTTTTCAATGTGAAGTTAAGGCTTAAAACAACTATTTCTAGTAACAATAAGCTTTGTGAAAGCTTTAATGATTATACTCGGCTTGTTTACTTTTAAAAGCTTTAGTTTGATTATTTATGTCAAAATGGGTAAAACTTCATTATAGTTCGATTTCCCACGTTTTCAATGTGAAGTTAAGGCTTAAAACAACTATTTCTAGTCACAATATGCTTTGTGAAGTTTTCAATGATTATACTCGGCTTGTTTACTTTCAAAACTCTTAGTTTGATTATTTATGTCAAAATGGGTAAAACTTCATTATAGTTCGATTTCTCACGTTTTCAATGTGAAGTTAAGGCTTAAAACAACTATTTCTAGTCACAATAAGCTTTGTGAATCTTTAATGATTATACTCCGCTTGTTTACTTTCAAAACTCTTAGTTTGATTATTTATGTCAAAATGGGTAAAACTTCATTATAGTTCGATTCCCACGTTTTCAATGTGAAGTTAAGGCTTAAAACAACTATTTCTAGTCACAATATGCTTTGTGAAGGCTTTAATGATTATACTCGGCTTGTTTACTTTCAAAACTCTTAGTTTGATTATTTATGTCAAAATGGGTAAAACTTCATTATAGTTCGATTTCTCACGTTTTCAATGTGAAGTTAAGGCTTAAAACAACTATTTCTAGTCACAATAAGCTTTGTGAAAGCTTTAATGATTATACTCGGCTTGTTTACTTTCAAAACTCTTAGTTTGATTATTTATGTCAAAATGGGTAAAACTTCATTATAGTTCGATTTCCCACGTTTCCAATATGAAGTTAAGGCTTAAAACAACTATTTCTAGTAAAAATAAGCTTTGTGAAGGCTTTAATGATTATACTCGCTTGTTTACTTTTAAAACTATTAGTTTGATTATTTATGTCAAAATCGGTAAAACTTCATTATAGTTCGATTCCCACTTTCCCAATGTGAAGTTAAGCTTAAAACAACTATTTCTAGTCACAATAAGCTTTGTGAAGGCTTTAATGATTATACTCCGCTTGTTTACTTTCAAAACTCTTAGTTTGATTATTTATGTCAAAATGGGTAAAACTTCATTATAGTTCGATTTCCCACATTTTCAATGTGAAGTTAAGGCTTAAAACAACTATTTCTAGTCACAATATGCTTTGTGAAGGCTTTAATGATTATACTCGGCTTGTTTACTTTCAAAACTCTTAGTTTGATTATTTATGTCAAAATGGGTAAAACTTCATTATAGTTCGATTTCTCACGTTTTCAATGTGAAGTTAAGGCTTAAAACAACTATTTCTAGTCACAATAAGCTTTGTGAAAGCTTTAATGATTATACTCGGCTTGTTTACTTTCAAAACTCTTAGTTTGATTATTTATGTCAAAATGGGTAAAACTTCATTATAGTTCGATTTCCCACGTTTTCAATGTGAAGTTAAGGCTTAAAACAACTATTTCTAGTCACAATATGCTTTGTGAAGTTTTAATGATTATACTCGGCTTGTTTACTTTCAAAACTCTTAGTTTGATTATTTATGTCAAAATGGGTAAAACTTCATTATAGTTCGATTTCCCACGTTTTCAATGTGAAGTTAAGGCTTAAAACAACTATTTCTAGTAACAATAAGCTTTGTAGAATAAAATATTATACTCGGCTTGTTAACTTTCAAAAACTTAGTTTGATTATTTATGTCAAAATTGGTAAAACTTTATTATCGTTCGATGTCCCACGTTTTCAATGTGAAGTTAAGGCTTAAAACAACTATTTCTAGTCACAATAAGCTTTGTGAATCTTTAATGATTATACTCGGCTTGTTTACTTTCAAAACTCTTAGTTTGATTATTTATGTCAAAATGGGTAAAACTTCATTATAGTTCGATTTCCCACATTTTCAATGTGAAGTTAAGGCTTAAAACAACTATTTCTAGTCACAATATGCTTTGTGAAGGCTTTAATGATTATACTCGGCTTGTTTACTTTCAAAACTCTTAGTTTGATTATTTATGTCAAAATGGGTAAAACTTCATTATAGTTCGATTTCCCACGTTTTCCATGTGAAGTTAAGGCTTAAAACAACTATTTCTAGTCACAATATGCTTTGTGAAGTTTTCAATGATTATACTCGGCTTGTTTACTTTCAAAACTCTTAGTTTGATTATTTATGTCAAAATGGGTAAAACTTCATTATAGTTCGATTTCTCACGTTTTCAATGTGAAGTTAAGGCTTAAAACAACTATTTCTAGTCACAATATGCTTTGTGAAGGCTTTAATGATTATACTCGGCTTGTTTACTTTCAAAACTCTTTGTTTGATTATTTATGTCAAAATTGGTAAAACTTCGTTATAGTTCGATTTCTCACATTTTCAATGTGAAGTTAAGGCTTAAAACAACTATTTCTAGTCACAATAAGCTTTGTGAAAGCTTTAATGATTATACTCGGCTTGTTTACTTTCAAAACTTTTAGTTTGATTATTTATGTCAAAATGGGTAAAACTTCATTATAGTTCGATTTCCCACGTTTTCAATGTGAAGTTAAGGCTTAAAACAACTATTTCTAGTCATAATATGCTTTGTGAAGTTTTCAATGATTATACTCGGCTTGTTTACTTTCAAAACTCTTAGTTTGATTATTTATGTCAAAATGGGTAAAACTTCATTATAGTTCGATTTCTCACGTTTTCAATGTGAAGTTAAGGCTTAAAACAACGATTTCTAGTCACAATAAGCTTTGTGACATCTTTAATGATTATACTCCGCTTGTTTACTTTCAAAACTCTTAGTTTGATTATTTATGTCAAAATGGGTAAAACTTCATTATAGTTCGATTTCCCACGTTTTCAATGTGAAGTTAAGGCTTAAAACAACTATTTCTAGTCACAATATGCTTTGTGAAGGCTTTAATGATTATACTCGGCTTGTTTACTTTCAAAACTCTTAGTTTGATTATTTATGTCAAAATGGGTAAAACTTCATTATAGTTCGATTTCTCACGTTTTCAATGTGAAGTTAAGGCTTAAAACAACTATTTCTAGTCACAATAAGCTTTGTGAAAGCTTTAATGATTATACTCGGCTTGTTTACTTTCAAAACTCTTAGTTTGATTATTTATGTCAAAATGGGTAAAACTTCATTATAGTTCGATTTCCACGTTTTCAATGTGAAGTTAAGGCTTAAAACAACTATTTCTAGTCACAATATGCTTTGTTAAGGCTTTAATGATTATACTCGACTTGTTTACTTTCAAAACTCTTAGTTTGATTATTTATGTCAAAATGGGTAAAACATCATTATAGTTCGATTTCTTCACGTTTTCAATGTGAAGTTAAGGCTTAAAACAACTATTTCTAGTCACAATAAGCTTTGTGAAAGCTTTAATGATTATACTCGGCTTGTTTACTTTCAAAACTCTTAGTTTGATTATTTATGTCAAAATGGGTAAAACTTCATTATAGTTCGATTTCCCACGTTTCAATGTGAAGTTAAGGCTTAAAACAACTATTTCTAGTAAAAATAAGCTTTGTGAAGCTTTAATGATTATGCTCGCTTGTTTACTTTTAAAACTATTAGTTTGATTATTTATATCAAAATGGGTAAAACTTCATTATAGTTCGATTCCCACTTTTCAATGTGAAGTTAAGGCTTAAAACAACTATTTCTAGTCACAATAAGCTTTGTGACATCTTTAATGATTATACTTCGCTTGTTTACTTTCAAAACTCTTAGTTTGATTATTTATGTCAAAATGGGTAAAACTTCATTATAGTTCGATTTCCCACATTTTCAATGTGAAGTTAAGGCTTAAAACAACTATTTCTAGTCACAATATGCTTTGTGAAGGCTTTAATGATTATACTCGGCTTGTTTACTTTCAAAACTCTTAGTTTGATTATTTATGTCAAAATGGGTAAAACTTCATTATAGTTCGATTTCTCACGTTTTCAATGTGAAGTTAAGGCTTAAAACAACTATTTCTAGTCACAATAAGCTTTGTGAAAGCTTTAATGATTATACTCGGCTTGTTTACTTTCAAAACTCTTAGTTTGATTATTTATGTCAAAATGGGTAAAACTTCATTATAGTTCGATTTCTCACGTTTTCAATGTGAAGTTAAGGCTTAAAACAACTATTTCTAGTCACAATATGCTTTGTGAAGGCTTTAATGATTATACTCGACTTTTTTACTTTCAAAACTCTTAGTTTGATTATTTATGTCAAAATGGGTAAAACTTCATTATAGTTCGATTTCTTACGTTTTCAATGTGAAGTTAAGGCTTAAAACAACTATTTCTAGTCACAATAAGCTTTGTGAAAGCTTTAATGATTATACTCGGCTTGTTTACTTTCAAAACTCTTAGTTTGATTATTTATGTCAAAATGGGTAAAACTTCATTATAGTTCGATTTCCCACGTTTTCAATGTGAAGTTAAGGCTTAAAACAACTATTTCTAGTAAAAATAAGCTTTGTGAAAAAATATTATACTCGTCTTGTTTACTTTTAAAACTATTAGTTTGATTATTTATGTCAAAATGGGTAAAACTTCATTATCGTTCGATTTCCCACTTTTCAATGTGAAGTTAAGGCTAAAAACAACTATTTCTAGTCACAATAAGCTTTGTGACATCTTAATGATTATACTCGCTTGTTTACTTTCAAAACTCTTAGTTTGATTATTTATGTCAAAATGGGTAAAACTTCATTATAGTTCGATTTCCCACATTTTCAATGTGAAGTTAAGGCTTAAAACAACTATTTCTAGTCACAATATGCTTTGTGAAGGCTTTAATAATTATACTCGTCTTGTTTACTTTCAAAACTCTTAGTTTGATTATTTATGTCAAAATGGGTATAACTTCATTATAGTTCGATTTCTCACGTTTTCAATGTGAAGTTAAGGCTTAAAACAACTATTTCTAGTCACAATAAGCTTTGTGAAAGCTTTAATGATTATACTCGGCTTGTTTACTTTCAAAACTCTTAGTTAGATTATTTATGTCAAAATGGGTAAAACTTCATTATAGTTCGATTTCCCACGTTTTCAATGTGAAGTTAAGGCTTAAAACAACTATTTTTAGTCACAATATGCTTTGTGAAGTTTTAAATGATTATACTCGGCTTGTTTACTTTCAAAACTCTTAGTTTGATTATTTATGTCAAAATGGGTAAAACTTCATTATAGTTCGATTTCCCACATTTTCAATGTGAAGTTAAGGCTTAAAACAACTATTTCTAGTCACAATATGCTTTGTGAAGGCTTTAATGATTATACTCGGCTTGTTTACTTTCAAAACACTTAGTTTGATTATTTATGTCAAAATGGGTAAAACTTTATTATAGTTCGATTTCCCACGTTTTCAATGTGAAGTTAAGGCTTAAAACAACTATTTCTAGTCACAATATGCTTTGTGAAGTTTTCAATGATTATACTCGGCTTGTTTACTTTCAAAACTCTTAGTTTGATTATTTATGTCAAAATGGGTAAAACTTCATTATAGTTCGATTTCTCACGTTTTCAATGTGAAGTTAAGGCTTAAAACAACTATTTCTAGTCACAATATGCGTTGTGAAGGCTTTAATGATTATACTCGGCTTGTTTACTTTCAAAACTCTTTGTTTGATTATTTATGTCAAAATTGGTAAAACTTCATTATAGTTAGATTTCTCACATTTTCAATGTGAAGTTAAGGCTTAAAACAACTATTTCTAGTCACAATAAGCTTTGTGAAAGCTTTAATGATTATACTCGGCTTGTTTACTTTTAAAACTCTTAGTTTGATTATTTATGTCAAAATGGGTAAAACTTCATTATAGTTCGATTTCCCACGTTTTCAATGTGAAGTTAAGGCTTAAAACAACTATTTCTAGTCATAATATGCTTTGTGAAGTTTTCAATGATTATACTCGGCTTGTTTACTTTCAAAACTCTTAGTTTGATTATTTATGTCAAAATGGGTAAAACTTCATTATAGTTCGATTTCTCACGTTTTCAATGTGAAGTTAAGGCTTAAAACAACGATTTCTAGTCACAATAAGCTTTGTGACATTTAATGATTATACTCCGCTTGTTTACTTTCAAAACTCTTAGTTTGATTATTTATGTCAAAATGGGTAAAACTTCATTATAGTTCGATTTCCCACGTTTTCAATATGAAGTTAAGGCTTAAAACAACTATTTCTAGTCACAATATGCTTTGTGAAGGCTTTAATGATTATACTCGGCTTGTTTACTTTCAAAACACTTAGTTTGATTATTTATGTCAAAATGGGTAAAACTTCATTATAGTTCGATTTCTCACGTTTTCAATGTGAAGTTAAGGCTTAAAACAACTATTTCTAGTCACAATAAGCTTTGTGAAAGCTTTAATGATTATACTCGGCTTGTTTACTTTCAAAACTCTTAGTTTGATTATTTATGTCAAAATGGGTAAAACTTCATTATAGTTCGATTTCCACGTTTCAATGTGAAGTTAAGGCTTAAAACAACTATTTCTAGTCACAATATGCTTTGTGAAGGCTTTAATGATTATACTCGACTTTTTTACTTTCAAAACTCTTAGTTTGATTATTTATGTCAAAATGGGTAAAACTTCATTATAGTTCGATTTCTCACGTTTTCAATGTGAAGTTAAGGCTTAAAACAACTATTTCTAGTCACAATAAGCTTTGTGAAAGCTTTAATGATTATACTCGGCTTGTTTACTTTCAAAACTCTTAGTTTGATTATTTATGTCAAAATGGGTAAAACTTCATTATAGTTCGATTTCCACGTTTTCAATATGAAGTTAAGGCTTAAAACAACTATTTCTATTAAAAATAAGCTTTGTGAAAGGCTTATATGATTATGCTCGTCTTGTTTAAATTTTAAAACTATTAGTTTGATTATTTATGTCAAAATCGGTAAAACTTCATTATAGTTCAATGTCCCACTTTCAATGTGAAGTTAAGGCTAAAAACAACGATTTCTAGTCACAATAAGCTTTGTGACATCTTAATGATTATACTCGCTTGTTTACTTTCAAAACTCTTAGTTTGATTATTTAAGTCAAAATGGGTAAAACTTCATTGTAGTTCAATTTCCCACATTTTCAATGTGAAGTTAAGGTTTAAAACAACTATTTCTAGTCACAATATGCTTTGTGAAGGCTTTAATAATTATACTCGTCTTGTTTACTTTCAAAACTCTTAGTTTGATTATTTATGTCAAAATGGGTAAAACTTCATTATAGTTCGATTTCTCACGTTTTCAATGTGAAGTTAAGGCTTAAAACAACTATTTCTAGTCACAATAAGCTTTGTGAAAGCTTTAATGATTATACTCGGCTTGTTTACTTTCAAAACTCTTAGTTAGATTATTTATGTCAAAATGGGTAAAACTTCATTATAGTTCGATTTCCCACGTTTTCAATGTGAAGTTAAGGCTTAAAACAACTATTTTTAGTCACAATATGCTTTGTGAAGTTTTAATGATTATACTCGGCTTGTTTACTTTCAAAACTCTTAGTTTGATTATTTATGTCAAAATGGGTAAAACTTCATTATAGTTCGATTTCCCACGTTTTCAATATGAAGTTAAGGCTTAAAACAACTATTTCTATTAAAAATAAGCGTTTTTAGATAAAATGATTATATGCTCGTCTTGTTAAATTTTAAAACTTAGTTTGAATTATTTATACAAAATCGTTAAAACTTTATTATAGTCCGATGTCCCACGTTTTCAATGTGAAGTTAAGGCTTAAAACAACTATTTCTAGTCACAATAAGCTTTGTGACATTTAATGATTTTACTCGGATTGTTTACTTTCAAAACTCTTAGTTTGATTATTTATGTCAAAATGGGTAAAACTTCATTATAGTTCGATTTCCCACATTTTCAATGTGAAGTTAAGGCTTAAAACAACTATTTCTAGTCACAATATGCTTTGTGAAGGCTTTAATGATTATACTCTGCTTGTTTACTTTCAAAACACTTAGTTTGATTATTTATGTCAAAATGGGTAAAAATTCATTATAGTTCGATTTCCCACATTTTCAATGTGAAGTTAAGGCTTAAAACAACTATTTCTAGTCACAATATGCTTTGTGAAGTTTTAAATGATTATACTCGGCTTGTTTACTTTCAAAACTCTTAGTTTGATTATTTATGTCAAAATGGGTAAAACTTCATTATAGTTCGATTTCTCACGTTTTCAATGTGAAGTTAAGGCTTAAAACAACTATTTCTAGTCACAATATGCTTTGTGAAGGCTTTAATGATTATACTCGGCTTGTTTACTTTCAAAACTCTTTGTTTGATTATTTATGTCAAAATTGGTAAAACTTCATTATAGTTCGATTTCTCACATTTTCAATGTGAAGTTAAGGCTTAAAACAACTATTTCTAGTCACAATAAGCTTTGTGAAAGCTTTAATGATTATACTCGGCTTGTTTACTTTTAAAACTTTTAGTTTGATTATTTATGTCAAAATGGGTAAAACTTCATTATAGTTCGATTTCCCACGTTTTCAATGTGAAGTTAAGGCTTAAAACAACTATTTCTAGTCATAATATGCATTGTGAAGTTTTCAATGATTATACTCGGCTTGTTTACTTTCAAAACTCTTAGTTTGATTATTTATGTCAAAATGGGTAAAACTTCATTATAGTTCGATTTCTCACGTTTTCAATGTGAAGTTAAGGCTTAAAAACAACGATTTCTAGTCACAATAAGCTTTGTGACATCTTAATGATTATACTCCGCTTGTTTACTTTCAAAACTCTTAGTTTGATTATTTATGTCAAAATGGGTAAAACTTCATTATAGTTCGATTTCCCGCGTTTTCAATGTGAAGTTAAGGCTTAAAAAAACTATTTCTAGTCACAATATGCTTTGTGAAGGCTTTAATGATTATACTCGGCTTGTTTACTTTCAAAACACTTAGTTTGATTATTTATGTCAAAATGGGTAAAACATCATTATAGTTCGATTTCTCACGTTTTCAATGTGAAGTTAAGGCTTAAAACAACTATTTCTAGTCACAATATGCTTTGTGAAGGCTTTAATGATTATACTCGGCTTGTTTACTTTCAAAACACTTAGTTTGATTATTTATGTCAAAATGGGTAAAACTTCATTATAGTTCGATTTCTCACGTTTTCAATGTGAAGTTAAGGCTTAAAACAACTATTTCTAGTCACAATAAGCTTTGTGAAAGCTTTAATGATTATACTCGGCTTGTTTACTTTCAAAACTCTTAGTTTGATTATTTATGTCAAAATGGGTAAAACTTCATTATAGTTCGATTTCCCACGTTTTCAATGTGAAGTTAAGGCTTAAAACAACTATTTCTAGTCACAATATGCTTTGTGAAGGCTTTAATGATTATACTCGGCTTGTTTACTTTCAAAACTCTTAGTTTGATTATTTATGTCAAAATGGGTAAAACTTCATTATAGTTCGATTTCTCACGTTTTCAATGTGAAGTTAAGGCTTAAAACAACTATTTCTAGTCACAATAAGCTTTGTGAAAGCTTTAATGATTATACTCGGCTTGTTTACTTTCAAAACTCTTAGTTTGATTATTTATGTCAAAATGGGTAAAACTTCATTATAGTTCGATTTCCCACGTTTTCAATGTGAAGTTAAGGCTTAAAACAACTATTTCTAGTCACAATATGCTTTGTGAAGTTTTAATGATTATACTCGGCTTGTTTACTTTCAAAACTCTTAGTTTGATTATTTATGTCAAAATGGGTAAAACTTCATTATAGTTCGATTTCCACGTTTTCAATGTGAAGTTAAGGCTTAAAACAACGATTTCTAGTAAAAATAAGCTTTGTAGAAGGCTTTAATGATTATACTCGTCTTGTTTAATTTTAAAACTATTTGTTTGATTATTTATGTCAAAATGGGTAAAACTTCATTATAGTTCGATTCCCACGTTTTCAATGTGAAGTTAAGGCTTAAAACAACTATTTCTAGTCACAATAAGCTTTGTGACATCTTAATGATTATACTCGGATTGTTTACTTTCAAAACTCTTAGTTTGATTATTTATGTCAAAATGGGTAAAACTTCATTATAGTTCGATTTCCCACATTTTCAATGTGAAGTTAAGGCTTAAAACAACTATTTCTAGTCACAATATGCTTTGTGAAGGCTTTAATGATTATACTCGGCTTGTTTACTTTCAAAACTCTTAGTTTGATTATTTATGTCAAAATGGGTAAAACTTCATTATAGTTCGATTTCCCACATTTTCAATGTGAAGTTAAGGCTTAAAACAACTATTTCTAGTCACAATATGCTTTGTGAAGTTTTAATGATTATACTCGGCTTGTTTACTTTCAAAACTCTTAGTTTGATTATTTATGTCAAAATGGGTAAAACTTCATTATAGTTCGATTTCTCACGTTTTCAATGTGAAGTTAAGGCTTAAAACAACTATTTCTAGTCACAATATGCTTTGTGAAGGCTTTAATGATTATACTCGGCTTGTTTACTTTCAAAACTCTTTGTTTGATTATTTATGTCAAAATTGGTAAAACTTCATTATAGTTCGATTTTCACATTTTCAATGTGAAGTTAAGGCTTAAAACAACTATTTCTAGTCACAATAAGCTTTGTGAAAGCTTTAATGATTATACTCGGCTTGTTTACTTTCAAAACTTTTAGTTTGATTATTTATGTCAAAATGGGTAAAACTTCATTATAGTTCGATTTCCCACGTTTTCAATGTGAAGTTAAGGCTTAAAACAACTATTTCTAGTCATAATATGCTTTGTGAAGTTTTCAATGATTATACTCGGCTTGTTTACTTTCAAAACTCTTAGTTTGATTATTTATGTCAAAATGGGTAAAACTTCATTATAGTTCGATTTCTCACGTTTTCAATGTGAAGTTAAGGCTAAAAACAACGATTTCTAGTCACAATAAGCTTTTTGTGACATCTTAATGATTATACTCCGCTTGTTTACTTTCAAAACTCTTAGTTTGATTATTTATGTCAAAATGGGTAAAACTTCATTATAGTTCGATTTCCACGTTTTCAATGTGAAGTTAAGGCTTAAAACAACTATTTCTAGTCACAATATGCTTTGTGAAGGCTTTAATGATTATACTCGGCTTGTTTACTTTCAAAACTCTTAGTTTGATTATTTATGTCAAAATGGGTAAAACTTCATTATAGTTCGATTTCTCACGTTTTCAATGTGAAGTTAAGGCTTAAAACAACTATTTCTAGTCACAATATGCTTTGTGAAGGCTTTAATGATTATACTCGGCTTGTTTACTTTCAAAACACTTAGTTTGATTATTTATGTCAAAATGGGTAAAACTTCATTATAGTTCGATTTCTCACGTTTTCAATGTGAAGTTAAGGTTTAAAACAACTATTTCTAGTCACAATAAGCTTTGTGAAAGCTTTAATGATTATACTCGGCTTGTTTACTTTCAAAACTCTTAGTTTGATTATTTATGTCAAAATGGGTAAAACTTCATTATAGTTCGATTTCCCACGTTTCCAATATGAAGTTAAGGCTTAAAACAACGATTTCTATTAAAAATAAGCGTTTGTAGAAAAAATATGATTATGCTCGTCTTGTTAAATTTTAAAACTCTTAGTTATGATTTTTATACAAAATCGTTAAAACTTCATTATAGTTCGATGTCCCACTTTTCAATGTGAAGTTAAGGCTAAAAACAACGATTTCTAGTCACAATAAGCTTTGTGACATTTAATGATTATACTCCGCTTGTTTAATTTCAAAACTCTTAGTTTGATTATTTATGTCAAAATGGGTAAAACTTCATTATAGTTCAATTTCCCATATTTTCAATGTGAAGTTAAGGCTTAAAACAACTATTTCTAGTCACTATATGCTTTGTGAAGGCTTTAATGATTATACTCGGCTTGTTTACTTTCAAAACTCTTAGTTTGATTATTTATGTCAAAATGGGTAAAACTTCATTATAGTTCGATTTCTCACGTTTTCAATGTGAAGTTAAGGCTTAAAACAACTATTTCTAGTCACAATAAGCTTTGTGAAAGCTTTAATGATTATACTCGGCTTGTTTACTTTCAAAACTCTTAGTTTGATTATTTATGTCAAAATGGGTAAAACTTCATTATAGTTCGATTTCCCACGTTTTCAATGTGAAGTTAAGGCTTAAAACAACTATTTCTAGTCACAATATGCTTTGTGAAGTTTTAAATGATTATACTCGGCTTGTTTACTTTCAAAACTCTTAGTTTGATTATTTATGTCAAAATGGGTAAAACTTCATTATAGTTCGATTTCACGTTTCCAATATGAAGTTAAGGCTTAAAACAACGATTTCTATTAAAAATAAGCGTTTTTAGATAAAATATTATATGCTCGTCTTGTTAAATTTTAAAACTATTTGTTATGATTTTTATACAAAATCGTTAAAACTTTATTATCGTTCTATGTCCCACGTTGCCTACGTGAAGTTAAGGCTGAAAACAACGATTTCTAGTCACAATAAGCTTTGTGACATCTTAATGATTTTACTCGGATTGTTTACTTTCAAAACTCTTAGTTTGATTATTTATGTCAAAATGGGTAAAACTTCATTATAGTTCGATTTCCCACATTTTCAATGTGAAGTTAAGGCTTAAAACAACTATTTCTAGTCACAATACGCTTTGCGAAGGCTTTAATGATTATACTCGGCTTGTTTACTTTCAAAACACTTAGTTTGATTATTTATATCAAAATGGGTAAAACTTCATTAAAGTTCGATTTTCACGTTTTCAATGTGAAGTTAAGGCTTAAAACAACTATTTCTAGTCACAATATGCTTTGTGAAGTTTTAAATGATTATACTCGGCTTGTTTACTTTCAAAACTCTTAGTTTGATTATTTATGTCAAAATGGGTAAAATTTCATTATAGTTCGATTTCTCACGTTTTCAATGTGAAGTTAAGGCTTAAAACAACTATTTCTAGTCACAATATGCTTTGTGAAGGCTTTAATGATTATTATACTCGGCTTGTTTACTTTCAAAACTCTTTGTTTGATTATTTATGTCAAAATTGGTAAAACTTCATTATAGTTCGATTTCGCACATTTTCAATGTGAAGTTAAGGCTTAAAACAACTATTTCTAGTCACAATAAGCTTTGTGAAAGCTTTAATGATTATACTCGGCTTGTTTACTTTCAAAACTCTTAGTTTGATTATTTATGTCAAAATGGGTAAAACTTCATTATAGTTCGATTTTCCACGTTTTCAATGTGAAGTTAAGGCTTAAAACAACTATTTCTAGTCACAATAAGCTTTGTGAAAGCTTTAATGATTATACTCGGCTTGTTTACTTTCAAAACTTTTAGTTTGATTATTTATGTCAAAATGGGTAAAACTTCATTATAGTTAGATTTCCCACGTTTTCAATGTGAAGTTAAGGCTTAAAACAACTATTTCTAGTCATAATATGCATTGTGAAGTTTTCAATGATTATACTCGGCTTGTTTACTTTCAAAACTCTTAGTTTGATTATTTATGTCAAAATGGGTAAAACTTCATTATAGTTCGATTTCTCACGTTTTCAATGTGAAGTTAAGGCTAAAAACAACGATTTCTAGTCACAATAAGCTTTGTGACATCTTAATGATTATACTCCGCTTGTTTACATTCAAAACTCTTAGTTTGATTATTTATGTCAAAATGGGTAAAACTTCATTATAGTTCGATTTCCCGCGTTTTCAATGTGAAGTTTAGGCTTAAAACAACTATTTCTAGTCACAATATGCTTTGTGAAGGCTTTAATGATTATACTCGGCTTGTTTACTTTCAAAACACTTAGTTTGATTATTTATGTCAAAATGGGTAAAACATCATTATAGTTCGATTTCTCACGTTTTCAATGTGAAGTTAAGGCTTAAAACAACTATTTCTAGTCACAATAAGCTTTGTGAAAGCTTTAATGATTATACTCGGCTTGTTTACTTTCAAAACTCTTAGTTTGATTATTTATGTCAAAATGGGTAAAAATTCATTATAGTTCGATTTCCACGTTTTCAATGTGAAGTTAAGGCTTAAAACAACGATTTCTAGTCACAATATGCTTTGTTAAGGCTTTAATGATTATACTCGGCTTTTTACTTTCAAAACTCTTAGTTTGATTATTTATGTCAAAATGGGTAAAACTTCATTATAGTTCGATTTCTCACGTTTTCAATGTGAAGTTAAGGCTTAAAACAACTATTTCTAGTCACAATAAGCTTTGTGAAAGCTTTAATGATTATACTCGGCTTGTTTACTTTCAAAACTCTTAGTTTGATTATTTATGTCAAAATGGGTAAAACTTCATTATAGTTCGATTTCCTACGTTTTCAATATGAAGTTAAGGCTTAAAACAACGATTTCTATTAAAAATAAGCTTTTGTAGAAAAAATATGATTATGCTCGTCTTGTTAAATTTTAAAACTATTAGAATTATGATTTTATACAAAATCGTTAAAACTTCATTATAGTTCGATGTCCCACTTTCCCAATGTGAAGTTAAGGCTAAAACAACGATTTCTAGTCACAATAAGCTTTGTGACATCTTAATGATTATACTCGCTTGTTTAATTTCAAAACTCTTAGTTTGATTATTTATGTCATAATGGGTAAAACTTCATTATAGTTGAATTTCCCACATTTTCAATGTGAAGTTAAGGCTTAAAACAACTATTTCTAGTCACTATATGCTTTGTGAAGGCTTTAATGATTATACTCGGCTTGTTTACTTTCAAAACTCTTAGTTTGATTATTTATGTCAAAATGGGTAAAACTTCATTATAGTTCGATTTCTCACGTTTTCAATGTGAAGTTAAGGCTTAAAACAACTATTTCTAGTCACAATAAGCTTTGTGAAAGCTTTAATGATTATACTCGGCTTGTTTACTTTCAAAACTCTTAGTTTGATTATTTATGTCAAAATGGGTAAAACTTCATTATAGTTCGATTTCCCACGTTTTCAATGTGAAGTTAAGGCTTAAAACAACTATTTCTAGTCACAATATGCTTTGTGAAGTTTTAAATGATTATACTCGGCTTGTTTACTTTCAAAACTCTTAGTTTGATTATTTATGTCAAAATGGGTAAAACTTCATTATAGTTCGATTTCCCACGTTTCCAATATGAAGTTAAGGCTTAAAACAACGATTTCTATTAAAAATAAGCGTTTTTAGATAAAATATGTATATGCTCGTCTTGTTAAATTTTAAAACTATTTGAACTATGATTTTATACAAAATTGTTAAAACTTTATTATCGTCTATGTCCCACGTTTTCTACGTGAAGTTAAGGCTTAAAACAACGATTTCTAGTCACAATAAGCTTTGTGACATCTTAATGATTTGACTCGGGTTGTTTACTTTCAAAACTCTTAGTTTGATTATTTATGTCAAAATGGGTAAAACTTCATTATAGTTCAATTTCCCACATTTTCAATGTGAAGTTAAGGCTTAAAACAACTATTTCTAGTCACAGTATGCTTTGTGAAGGCTTTAATGATTATACTCGGCTTGTTTACTTTCAAAACACTTAGTTTGATTATTTATATCAAAATGGGTAAAAATTTATTAAAGTCGATTTCCCACGTTTTCAATGTGAAGCTAAGGCTTAAAACAACTATTTCTAGTCACAATATGCTTTGTGAAGTTTTAAATGATTATACTCGGCTTGTTTACTTTCAAAACTCTTAGTTTGATTATTTATGTCAAAATGGGTAAAATTTCATTATAGTTCGATTTCTCACGTTTTCAATGTGAAGTTAAGGCTTAAAACAACTATTTCTAGTCACAATATGCATTGTGAAGGCTTTAATGATTATACTCGCTTGTTTACTTTCAAAACTCTTTGTTTGATTATTTATGTCAAAATTGGTAAAACTTCATTATAGTTAGATTTCGCACATTTTCAACGTGAAGTTAAGGCTTAAAACAACTATTTCTAGTCACAATAAGCTTTGTGAAAGCTTTAATGATTATACTCGGCTTGTTTACTTTTAAAACTTTTAGTTTGATTATTTATGTTAAAATGGGTAAAACTTCATTATAGTTCGATTTCCCACGTTTTCAATGTGAAGTTAAGGCTTAAAACAACTATTTCTAGTCATAATATGCTTTGTGAAGTTTTCAATGATTATCCTCGGCTTGTTTACTTTCAAAACTCTTAGTTTGATTATTTATGTCAAAATGGGTAAAACTTCATTATAGTTCGATTTCTCACGTTTTCAATGTGAAGTTAAGGCTAAAAACAACGATTTCTAGTCATAATAAGCTTTGTGACATCTTAATGATTATACTCCGCTTGTTTACTTTCAAAACTCTTAGTTTGATTATTTATGTCAAAATGGGTAAAACTTCATTATTGTTCAATTTCCCACATTTTCAATATGAAGTTAAGGCTTAAAACAACTATTTCTAGTCACAATATGCTTTGTGAAGGCTTTAATGATTATACTCGGCTTGTTTACTTTCAAAACACTTAGTTTGATTATTTATGTCAAAATGGGTAAAACATCATTATAGTTCGATTTCTCACGTTTTCAATGTGAAGTTAAGGCTTAAAACAACTATTTCTAGTCACAATAAGCTTTGTGAAAGCTTTAATGATTATTCTCGGCTTGTTTACTTTCAAAACTCTTAGTTTGATTATTTATGTCAAAATGGGTAAAAATTCATTATAGTTCGATTTCCCACGTTTCCAATAAGAAGGTTAAGGCTTAAAACAACGATTTCTAGTCACAATATGCTTTGTTAAGGCTTTAATGATTATACTCGGCTTTTTTACTTTCAAAACTCTTAGTTTGATTATTTATGTCAAAAGGGGTAAAACATCATTATAGTTCGATTTCTCACGTTTTCAATGTGAAGTTAAGGCTTAAAACAACTATTTCTAGTCACAATAAGCTTTGTGAAAGCTTTAATGATTATACGCGGCTTGTTTACTTTCAAAACTCTTAGTTTGATTATTTTTGTCAAAATGGGTAAAACTTCATTATAGTTCGATTTCCCACGTTTCCAATATGAAGTTAAGGCTTAAAACAACGATTTCTATTAAAAATAAGCGTTTGTAGAAAAAATATGTTTATGCTCGTCTTGTTAAATTTTAAAACTATTAGAATTATGATTTTATACAAAATCGTTAAAACTTCGTTATCGTCCAATGTCCCACTTTCCCTATGTGAAGTTAAGGCTAAAAACAACGATTTCTAGTTACAATAAGCTTTGTGACATCTTAATGATTATACTCGCTTGTTTAATTTCAAAACTCTTAGTTTGATTATTTATGTCAAAATGGGTAAAACTTCATTATAGTTCAATTTCCCATATTTTCAATGTGAAGTTAAGGCTTAAAACAACTATTTCTTGTCACAATATGCTTTGTGAAGGCTTTAATGATTATACTCGGCTTGTTTACTTTCAAAACTCTTAGTTTGATTATTTATGTCAAAATGGGTATAACTTCATTATAGTTCGATTTCTCACGTTTTCAATGTGAAGTTAAGGCTTAAAACAACTATTTCTAGTCACAATAAGCTTTGTGAAAGCTTTAATGATTATACTCGGCTTGTTTACTTTCAAAACTCTTAGTTTGATTATTTATGTCAAAATGGGTAAAACTTCATTATAGTTCGATTTCCCACGTTTTCAATGTGAAGTTAATGCTTAAAACAACTATTTCTAGTCACAATATGCTTTGTGAAGTTTTAAATGATTATACTCGGCCTTTTTACTTTCAAAACTCTTAGTATGATTATTTATGTCAAAATGGGTAAAACTTCATTATAGTTCGATTTCCACGTTTCCAATATGAAGTTAAGGCTTAAAACAACGATTTCTATTAAAAATAAGCGTTTTTAGATAAAATATGTATATGCTCGTCTTGTTAAATTTTAAAACTATTTGAACTATGATTTTATACAAAATCGTTAAAACTTTATTATCGTCCTATGTCCCACGTTGCCTATGTGAAGTTAAGGCTTAAAACAACGATTTCTAGTCACAATAAGCTTTGTGACATCTTAATGATTTACTCGGGTTGTTTACTTTAAAACTCTTAGTTTGATTATTTATGTCAAAATGGGTAAAACTGCATTATAGTTCGATTTCCCACATTTTCAATGTGAAGTTAAGGCTTAAAACAACTATTTCTAGTCACAATATGCTTTGTGAAGGCTTTAATGATTATACTCGGCTTGTTTACTTTCAAAACACTTAGTTTGATTATTTATATCAAAATGGGTAAAAATTCATTAAAGTCCGATTTCCCACGTTTTCAATGTGAAGATAAGGCTTAAAACAACTATTTCTAGTCACAATATGCTTTGTGAAGTTTTAAATGATTATACTCGACTTGTTTACTTTCAAAACTCTTAGTTTGATTATTTATGTCAAAATGGGTAAAATTTCATTATAGTTCGATTTCTCACATTTTCAATGTGAAGTTAAGGTTTAAAACAACTATTTCTAGTCACAATATGCATTGTGAAGGCTTTAATGATTATACTCGGCTACTTTCAAAACTCTTTGTTTGATTATTTATGTCAAAATTGGTAAAACTTCATTATAGTTAGATTTCGCACATTTTCAACGTGAAGTTAAGGCTTAAAACAACTATTTCTAGTCACAATAAGCTTTGTGAGAGCTTTAATGATTATACTCGGCTTGTTTACTTTCAAAACTCTTAGTTTGATTATTTATGTCAAAATGGGTAAAACTTCATTATAGTTCAATTTCCACGTTTTCAATGTGAAGTTAAGGCTTAAAACAACTATTTCTAGTCACAATAAGCTTTGTGAAAGCTTTAATGATTATACTCGGCTTGTTTACTTTTAAAACTTTTAGTTTGATTATTTATGTCAAAATGGGTAAAATTTCATTATAGTTCGATTTCCCACGTTTTCAATGTGAAGTTAAGGCTTAAAACAACTATTTCTAGTCATAATATGCATTGTAAAGTTTTCAATGATTATACTCGGCTTGTTTACTTTCAAAACTCTTAGTTTCATTATTTTATGTCAAAATGGGTAAAACTTCATTATAGTTCGATTTCTCACGTTTTCAATGTGAAGTTAAGGTTAAAAACAACGATTTCTAGTCACAATAAGCTTTGTGACATCTTAATGATTATATTCCGCTTGTTTACTTTCAAAACTCTTAGTTTGATTATTTATGTCAAAATGGGTAAAACTTCATTATAGTTCGATTTCTCACGTTTTCAATGTGAAGTTAAGGCTTAAAACAACTATTTCTAGTCACTATATGCTTTGTGAAGGCTTTAATGATTATACTCGGCTTGTTTGCTTTCAAAACTCTTAGTTTGATTATTTATGTCAAAATGGGTATAACTTTATTATAGTTCGATTTCTCACGTTTTCAATGTGAAGTTAAGGCTTAAAACAACTATTTCTAGTCACAATAAGCTTTGTGAAAGCTTTAATGATTATACTCGGCTTGTTTACTTTCAAAACTCTTAGTTTGATTATTTAAGTCAAAATGGGTAAAACTTCATTATAGTTCGATTTCCCACGTTTTCAATGTGAAGTTAAGGCTTAAAACAACTATTTCTAGTCACAATATGCTTTGTGAAGTTTTAAATGATTATACTCGGCTTGTTTACTTTCAAAACTCTTAGTTTGATTATTTATGTCAAAATGGGTAAAACTTCATTATAGTTCAATTTCCCACGTTTCCAATATGAAGTTAAGGCTTAAAACAACGATATCTATTAAAAATAAGCGTTTTTAGATAAAAATATGTATATGCTCGTCTTGTTAAATTTTAAAACTATTTGAACTATGATTTTATACAAAATTGTTAAAACTTTATTATCGTCCTATGTCCCACGTTGCCTACGTGAAGTTAAGGCTTAAAACAACGATTTCTAGTCACAATAAGCTTTGTGACATCTTAATGATTTGACTCGGGTTGTTTACTTTCAAAACTCTCTTAGTTTGATTATTTATGTCAAAATGGGTAAAACTTCATTATAGTTCAATTTCCCACATTTTCAATGTGAAGTTAAGGCTTAAAACAACTATTTCTAGTCACAGTATGCTTTGTGAAGGCTTTAATGATTATACTCGGCTTGTTTACTTTCAAAACACTTAGTTTGATTATTTATATCAAAATGGGTAAAAATTTATTAAAGTCTGATTTCCCACGTTTTCAATGTGAAGCTAAGGCTTAAAACAACTATTTCTAGTCACAATATGCTTTGTGAAGTTTTAAATGATTATACTCGGCTTGTTTACTTTCAAAACTCTTAGTTTGATTATTTATGTCAAAATAGGTAAAATTTCATTATAGTTCGATTTCTCACGTTTTCATTGTGAAGTTAAGGCTTAAAACAACTATTTCTAGTCACAATATGCATTGTGAAGGCTTTAATGATTATACTCGGCTACTTTCAAAACTCTTTGTTTGATTATTTATGTCAAAATTGGTAAAACTTCATTATAGTTAGATTTCGCACATTTTCAACGTGAAGTTAAGGCTTAAAACAACTATTTCTAGTCACAATAAGCTTTGTGAAAGCTTTAATGATTATACTCGGCTTGTTTACTTTTAAAACTTTTAGTTTGATTATTTATGTTAAAATGGGTAAAACTTCTTTATAGTTCGATTTCCCACGTTTTCAATGTGAAGTTAAAGCTTAAAACAACTATTTCTAGTCATAATATGCATTGTGAAGTTTTCAATGATTATACTCGGCTTGTTTACTTTCAAAACTCTTAGTTTGATTATTTATGTCAAAATGGGTAAAACTTCATTATAGTTCGATTTCTCACGTTTTCAATGTGAAGTTAAGGCTAAAAACAACGATTTCTAGTCACAATAAGCTTTGTGACATCTTAATGATTATACTCCGCTTGTTTACATTCAAAACTATTAGTTTGATTATTTATGTCAAAATGGGTAAAACTTCATTATAGTTCGATTTCTCGCGTTTTCAATGTGAAGTTAAGGCTTAAAACAACTATTTCTAGTCGCAATATGCTTTGTGAAGGCTTTAATGATTATACTCGGCTTGTTTACTTTCAAAACACTTAGTTTGATTATTTATGTCAAAATGGGTAAAACATCATTATAGTTCGATTTCTCACGTTTTCAATGTGAAGTTAAGGCTTAAAACAACTATTTCTAGTCACAATAAGCTTTGTGAAAGCTTTAATGATTATACTCGGCTTGTTTACTTTCAAAACTCTTAGTTTGATTATTTATGTCAAAATGGGTAAAAATTCATTATAGTTCGATTTCCCACGTTTCCAATGTGAGGTTGGGCTTAAAACAACGATTTCTAGTCACAATATGCTTTGTTAAGGCTTTAATGATTATACTCGGCTTTTTTACTTTCAAAACTCTTAGTTTGATTATTTATGTCAAAAAGGGGTAAAACATCATTATAGTTCGATTTCTCACGTTTTCAATGTGAAGTTAAGGCTTAAAACAACTATTTCTAGTCACAATAAGCTTTGTGAAAGCTTTAATGATTATACGCGGCTTGTTTACTTTCAAAACCCTTAGTTTGATTATTTATGTCAAAATGGGTAAAACTTCATTATAGTTCGATTTCCCACGTTTCCGATATGAAGTTAAGGCTTAAAACAACGATTTCTATTAAAAATAAGCGTTTGTAGAAAAAATATGTTTATGCTCGTCTTGTTAAATTTTAAAACTATTAGAATTATGATTTTATACAAAATCGTTAAAACTTCGTTATCGTCCAATGTCCCACTTTCCCTATGAGAAGTTAAGGCTAAAAACAACGATTTCTAGTCACAATAGGCTTTGTGACATCTTAATGATTATACTCCGCTTGTTTAATTTCAAAACTCTTAGTTTGATTATTTATGTCATAATGGGTAAAACTTCATTATAGTTCAATTTCCCACATTTGCAATGTGAAGTTAAGGCTTAAAACAACTATTTCTAGTCACTATATGCTTTGTGAAGGCTTTAATGATTATACTCGGCTTGTTTACTTTCAAAACTCTTAGTTTGATTATTTATGTCAAAATGGGTATAACTTCATTATAGTTCGATTTCTCACGTTTTCAATGTGAAGTTAAGGCTTAAAACAACTATTTCTAGTCACAATAAGCTTTGTGAAAGCTTTAATGATTATACTCGGCTTGTTTACTTTCAAAACTCTTAGTTTGATTATTAATGTCAAAATGGGTAAAACTTCATTATAGTTCGATTTCCCACGTTTTCAATGTGAAGTTAAGGCTTAAAACAACTATTTCTAGTCACAATATGCTTTGTGAAGTTTTAAATGATTATACTCGGCTTGTTTACTTTCAAAACTCTTAGTTTGATTATTTATGTCAAAATGGGTAAAACTTCATTATAGTTCGATTTCCCACGTTTCCAATATGAAGTTAAGGCTTAAAACAACGATTTCTATTAAAAATAAGCGTTTTTAGATAAAATATGTATATGCTCGTCTTGTTAAATTTTAAAACTATTTGAACTATGATTTTATACAAAATTGTTAAAACTTTATTATCGTCCTATGTCCCACGTTGCCTACGTGAAGTTAAGGCTGAAAACAACGATTTCTAGTCACAATAAGCTTTGTGACATCTTAATGATTTGACTCGGGTTGTTTACTTTCAAAACTCTTAGTTTGATTATTTATGTCAAAATGGGTAAAACTTCATTATAGTTCAATTTCCCACATTTTCAATGTGAAGTTAAGGCTTAAAACAACTATTTCTAGTCACAGTATGCTTTGTGAAGGCTTTAATGATTATACTCGGCTTGTTTACTTTCAAAACACTTAGTTTGATTATTTATATCAAAATGGGTAAAAATTTATTAAAGTCGATTTCCCACGTTTTCAATGTGAAGCTAAGGCTTAAAACAACTATTTCTAGTCACAATATGCTTTGTGAAGTTTTAAATGATTATACTCGGCTTGTTTACTTTCAAAACTCTTAGTTTGATTATTTATGTCAAAATGGGTAAAATTTCATTATAGTTCGATTTCTCACGTTTTCAATGTGAAGTTAAGGCTTAAAACAACTATTTCTAGTCACAATATGCATTGTGAAGGCTTTAATGATTATACTCGGCTACTTTCAAAACTCTTTGTTTGATTATTTATGTCAAAATTGGTAAAACTTCATTATAGTTAGATTTCGCACATTTTCAACGTGAAGTTAAGGCTTAAAACAACTATTTCTAGTCACAATAAGCTTTGTGAAAGCTTTAATGATTATACTCGGCTTGTTTACTTTTAAAACTTTTAGTTTGATTATTTATGTTAAAATGGGTAAAACTTCATTATAGTTCGATTTCCCACGTTTTCAATGTGAAGTTAAGGCTTAAAACAACTATTTCTAGTCATAATATGCATTGTGAAGTTTTCAATGATTATCCTCGGCTTGTTTACTTTCAAAACTCTTAGTTTGATTATTTATGTCAAAATGGGTAAAACTTCATTATAGTTCGATTTCTCACGTTTTCAATGTGAAGTTAAGGCTAAAAACAACGATTTCTAGTCACAATAAGCTTTGTGACATCTTAATGATTATACTCCGCTTGTTTACTTTCAAAACTCTTAGTTTGATTATTTATGTCAAAATGGGTAAAACTTCATTATTGTTCAATTTCCCACATTTTCAATATGAAGTTAAGGCTTAAAACAACTATTTCTAGTCACAATATGCTTTGTGAAGGCTTTAATGATTATACTCGGCTTGTTTCCTTTCAAAACACTTAGTTTGATTATTTATGTCAAAATGGGTAAAACATCATTATAGTTCGATTTCTCACGTTTTCAATGTGAAGTTAAGGCTTAAAACAACTATTTCTAGTCACAATAAGCTTTGTGAAAGCTTCAATGATTATACTCGGCTTGTTTACTTTCAAAACTCTTAGTTTGATTATTTATGTCAAAATGGGTAAAAATTCATTATAGTTCGATTTCCCACGTTTCCAATAAGAAGGTTGGGCTTAAAACAACGATTTCTAGTCACAATATGCTTTGTTAAGGCTTTAATGATTATACTCGGCTTTTTACTTTCAAAACTCTTAGTTTGATTATTTATGTCAAAAAGGGGTAAAACATCATTATAGTTCGATTTCTCACGTTTTCAATGTGAAGTTAAGGCTTAAAACAACTATTTCTAGTCACAATAAGCTTTGTGAAAGCTTTAATGATTATACGCGGCTTGTTTACTTTCAAAACTCTTAGTTTGATTATTTTTGTCAAAATGGGTAAAACTTCGTTATAGTTCGATTTCCCACGTTTCCAATATGAAGTTAAGGCTTAAAACAACGATTTCTATTAAAAATAAGCGTTTGTAGAAAAAATATGTTTATGCTCGTCTTGTTAAATTTTAAAACTATTAGAATTATGATTTTATACAAAATCGTTAAAACTTCGTTATCGTCCAATGTCCCACTTTCCCTATGAGAAGTTAAGGCTAAAAACAACGATTTCTAGTCACAATAAGCTTTGTGACATCTTAATGATTATACTCGCTTGTTTAATTTCAAAACTCTTAGTTTGATTATTTATGTCAAAATGGGTAAAACTTCATTATAGTTCAATTTCCCATATTTTCAATGTGAAGTTAAGGCTTAAAACAACTATTTCTTGTCACAATATGCTTTGTGAAGGCTTTAATGATTATACTCGGCTTGTTTACTTTCAAAACTCTTAGTTTGATTATTTATGTCAAAATGGGTATAACTTCATTATAGTTCGATTTCTCACGTTTTCAATGTGAAGTTAAGGCTTAAAACAACTATTTCTAGTCACAATAAGCTTTGTGAAAGCTTTAATGATTATACTCGGCTTGTTTACTTTCAAAACTCTTAGTTTGATTATTTATGTCAAAATGGGTAAAACTTCATTATAGTTCGATTTCCCACGTTTTCAATGTGAAGTTAAGGCTAAAAACAACGATTTCTAGTCACAATAAGCTTTGTGACATCTTAATGATTATACTCCGCTTGTTTACATTCAAAACTATTAGTTTGATTATTTATGTCAAAATGGGTAAAACTTCATTATAGTTCGATTTCTCGCGTTTTCAATGTGAAGTTAAGGCTTAAAACAACTATTTCTAGTCGCAATATGCTTTGTGAAGGCTTTAATGATTATACTCGGCTTGTTTACTTTCAAAACACTTAGTTTGATTATTTATGTCAAAATGGGTAAAACATCATTATAGTTCGATTTCTCACGTTTTCAATGTGAAGTTAAGGCTTAAAACAACTATTTCTAGTCACAATAAGCTTTGTGAAAGCTTTAATGATTATACTCGGCTTGTTTACTTTCAAAACTCTTAGTTTGATTATTTATGTCAAAATGGGTAAAAATTCATTATAGTTCGATTTCCCACGTTTCCAATGTGAGGTTGGGCTTAAAACAACGATTTCTAGTCACAATATGCTTTGTTAAGGCTTTAATGATTATACTCGGCTTTTTTACTTTCAAAACTCTTAGTTTGATTATTTATGTCAAAAAGGGGTAAAACATCATTATAGTTCGATTTCTCACGTTTTCAATGTGAAGTTAAGGCTTAAAACAACTATTTCTAGTCACAATAAGCTTTGTGAAAGCTTTAATGATTATACGCGGCTTGTTTACTTTCAAAACCCTTAGTTTGATTATTTATGTCAAAATGGGTAAAACTTCATTATAGTTCGATTTCCCACGTTTCCAATATGAAGTTAAGGCTTAAAACAACGATTTCTATTAAAAATAAGCGTTTGTAGAAAAAATATGTTTATGCTCGTCTTGTTAAATTTTAAAACTATTAGAATTATGATTTTATACAAAATCGTTAAAACTTCGTTATCGTCAATGTCCCACTTTCCCTACGAGAAGTTAAGGCTAAAAACAACGATTTCTAGTCACAATAAGCTTTGTGACATCTTAATGATTATACTCCGCTTGTTTAATTTCAAAACTCTTAGTTTGATTATTTATGTCATAATGGGTAAAACTTCATTATAGTTCAATTTCCCACATTTTCAATGTGAAGTTAAGGCTTAAAACAACTATTTCTAGTCACTATATGCTTTGTGAAGGCTTTAATGATTATACTCGGCTTGTTTACTTTCAAAACTCTTAGTTTGATTATTTATGTCAAAATGGGTATAACTTCATTATAGTTCGATTTCTCACGTTTTCAATGTGAAGTTAAGGCTTAAAACAACTATTTCTAGTCACAATAAGCTTTGTGAAAGCTTTAATGATTATACTCGGCTTGTTTACTTTCAAAACTCTTAGTTTGATTATTAATGTCAAAATGGGTAAAACTTCATTATAGTTCGATTTCCCACGTTTTCAATGTGAAGTTAAGGCTTAAAACAACTATTTCTAGTCACAATATGCTTTGTGAAGTTTTAAATGATTATACTCGGCTTTTTTACTTTCAAAACTCTTAGTTTGATTATTTATGTCAAAATGGGTAAAACTTCATTATAGTTCGATTTCCCACGTTTCCAATATGAAGTTAAGGCTTAAAACAACGATTTCTATTAAAAATAAGCGTTTTTAGATAAAATATGTATATGCTCGTCTTGTTAAATTTTAAAACTATTTGAACTATGATTTTATACAAAATTGTTAAAACTTTATTATCGTCCTATGTCCCACGTTGCCTACGTGAAGTTAAGGCTGAAAACAACGATTTCTAGTCACAATAAGCTTTGTGACATCTTAATGATTTGACTCGGGTTGTTTACTTTCAAAACTCTTAGTTTGATTATTTATGTCAAAATGGGTAAAACTTCATTATAGTTCAATTTCCCACATTTTCAATGTGAAGTTAAGGCTTAAAACAACTATTTCTAGTCACAGTATGCTTTGTGAAGGCTTTAATGATTATACTCGGCTTGTTTACTTTCAAAACACTTAGTTTGATTATTTATATCAAAATCTGTAAAAATTTATTAAAGTCTGATTTCCCACGTTTTCAATGTGAAGCTAAGGCTTAAAACAACTATTTCTAGTCACATTATGCTTTGTGAAGTTTTAAATGATTATACTCGGCTTGTTTACTTTCAAAACTCTTAGTTTGATTATTTATGTCAAAATGGGTAAAATTTCATTATAGTTCGATTTCTCACGTTTTCAATGTGAAGTTAAGGCTTAAAACAACTATTTCTAGTCACAATATGCATTGTGAAGGCTTTAATGATTATACTCGGCTACTTTCAAAACTCTTTGTTTGATTATTTATGTCAAAATTGGTAAAACTTCATTATAGTTAGATTTCGCACATTTTCAACGTGAAGTTAAGGCTTAAAACAACTATTTCTAGTCACAATAAGCTTTGTGAAAGCTTTAATGATTATACTCGGCTTGTTTACTTTTAAAACTTTTAGTTTGATTATTTATGTTAAAATGGGTAAAACTTCATTATAGTTCGATTTCCCACGTTTTCAATGTGAAGTTAAGGCTTAAAACAACTATTTCTAGTCATAATATGCATTGTGAAGTTTTCAATGATTATCCTCGGCTTGTTTACTTTCAAAACTCTTAGTTTGATTATTTATGTCAAAATGGGTAAAACTTCATTATAGTTCGATTTCTCACGTTTTCAATGTGAAGTTAAGGCTAAAAACAACGATTTCTAGTCACAATAAGCTTTGTGACATCTTAATGATTATACTCCGCTTGTTTACTTTCAAAACTCTTAGTTTGATTATTTATGTCAAAATGGGTAAAACTTCATTATTGTTCAATTTCCCACATTTTCAATATGAAGTTAAGGCTTAAAACAACTATTTCTAGTCACAATATGCTTTGTGAAGGCTTTAATGATTATACTCGGCTTGTTTCCTTTCAAAACACTTAGTTTGATTATTTATGTCAAAATGGGTAAAACATCATTATAGTTCGATTTCTCACGTTTTCAATGTGAAGTTAAGGCTTAAAACAACTATTTCTAGTCACAATAAGCTTTGTGAAAGCTTTAATGATTATACTCGGCTTGTTTACTTTCAAAACTCTTAGTTTGATTATTTATGTCAAAATGGGTAAAAATTCATTATAGTTCGATTTCCCACGTTTCCAATAAGAAGGTTGGGCTTAAAACAACGATTTCTAGTCACAATATGCTTTGTTAAGGCTTTAATGATTATACTCGGCTTTTTTACTTTCAAAACTCTTAGTTTGATTATTTATGTCAAAAAGGGGTAAAACATCATTATAGTTCGATTTCTCACGTTTTCAATGTGAAGTTAAGGCTTAAAACAACTATTTCTAGTCACAATAAGCTTTGTGAAAGCTTTAATGATTATACGCGGCTTGTTTACTTTCAAAACTCTTAGTTTGATTATTTTTGTCAAAATGGGTAAAACTTCGTTATAGTTCGATTTCCCACGTTTCCAATATGAAGTTAAGGCTTGAAACAACGATTTCTATTAAAAATAAGCGTTTGTAGAAAAAATATGTTTATGCTCGTCTTGTTAAATTTTAAAACTATTAGAATTATGATTTTATACAAAATCGTTAAAACTTCGTTATCGTCCAATGTCCCACTTTCCCTATGAGAAGTTAAGGCTAAAAACAACGATTTCTAGTCACAATAAGCTTTGTGACATCTTAATGATTATACTCTGCTTGTTTAATTTCAAAACTCTTAGTTTGATTATTTATGTCAAAATGGGTAAAACTTCATTATAGTTCAATTTCCCATATTTTCAATGTGAAGTTAAGGCTTAAAACAACTATTTCTTGTCACAATATGCTTTGTGAAGGCTTTAATGATTATACTCGGCTTGTTTACTTTCAAAACTCTTAGTTTGATTATTTATGTCAAAATGGGTATAACTTCATTATAGTTCGATTTCTCACGTTTTCAATGTGAAGTTAAGGCTTAAAACAACTATTTCTAGTCACAATAAGCTTTGTGAAAGCTTTAATGATTATACTCGGCTTGTTTACTTTCAAAACTCTTAGTTTGATTATTTATGTCAAAATGGGTAAAACTTCATTATAGTTCGATTTCCCACGTTTTCAATGTGAAGTTAAGGCTTAAAACAACTATTTCTAGTCACAATATGCTTTGTGAAGTTTTAAATGATTATACTCGGCCTTTTTACTTTCAAAACTCTTAGTATGATTATTTATGTCAAAATGGGTAAAACTTCATTATAGTTCGATTTCCCACGTTTCCAATATGAAGTTAAGGCTTAAAACAACGATTTCTATTAAAAATAAGCGTTTTTAGATAAAATATGTATATGCTCGTCTTGTTAAATTTTAAAACTATTTGAACTATGATTTTATACAAAATCGTTAAAACTTTATTATCGTCCTATGTCCCACGTTGCCTATGTGAAGTTAAGGCTGAAAACAACGATTTCTAGTCACAATAAGCTTTGTGACATCTTAATGATTTGACTCGGGTTGTTTACTTTAAAACTCTTAGTTTGATTATTTATGTCAAAATGGGTAAAACTGCATTATAGTTCGATTTCCCACATTTTCAATGTGAAGTTAAGGCTTAAAACAACTATTTCTAGTCACAATATGTTTTGTGAAGGCTTTAATGATTATACTCGGCTTGTTTACTTTCAAAACACTTAGTTTGATTATTTATAACAAAATCTGTAAAAATTCATTAAAGTCCGATTTCCCACGTTTTCAATGTGAAGATAAGGCTTAAAACAACTATTTCTAGTCACAATATGCTTTGTGAAGTTTTAAATGATTATACTCGACTTGTTTACTTTCAAAACTCTTAGTTTGATTATTTATGTCAAAATGGGTAAAATTTCATTATAGTTCGATTTCTCACATTTTCAATGTGAAGTTAAGGTTTAAAACAACTATTTCTAGTCACAATATGCATTGTGAAGGCTTTAATGATTATACTCGGCTACTTTCAAAACTCTTTGTCTGATTATTTATGTCAAAATTGGTAAAACTTCATTATAGTTAGATTTCGCACATTTTCAACGTGAAGTTAAGGCTTAAAACAACTATTTCTAGTCACAATAAGCTTTGTGAAAGCTTTAATGATTATACTCGGCTTGTTTACTTTCAAAACTCTTAGTTTGATTATTTATGTCAAAATGGGTAAAACTTCATTATAGTTCAATTTCCGACGTTTTCAATGTGAAGTTAAGGCTTAAAACACCTATTTCTAGTCACAATAAGCTTTGTGAAAGCTTTAATGATTATACTCCGCTTGTTTACTTTTAAAACTTTTAGTTTGATTATTTATGTCAAAATGGGTAAAATTTCATTATAGTTCGATTTCCCACGTTTTCAATGTGAAGTTAAGGCTGAAAACAACTATTTCTAGTCATAATATGCATTGTGAAGTTTTCAATGATTATACTCGGCTTGTTTACTTTCAAAACTCTTAGTTTCATTATTTTATGTCAAAATGGGTAAAACTTCATTATAGTTCGATTTCTCACGTTTTCAATGTGAAGTTAAGGCTAAAAACAACGATTTCTAGTCACAATAAGCTTTGTGACATCTTAATGATTATATTCCGCTTGTTTACTTTCAAAACTCTTAGTTTGATTATTTATGTCAAAATGGGTAAAACTTCATTATAGTTCGATTTCTCACGTTTTCAATGTGAAGTTAAGGCTTAAAACAACTATTTCTAGTCACTATATGCTTTGTGAAGGCTTTAATGATTATACTCGGCTTGTTTGCTTTCAAAACTCTTAGTTTGATTATTTATGTCAAAATTGGTATAACTTTATTATAGTTCGATTTCTCACGTTTTCAATGTGAAGTTAAGGCTTAAAACAACTATTTCTAGTCACAATAAGCTTTGTGAAAGCTTTAATGATTATACTCGGCTTGTTTACTTTCAAAACTCTTAGTTTGATTATTTATGTCAAAATGGGTAAAACTTCATTATAGTTCGATTTCCCACGTTTTCAATGTGAAGTTAAGGCTTAAAACAACTATTTCTAGTCACAATATGCTTTGTGAAGTTTTAAATGATTATACTCGGCTTGTTTACTTTCAAAACTCTTAGTATGATTATTTATGTCAAAATGGGTAAAACTTCATTATAGTTCGATTTCCCACGTTTCCAATATGAAGTTAAGGCTTAAAACAACGATTTCTATTAAAAATAAGCGTTTTTAGATAAAATATGTATATGCTCGTCTTGTTAAATTTTAAAACTATTTGAACTATGATTTTATACAAAATCGTTAAAACTTTATTATCGTCCTATGTCCCACGTTGCCTATGTGAAGTTAAGGCTGAAAACAACGATTTCTAGTCACAATAAGCTTTGTGACATCTTAATGATTTGACTCGGGTTGTTTACTTTAAAACTCTTAGTTTGATTATTTATGTCAAAATGGGTAAAACTGCATTATAGTTCGATTTCCCACATTTTCAATGTGAAGTTAAGGCTTAAAACAACTATTTCTAGTCACAATATGCTTTGTGAAGGCTTTAATGATTATACTCGGCTTGTTTACTTTCAAAACACTTAGTTTGATTATTTATATCAAAATCTGTAAAAATTCATTAAAGTCCGATTTCCCACGTTTTCAATGTGAAGATAAGGCTTAAAACAACTATTTCTAGTCACAATATGCTTTGTGAAGTTTTAAATGATTATACTCGACTTGTTTACTTTCAAAACTCTTAGTTTGATTATTTATGTCAAAATGGGTAAAATTTCATTATAGTTCGATTTCTCACATTTTCAATGTGAAGTTAAGGTTTAAAACAACTATTTCTAGTCACAATATGCATTGTGAAGGCTTTAATGATTATACTCGGCTACTTTCAAAACTCTTTGTTTGATTATTTATGTCAAAATTGGTAAAACTTCATTATAGTTAGATTTCGCACATTTTCAACGTGAAGTTAAGGCTTAAAACAACTATTTCTAGTCACAATAAGCTTTGTGAAAGCTTTAATGATTATACTCGGCTTGTTTACTTTCAAAACTCTTAGTTTGATTATTTATGTCAAAATGGGTAAAACTTCATTATAGTTCAATTTCCGACGTTTTCAATGTGAAGTTAAGGCTTAAAACAACTATTTCTAGTCACAATAAGCTTTGTGAAAGCTTTAATGATTATACTCGGCTTGTTTACTTTTAAAACTTTTAGTTTGATTATTTATGTCAAAATGGGTAAAATTTCATTATAATTCGATTTCCCACGTTTTCAATGTGAAGTTAAGGCTTAAAACAACTATTTCTAGTCATAATATGCATTGTGAAGTTTTCAATGATTATACTCGGCTTGTTTACTTTCAAAACTCTTAGTTTCATTATTTTATGTCAAAATGGGTAAAACTTCATTATAGTTCGATTTCTCACGTTTTCAATGTGAAGTTAAGGCTAAAAACAACGATTTCTAGTCACAATAAGCTTTGTGACATCTTAATGATTATATTCCGCTTGTTTACTTTCAAAACTCTTAGTTTGATTATTTATGTCAAAATGGGTAAAACTTCATTATAGTTCGATTTCACGTTTTCAATGTGAAGTTAAGGCTTAAAACAACTATTTCTAGTCACTATATGCTTTGTGAAGGCTTTAATGATTATACTCGGCTTGTTTGCTTTCAAAACTCTTAGTTTGATTATTTATGTCAAAATGGGTATAACTTTATTATAGTTCGATTTCTCACGTTTTCAATGTGAAGTTAAGGCTTAAAACAACTATTTCTAGTCACAATAAGCTTTGTGAAAGCTTTAATGATTATACTCGGCTTGTTTACTTTCAAAACTCTTAGTTTGATTATTTAAGTCAAAATGGGTAAAACTTCATTATAGTTCGATTTCCCACGTTTTCAATGTGAAGTTAAGGCTTAAAACAACTATTTCTAGTCACAATATGCTTTGTGAAGTTTTAAATGATTATACTCGGCTTGTTTACTTTCAAAACTCTTAGTTTGATTATTTATGTCAAAATGGGTAAAACTTCATTATAGTTCAATTTCCCACGTTTCCAATATGAAGTTAAGGCTTAAAACAACGATATCTATTAAAAATAAGCGTTTTTAGATAAAAATATGTATATGCTCGTCTTGTTAAATTTTAAAACTATTTGAACTATGATTTTATACAAAATTGTTAAAACTTTATTATCGTCCTATGTCCCACGTTGCCTACGTGAAGTTAAGGCTGAAAACAACGATTTCTAGTCACAATAAGCTTTGTGACATCTTAATGATTTGACTCGGGTTGTTTACTTTCAAAACTCTTAGTTTGATTATTTATGTCAAAATGGGTAAAACTTCATTATAGTTCAATTTCCCACATTTTCAATGTGAATATAAGGCTTGAAACAACTATTTCTAGTCACAAAGTGTGCTTTGTGAAGGCTTTAATGATTATACTCGGCTTGTTTACTTTCAAAACACTTAGTTTGATTATTTATATAAAAATCTGTAAAAATTTATTAAAGTCTGATTTCCCACGTTTTCAATGTGAAGCTAAGGCTTAAAACAACTATTTCTAGTCACAATATGCTTTGTGAAGTTTTAAATGATTATACTCGGCTTGTTTATTTTCAAAACTCTTAGTTTGATTATTTATGTCAAAATGGGTAAAATTTCATTATAGTTCGATTTCTCACGTTTTCAATGTGAAGTTAAGGCTTAAAACAACTATTTCTAGTCACAATATGCATTGTGAAGGCTTTAATGATTATACTCGGCTACTTTCAAAACTCTTTGTTTGATTATTTATGTCAAAATTGGTAAAACTTCATTATAGTTATATTTCGCACATTTTCAACGTGAAGTTAAGGCTTAAAACAACTATTTCTAGTCACAATAAGCTTTGTGAAAGCTTTAATGATTATACTCGGCTTGTTTACTTTTAAAACTTTTAGTTTGATTATTTATGTTAAAATGGGTAAAACTTCATTATAGTTCGATTTCCCACGTTTTCAATGTGAAGTTAAGGCTTAAAACAACTATTTCTAGTCATAATATGCATTGTGAAGTTTTAAATGGTTATACTCGGCTTGTTTACTTTCAAAACTCTTAGTTTGATTATTTATGTCAAAATGGGTAAAACTTCATTATAGTTCGATTTCTCACGTTTTCAATGTGAAGTTAAGGCTTAAAACAACTATTTCTAGTCACAATAAGCTTTGTGAAAGCTTTAATGATTATACTCGGCTTGTTTACTTTCAAAACTCTTAGTTTGATTATTTATGTCAAAATGGGTAAAACTTCATTATAGTTCAATTTCCCACGTTTCCAATATGAAGTTAAGGCTTAAAACAACGATATCTATTAAAAATAAGCGTTTTTAGATAAAAATATGTATATGCTCGTCTTGTTAAATTTTAAAACTATTTGAACTATGATTTTATACAAAATTGTTAAAACTTTATTATCGTCCTATGTCCCACGTTGCCTACGTGAAGTTAAGGCTGAAAACAACGATTTCAAGTCACAATAAGCTTTGTGACATCTTAATGATTTGACTCGGGTTGTTTACTTTCAAAACTCTTAGTTTGATTATTTATGTCAAAATGGGTAAAACTTCATTATAGTTCAATTTCCCACATTTTCAATGTGAATATAAGGCTTGAAACAACTATTTCTAGTCACAGTGTGCTTTGTGAAGGCTTTAATGATTATACTCGGCTTGTTTACTTTCAAAACACTTAGTTTGATTATTTATATCAAAATCTGTAAAAATTTATTAAAGTCTGATTTCCCACGTTTTCAATGTGAAGCTAAGGCTTAAAACAACTATTTCTAGTCACAATATGCTTTGTGAAGTTTTAAATGATTATACTCGGCTTGTTTACTTTCAAAACTCTTAGTTTGATTATTTATGTCAAAATGGGTAAAATTTCATTATAGTTCGATTTCTCACGTTTTCAATGTGAAGTTAAGGCTTAAAACAACTATTTCTAGTCACAATATGCATTGTGAAGGCTTTAATGATTATACTCGGCTACTTTCAAAACTCTTTGTTTGATTATTTATGTCAAAATTGGTAAAACTTCATTATAGTTATATTTCGCACATTTTCAACGTGAAGTTAAGGCTTAAAACAACTATTTCTAGTCACAATAAGCTTTGTGAAAGCTTTAATGATTATACTCGGCTTGTTTACTTTTAAAACTTTTAGTTTGATTATTTATGTTAAAATGGGTAAAACTTCATTATAGTTCGATTTCCCACGTTTTCAATGTGAAGTTAAGGCTTAAAACAACTATTTCTAGTCATAATATGCATTGTGAAGTTTTCAATGATTATACTCGGCTTGTTTACTTTCAAAACTCTTAGTTTGATTATTTATGTCAAAATGGGTAAAACTTCATTATAGTTCGATTTCTCACGTTTTCAATGTGAAGTTAAGGCTTAAAACAACTATTTCTAGTCACAATAAGCTTTGTGAAAGCTTTAATGATTATACTCGGCTTGTTTACTTTCAAAACTCTTAGTTTGATTATTTATGTAAAAATGGGTAAAAATTCATTATAGTTTGATTTCCCGTTTCCAATGTGAAGGTTGGGCTTAAAACAACGATTTCTAGTCACAATATGCTTTGTTAAGGCTTTAATGATTATACTCGGCTTTTTTACTTTCAAAACTCTTAGTTTGATTATTTATGTCAAAAAGGGGTAAAACATCATTATAGTTCGATTTCTCACGTTTTCAATGTGAAGTTAAGGCTTAAAACAACTATTTCTAGTCACAATAAGCTTTGTGAAAGCTTTAATGATTATACGCGGCTTGTTTACTTTCAAAACTCTTAGTTTGATTATTTATGTCAAAATGGGTAAAACTTCATTATAGTTCGATTTCCCACGTTTCCAATATGAAGTTAAGGCTTAAAACAACGATTTCTATTAAAAATAAGCGTTTGTAGAAAAAATATGTTTATGCTCGTCTTGTTAAATTTTAAAACTATTAGAATTATGATTTTATACAAAATCGTTAAAACTTCGTTATCGTCCAATGTCCCACTTTCCCTACGAGAAGTTAAGGCTAAAAACAACGATTTCTAGTCACAATAAGCTTTGTGACATCTTAATGATTATACTCCGCTTGTTTAATTTCAAAACTCTTAGTTTGATTATTTATGTCATAATGGGTAAAACTTCATTATAGTTCAATTTCCCACATTTTCAATGTGAAGTTAAGGCTTAAAACAACTATTTCTAGTCACTATATGCTTTGTGAAGGCTTTAATGATTATACTCGGCTTGTTTACTTTCAAAACTCTTAGTTTGATTATTTATGTCAAAATGGGTATAACTTCATTATAGTTCGATTTCTCACGTTTTCAATGTGAAGTTAAGGCTTAAAACAACTATTTCTAGTCACAATAAGCTTTGTGAAAGCTTTAATGATTATACTCGGCTTGTTTACTTTCAAAACTCTTAGTTTGATTATTTATGTAAAAATGGGTAAAACTTCATTATAGTTCGATTTCCCACGTTTTCAATGTGAAGTTAAGGCTTAAAACAACTATTTCTAGTCACAATATGCTTTGTGAAGTTTTAAATGATTATACTCGGCTTGTTTACTTTCAAAACTCTTAGTTTGATTATTTATGTAAAAATGGGTAAAACTTCATTATAGTTCGATTTCCCACGTTTCCAATATGAAGTTAAGGCTTAAAACAACGATATCTATTAAAAATAAGCGTTTTTAGATAAAATATGTATATGCTCGTCTTGTTAAATTTTAAAACTATTTGAACTATGATTTTATACAAAATTGTTAAAACTTTATTATCGTCCTATGTCCCACGTTGCCTACGTGAAGTTAAGGCTGAAAACAACGATTTCTAGTCACAATAAGCTTTGTGACATCTTAATGATTTGACTCGGGTTGTTTACTTTCAAAACTCTTAGTTTGATTATTTATGTCAAAATGGGTAAAACTTCATTATAGTTCAATTTCCCACATTTTCAATGTGAAGTTAAGGCTTAAAACAACTATTTCTAGTCACAGTATGCTTTGTGAAGGCTTTAATGATTATACTCGGCTTGTTTACTTTCAAAACACTTAGTTTGATTATTTATATCAAAATCTGTAAAAATTTATTAAAGTCTGATTTCCCACGTTTTCAATGTGAAGCTAAGGCTTAAAACAACTATTTCTAGTCACAATATGCTTTGTGAAGTTTTAAATGATTATACTCGGCTTGTTTACTTTCAAAACTCTTAGTTTGATTATTTATGTCAAAATAGGTAAAATTTCATTATAGTTCGATTTCTCACGTTTTCATTGTGAAGTTAAGGCTTAAAACAACTATTTCTAGTCACAATATGCATTGTGAAGGCTTTAATGATTATACTCGGCTACTTTCAAAACTCTTTGTTTGATTATTTATGTCAAAATTGGTAAAACTTCATTATAGTTAGATTTCGCACATTTTCAACGTGAAGTTAAGGCTTAAAACAACTATTTCTAGTCACAATAAGCTTTGTGAAAGCTTTAATGATTATACTCGGCTTGTTTACTTTTAAAACTTTTAGTTTGATTATTTATGTTAAAATGGGTAAAACTTCTTTATAGTTCGATTTCCCACGTTTTCAATGTGAAGTTAAGGCTTAAAACAACTATTTCTAGTCATAATATGCATTGTGAAGTTTTCAATGATTATACTCGGCTTGTTTACTTTCAAAACTCTTAGTTTGATTATTTATGTCAAAATGGGTAAAACTTCATTATAGTTCGATTTCTCACGTTTTCAATGTGAAGTTAAGGCTAAAAACAACGATTTCTAGTCACAATAAGCTTTGTGACATCTTAATGATTATACTCCGCTTGTTTACATTCAAAACTATTAGTTTGATTATTTATGTCAAAATGGGTAAAACTTCATTATAGTTCGATTTCTCGCGTTTTCAATGTGAAGTTAAGGCTTAAAACAACTATTTCTAGTCGCAATATGCTTTGTGAAGGCTTTAATGATTATACTCGGCTTGTTTACTTTCAAAACACTTAGTTTGATTATTTATGTCAAAATGGGTAAAACATCATTATAGTTCGATTTCTCACGTTTTCAATGTGAAGTTAAGGCTTAAAACAACTATTTCTAGTCACAATAAGCTTTGTGAAAGCTTTAATGATTATACTCGGCTTGTTTACTTTCAAAACTCTTAGTTTGATTATTTATGTCAAAATGGGTAAAAATTCATTATAGTTCGATTTCCCACGTTTCCAATGTGAGGTTGGGCTTAAAACAACGATTTCTAGTCACAATATGCTTTGTTAAGGCTTTAATGATTATACTCGGCTTTTTTACTTTCAAAACTCTTAGTTTGATTATTTATGTCAAAAAGGGGTAAAACATCATTATAGTTCGATTTCTCACGTTTTCAATGTGAAGTTAAGGCTTAAAACAACTATTTCTAGTCACAATAAGCTTTGTGAAAGCTTTAATGATTATACGCGGCTTGTTTACTTTCAAAACTCTTAGTTTGATTATTTATGTCAAAATGGGAAAAACTTCATTATAGTTCGATTTCCCACGTTTCCAATATGAAGTTAAGGCTTAAAACAACGATTTCTATTAAAAATAAGCGTTTGTAGAAAAAATATGTTTATGCTCGTCTTGTTAAATTTTAAAACTATTAGAATTATGATTTTATACAAAATCGTTAAAACTTCGTTATCGTCCAATGTCCCACTTTCCCTACGAGAAGTTAAGGCTAAAAACAACGATTTCTAGTCACAATAAGCTTTGTGACATCTTAATGATTATACTCCGCTTGTTTAATTTCAAAACTCTTAGTTTGATTATTTATGTCATAATGGGTAAAACTTCATTATAGTTCAATTTCCCACATTTTCAATGTGAAGTTAAGGCTTAAAACAACTATTTCTAGTCACTATATGCTTTGTGAAGGCTTTAATGATTATACTCGGCTTGTTTACTTTCAAAACTCTTAGTTTGATTATTTATGTCAAAATGGGTATAACTTCATTATAGTTCGATTTCTCACGTTTTCAATGTGAAGTTAAGGCTTAAAACAACTATTTCTAGTCACAATAAGCTTTGTGAAAGCTTTAATGATTATACTCGGCTTGTTTACTTTCAAAACTCTTAGTTTGATTATTTATGTCAAAATGGGTAAAACTTCATTATAGTTCGATTTCCCACGTTTTCAATGTGAAGTTAAGGCTTAAAACAACTATTTCTAGTCACAATATGCTTTGTGAAGTTTTAAATGATTATACTCGGCTTGTTTACTTTCAAAACTCTTAGTTTGATTATTTATGTCAAAATAGGTAAAACTTCATTATAGTTCGATTTCCCACGTTTCCAATATGAAGTTAAGGCTTAAAACAACGATATCTATTAAAAATAAGCGTTTTTAGATAAAATATGTATATGCTCGTCTTGTTAAATTTTAAAACTATTTGAACTATGATTTTATACAAAATTGTTAAAACTTTATTATCGTCCTATGTCCCACGTTGCCTACGTGAAGTTAAGGCTGAAAACAACGATTTCTAGTCACAATAAGCTTTGTGACATCTTAATGATTTGACTCGGGTTGTTTACTTTCAAAACTCTTAGTTTGATTATTTATGTCAAAATGGGTAAAACTTCATTATAGTTCAATTTCCCACATTTTCAATGTGAAGTTAAGGCTTAAAACAACTATTTCTAGTCACAGTATGCTTTGTGAAGGCTTTAATGATTATACTCGGCTTGTTTACTTTCAAAACACTTAGTTTGATTATTTATATCAAAATCTGTAAAAATTTATTAAAGTCTGATTTCCCACGTTTTCAATGTGAAGCTAAGGCTTAAAACAACTATTTCTAGTCACAATATGCTTTGTGAAGTTTTAAATGATTATACTCGGCTTGTTTACTTTCAAAACTCTTAGTTTGATTATTTATGTCAAAATGGGTAAAATTTCATTATAGTTCGATTTCTCACGTTTTCAATGTGAAGTTAAGGCTTAAAACAACTATTTCTAGTCACAATATGCATTGTGAAGGCTTTAATGATTATACTCGGCTACTTTCAAAACTCTTTGTTTGATTATTTATGTCAAAATTGGTAAAACTTCATTATAGTTAGATTTCGCACATTTTCAACGTGAAGTTAAGGCTTAAAACAACTATTTCTAGTCACAATAAGCTTTGTGAAAGCTTTAATGATTATACTCGGCTTGTTTACTTTTAAAACTTTTAGTTTTATTATTTATGTTAAAATGGGTAAAACTTCATTATAATTCGATTTCCCACGTTTTCAATGTGAAGTTAAGGCTTAAAACAACTATTTCTAGTCATAATATGCATTGTAAAGTTTTCAATGATTATACTCGTCTTGTTTACTTTCAAAACTCTTAGTTTGATTATTTATGTCAAAATGGGTAAAACTTCATTATAGTTCGATTTCTCACGTTTTCAATGTGAAGTTAAGGCTAAAAACAACGATTTCTAGTCACAATAAGCTTTGTGACATCTTAATGATTATACTCCGCTTGTTTACATTCAAAACTCTTAGTTTGATTATTTATGTCAAAATGGGTAAAACTTCATTATAGTTCGATTTCCCGCGTTTTCAATGTGAAGTTAAGGCTTAAAACAACTATTTCTAGTCACAATATGCTTTGTGAAGGCTTTAATGATTATACTCGGCTTGTTTACTTTCAAAACACTTAGTTTGATTATTTATGTCAAAATGGGTAAAACATCATTATAGTTCGATTTCTCACGTTTTCAATGTGAAGTTAAGGCTTAAAACAACTATTTCTAGTCACAATAAGCTTTGTGAAAGCTTTAATGATTATACTCGGCTTGTTTACTTTCAAAACTCTTAGTTTGATTATTTATGTCAAAATGGGTAAAAATTCATTATAGTTCGATTTCCCACGTTTCCAATAAGAAGGTTGGGCTTAAAACAACGATTTCTAGTCACAATGTGCTTTGTTAAGGCTTTAATGATTATACTCGGCTTTTTTACTTTCAAAACTCTTAGTTTGATTATTTATGTCAAAAAGGGGTAAAACATCATTATAGTTCGATTTCTCACGTTTTCAATGTGAAGTTAAGGCTTAAAACAACTATTTCTAGTCACAATAAGCTTTGTGAAAGCTTTAATGATTATACGCGGCTTGTTTACTTTCAAAACTCTTAGTTTGATTATTTTTGTCAAAATGGGTAAAACTTCATTATAGTTCGATTTCCCACGTTTCCAATATGAAGTTAAGGCTTAAAACAACGATTTCTATTAAAAATAAGCGTTTGTAGAAAAAATATGTTTATGCTCGTCTTGTTAAATTTTAAAACTATTAGAATTATGATTTTATACAAAATCGTTAAAACTTCGTTATCGTCCAATGTCCCACTTTCCCTATGAGAAGTTAAGGCTAAAAACAACGATTTCTAGTCACAATAAGTTTTGTGACATCTTAATGATTATACTCTGCTTGTTTAATTTCAAAACTCTTAGTTTGATTATTTATGTCAAAATGGGTAAAACTTCATTATAGTTCAATTTCCCACATTTTCAATGTGAAGTTAAGGCTTAAAACAACTATTTCTAGTCACAATATGCTTTGTGAAGGCTTTAATGATTATACTCGGCTTGTTTACTTTCAAAACTCTTAGTTTGATTATTTATGTCAAAATGGGTATAACTTCATTATAGTTCGATTTCTCACGTTTTCAATGTGAAGTTAAGGCTTAAAACAACTATTTCTAGTCACAATAAGCTTTGTGAAAGCTTTAATGATTATACTCGGCTTGTTTACTTTCAAAACTCTTAGTTTGATTATTTATGTCAAAATGGGTAAAACTTCATTATAGTTCGATTTCCCACGTTTCCAATGTGAAGTTAAGGCTTAAAACAACTATTTCTAGTCACAATATGCTTTGTGAAGTTTTAAATGATTATACTCGGCTTGTTTACTTTCAAAACTCTTAGTATGATTATTTATGTCAAAATGGGTAAAACTTCATTATAGTTCGATTTCCCACGTTTCCAATATGAAGTTAAGGCTTAAAACAACGATTTCTATTAAAAATAAGCGTTTTTAGATAAAATATGTATATGCTCGTCTTGTTAAATTTTAAAACTATTTGAACTATGATTTTATACAAAATCGTTAAAACTTTATTATCGTCCTATGTCCCACGTTGCCTACGTGAAGTTAAGGCTGAAAACAACGATTTCTAGTCACAATAAGCTTTGTGACATCTTAATGATTTGACTCGGGTTGTTTACTTTAAAACTCTTAGTTTGATTATTTATGTCAAAATGGGTAAAACTTCATTATAGTTCGATTTCCCACATTTTCAATGTGAAGTTAAGGCTTAAAACAACTATTTCTAGTCACAATATGCTTTGTGAAGGCTTTAATGATTATACTCGGCTTGTTTACTTTCAAAACACTTAGTTTAATTATTTATATCAAAATCTGTAAAAATTCATTAAAGTCCGATTTCCCACGTTTTCAATGTGAAGCTAAGGCTTAAAACAACTATTTCTAGTCACAATATGCTTTGTGAAGTTTTAAATGATTATACTCGACTTGTTTACTTTCAAAACTCTTAGTTTGATTATTTATGTCAAAATGGGAAAAATTTCATTATAGTTCGATTTCTCACGTTTTCAATGTGAAGTTAAGGCTTAAAACAACTATTTCTAGTCACAATATGCTTTGTGAAGTTTTAAATGATTATACTCGGCTTGTTTACTTTCAAAACTCTTAGTTTGATTATTTATGTCAAAATGGGTAAAACTTCATTATAGTTCAATTTCCCACGTTTCCAATATGAAGTTAAGGCTTAAAACAACGATATCTATTAAAAATAAGCGTTTTTAGATAAAAATATGTATATGCTCGTCTTGTTAAATTTTAAAACTATTTGAACTATGATTTTATACAAAATTGTTAAAACTTTATTATCGTCCTATGTCCCACGTTGCCTACGTGAAGTTAAGGCTGAAAACAACGATTTCTAGTCACAATAAGCTTTGTGACATCTTAATGATTTGACTCGGGTTGTTTACTTTCAAAACTCTTAGTTTGATTATTTATGTCAAAATGGGTAAAACTTCATTATAGTTCAATTTCCCACATTTTCAATGTGAATATAAGGCTTGAAACAACTATTTCTAGTCACAGTGTGCTTTGTGAAGGCTTTAATGATTATACTCGGCTTGTTTACTTTCAAAACACTTAGTTTGATTATTTATATAAAAATCTGTAAAAATTTATTAAAGTCTGATTTCCCACGTTTTCAATGTGAAGCTAAGGCTTAAAACAACTATTTCTAGTCACAATATGCTTTGTGAAGTTTTAAATGATTATACTCGGCTTGTTTATTTTCAAAACTCTTAGTTTGATTATTTATGTCAAAATGGGTAAAATTTCATTATAGTTCGATTTCTCACGTTTTCAATGTGAAGTTAAGGCTTAAAACAACTATTTCTAGTCACAATATGCATTGTGAAGGCTTTAATGATTATACTCGGCTACTTTCAAAACTCTTTGTTTGATTATTTATGTCAAAATTGGTAAAACTTCATTATAGTTATATTTCGCACATTTTCAACGTGAAGTTAAGGCTTAAAACAACTATTTCTAGTCACAATAAGCTTTGTGAAAGCTTTAATGATTATACTCGGCTTGTTTACTTTTAAAACTTTTAGTTTGATTATTTATGTTAAAATGGGTAAAACTTCATTATAGTTCGATTTCCCACGTTTTCAATGTGAAGTTAAGGCTTAAAACAACTATTTCTAGTCATAATATGCATTGTGAAGTTTTAAATGGTTATACTCGGCTTGTTTACTTTCAAAACTCTTAGTTTGATTATTTATGTCAAAATGGGTAAAACTTCATTATAGTTCGATTTCTCACGTTTTCAATGTGAAGTTAAGGCTTAAAACAACTATTTCTAGTCACAATAAGCTTTGTGAAAGCTTTAATGATTATACTCGGCTTGTTTACTTTCAAAACTCTTAGTTTGATTATTTATGTCAAAATGGGTAAAACTTCATTATAGTTCAATTTCCCACGTTTCCAATATGAAGTTAAGGCTTAAAACAACGATATCTATTAAAAATAAGCGTTTTTAGATAAAAATATGTATATGCTCGTCTTGTTAAATTTTAAAACTATTTGAACTATGATTTTATACAAAATTGTTAAAACTTTATTATCGTCCTATGTCCCACGTTGCCTACGTGAAGTTAAGGCTGAAAACAACGATTTCAAGTCACAATAAGCTTTGTGACATCTTAATGATTTGACTCGGGTTGTTTACTTTCAAAACTCTTAGTTTGATTATTTATGTCAAAATGGGTAAAACTTCATTATAGTTCAATTTCCCACATTTTCAATGTGAATATAAGGCTTGAAACAACTATTTCTAGTCACAGTGTGCTTTGTGAAGGCTTTAATGATTATACTCGGCTTGTTTACTTTCAAAACACTTAGTTTGATTATTTATATCAAAATCTGTAAAAATTTATTAAAGTCTGATTTCCCACGTTTTCAATGTGAAGCTAAGGCTTAAAACAACTATTTCTAGTCACAATATGCTTTGTGAAGTTTTAAATGATTATACTCGGCTTGTTTACTTTCAAAACTCTTAGTTTGATTATTTATGTCAAAATGGGTAAAATTTCATTATAGTTCGATTTCTCACGTTTTCAATGTGAAGTTAAGGCTTAAAACAACTATTTCTAGTCACAATATGCATTGTGAAGGCTTTAATGATTATACTCGGCTACTTTCAAAACTCTTTGTTTGATTATTTATGTCAAAATTGGTAAAACTTCATTATAGTTATATTTCGCACATTTTCAACGTGAAGTTAAGGCTTAAAACAACTATTTCTAGTCACAATAAGCTTTGTGAAAGCTTTAATGATTATACTCGGCTTGTTTACTTTTAAAACTTTTAGTTTGATTATTTATGTTAAAATGGGTAAAACTTCATTATAGTTCGATTTCCCACGTTTTCAATGTGAAGTTAAGGCTTAAAACAACTATTTCTAGTCATAATATGCATTGTGAAGTTTTCAATGATTATACTCGGCTTGTTTACTTTCAAAACTCTTAGTTTGATTATTTATGTCAAAATGGGTAAAACTTCATTATAGTTCGATTTCTCACGTTTTCAATGTGAAGTTAAGGCTTAAAACAACTATTTCTAGTCACAATAAGCTTTGTGAAAGCTTTAATGATTATACTCGGCTTGTTTACTTTCAAAACTCTTAGTTTGATTATTTATGTAAAAATGGGTAAAAATTCATTATAGTTTGATTTCCCACGTTTCCAATGTGAAGGTTGGGCTTAAAACAACGATTTCTAGTCACAATATGCTTTGTTAAGGCTTTAATGATTATACTCGGCTTTTTTACTTTCAAAACTCTTAGTTTGATTATTTATGTCAAAAAGGGGTAAAACATCATTATAGTTCGATTTCTCACGTTTTCAATGTGAAGTTAAGGCTTAAAACAACTATTTCTAGTCACAATAAGCTTTGTGAAAGCTTTAATGATTATACGCGGCTTGTTTACTTTCAAAACTCTTAGTTTGATTATTTATGTCAAAATGGGTAAAACTTCATTATAGTTCGATTTCCCACGTTTCCAATATGAAGTTAAGGCTTAAAACAACGATTTCTATTAAAAATAAGCGTTTGTAGAAAAAATATGTTTATGCTCGTCTTGTTAAATTTTAAAACTATTAGAATTATGATTTTATACAAAATCGTTAAAACTTCGTTATCGTCCAATGTCCCACTTTCCCTACGAGAAGTTAAGGCTAAAAACAACGATTTCTAGTCACAATAAGCTTTGTGACATCTTAATGATTATACTCCGCTTGTTTAATTTCAAAACTCTTAGTTTGATTATTTATGTCATAATGGGTAAAACTTCATTATAGTTCAATTTCCCACATTTTCAATGTGAAGTTAAGGCTTAAAACAACTATTTCTAGTCACTATATGCTTTGTGAAGGCTTTAATGATTATACTCGGCTTGTTTACTTTCAAAACTCTTAGTTTGATTATTTATGTCAAAATGGGTATAACTTCATTATAGTTCGATTTCTCACGTTTTCAATGTGAAGTTAAGGCTTAAAACAACTATTTCTAGTCACAATAAGCTTTGTGAAAGCTTTAATGATTATACTCGGCTTGTTTACTTTCAAAACTCTTAGTTTGATTATTTATGTAAAAATGGGTAAAACTTCATTATAGTTCGATTTCCCACGTTTTCAATGTGAAGTTAAGGCTTAAAACAACTATTTCTAGTCACAATATGCTTTGTGAAGTTTTAAATGATTATACTCGGCTTGTTTACTTTCAAAACTCTTAGTTTGATTATTTATGTAAAAATGGGTAAAACTTCATTATAGTTCGATTTCCCACGTTTCCAATATGAAGTTAAGGCTTAAAACAACGATATCTATTAAAAATAAGCGTTTTTAGATAAAATATGTATATGCTCGTCTTGTTAAATTTTAAAACTATTTGAACTATGATTTTATACAAAATTGTTAAAACTTTATTATCGTCCTATGTCCCACGTTGCCTACGTGAAGTTAAGGCTGAAAACAACGATTTCTAGTCACAATAAACTTTGTGACATCTTAATGATTTGACTCGGGTTGTTTACTTTCAAAACTCTTAGTTTGATTATTTATGTCAAAATGGGTAAAACTTCATTATAGTTCAATTTCCCACATTTTCAATGTGAAGTTAAGGCTTAAAACAACTATTTCTAGTCACAGTATGCTTTGTGAAGGCTTTAATGATTATACTCGGCTTGTTTACTTTCAAAACACTTAGTTTGATTATTTATATCAAAATCTGTAAAAATTTATTAAAGTCGATTTCCCACGTTTTCAATGTGAAGCTAAGGCTTAAAACAACTATTTCTAGTCACAATATGCTTTGTGAAGTTTTAAATGATTATACTCGGCTTGTTTACTTTCAAAACTCTTAGTTTGATTATTTATGTCAAAATAGGTAAAATTTCATTATAGTTCGATTTCTCACGTTTTCATTGTGAAGTTAAGGCTTAAAACAACTATTTCTAGTCACAATATGCATTGTGAAGGCTTTAATGATTATACTCGGCTACTTTCAAAACTCTTTGTTTGATTATTTATGTCAAAATTGGTAAAACTTCATTATAGTTAGATTTCGCACATTTTCAACGTGAAGTTAAGGCTTAAAACAACTATTTCTAGTCACAATAAGCTTTGTGAAAGCTTTAATGATTATACTCGGCTTGTTTACTTTTAAAACTTTTAGTTTGATTATTTATGTTAAAATGGGTAAAACTTCTTTATAGTTCGATTTCCCACGTTTTCAATGTGAAGTTAAGGCTTAAAACAACTATTTCTAGTCATAATATGCATTGTGAAGTTTTCAATGATTATACTCGGCTTGTTTACTTTCAAAACTCTTAGTTTGATTATTTATGTCAAAATGGGTAAAACTTCATTATAGTTCGATTTCTCACGTTTTCAATGTGAAGTTAAGGCTAAAAACAACGATTTCTAGTCACAATAAGCTTTGTGACATCTTAATGATTATACTCCGCTTGTTTACATTCAAAACTATTAGTTTGATTATTTATGTCAAAATGGGTAAAACTTCATTATAGTTCGATTTCTCGCGTTTTCAATGTGAAGTTAAGGCTTAAAACAACTATTTCTAGTCGCAATATGCTTTGTGAAGGCTTTAATGATTATACTCGGCTTGTTTACTTTCAAAACACTTAGTTTGATTATTTATGTCAAAATGGGTAAAACATCATTATAGTTCGATTTCTCACGTTTTCAATGTGAAGTTAAGGCTTAAAACAACTATTTCTAGTCACAATAAGCTTTGTGAAAGCTTTAATGATTATACTCGGCTTGTTTACTTTCAAAACTCTTAGTTTGATTATTTATGTCAAAATGGGTAAAAATTCATTATAGTTCGATTTCCCACGTTTCCAATGTGAGGTTGGGCTTAAAACAACGATTTCTAGTCACAATATGCTTTGTTAAGGCTTTAATGATTATACTCGGCTTTTTTACTTTCAAAACTCTTAGTTTGATTATTTATGTCAAAAAGGGGTAAAACATCATTATAGTTCGATTTCTCACGTTTTCAATGTGAAGTTAAGGCTTAAAACAACTATTTCTAGTCACAATAAGCTTTGTGAAAGCTTTAATGATTATACGCGGCTTGTTTACTTTCAAAACTCTTAGTTTGATTATTTATGTCAAAATGGGAAAAACTTCATTATAGTTCGATTTCCCACGTTTCCAATATGAAGTTAAGGCTTAAAACAACGATTTCTATTAAAAATAAGCGTTTGTAGAAAAAATATGTTTATGCTCGTCTTGTTAAATTTTAAAACTATTAGAATTATGATTTTATACAAAATCGTTAAAACTTCGTTATCGTCCAATGTCCCACTTTCCCTACGAGAAGTTAAGGCTAAAAACAACGATTTCTAGTCACAATAAGCTTTGTGACATCTTAATGATTATACTCCGCTTGTTTAATTTCAAAACTCTTAGTTTGATTATTTATGTCATAATGGGTAAAACTTCATTATAGTTCAATTTCCCACATTTTCAATGTGAAGTTAAGGCTTAAAACAACTATTTCTAGTCACTATATGCTTTGTGAAGGCTTTAATGATTATACTCGGCTTGTTTACTTTCAAAACTCTTAGTTTGATTATTTATGTCAAAATGGGTATAACTTCATTATAGTTCGATTTCTCACGTTTTCAATGTGAAGTTAAGGCTTAAAACAACTATTTCTAGTCACAATAAGCTTTGTGAAAGCTTTAATGATTATACTCGGCTTGTTTACTTTCAAAACTCTTAGTTTGATTATTTATGTCAAAATGGGTAAAACTTCATTATAGTTCGATTTCCCACGTTTTCAATGTGAAGTTAAGGCTTAAAACAACTATTTCTAGTCACAATATGCTTTGTGAAGTTTTAAATGATTATACTCGGCTTGTTTACTTTCAAAACTCTTAGTTTGATTATTTATGTCAAAATAGGTAAAACTTCATTATAGTTCGATTTCCCACGTTTCCAATATGAAGTTAAGGCTTAAAACAACGATATCTATTAAAAATAAGCGTTTTTAGATAAAATATGTATATGCTCGTCTTGTTAAATTTTAAAACTATTTGAACTATGATTTTATACAAAATTGTTAAAACTTTATTATCGTCCTATGTCCCACGTTGCCTACGTGAAGTTAAGGCTGAAAACAACGATTTCTAGTCACAATAAGCTTTGTGACATCTTAATGATTTGACTCGGGTTGTTTACTTTCAAAACTCTTAGTTTGATTATTTATGTCAAAATGGGTAAAACTTCATTATAGTTCAATTTCCCACATTTTCAATGTGAAGTTAAGGCTTAAAACAACTATTTCTAGTCACAAGTATGCTTTGTGAAGGCTTTAATGATTATACTCGGCTTGTTTACTTTCAAAACACTTAGTTTGATTATTTATATCAAAATCAGTAAAAATTTATTAAAGTCTGATTTCCCACGTTTTCAATGTGAAGCTAAGGCTTAAAACAACTATTTCTAGTCACAATATGCTTTGTGAAGTTTTAAATGATTATACTCGGCTTGTTTACTTTCAAAACTCTTAGTTTGATTATTTATGTCAAAATGGGTAAAATTTCATTATAGTTCGATTTCTCACGTTTTCAATGTGAAGTTAAGGCTTAAAACAACTATTTCTAGTCACAATATGCATTGTGAAGGCTTTAATGATTATACTCGGCTACTTTCAAAACTCTTTGTTTGATTATTTATGTCAAAATTGGTAAAACTTCATTATAGTTAGATTTCGCACATTTTCAACGTGAAGTTAAGGCTTAAAACAACTATTTCTAGTCACAATAAGCTTTGTGAAAGCTTTAATGATTATACTCGGCTTGTTTACTTTTAAAACTTTTAGTTTTATTATTTATGTTAAAATGGGTAAAACTTCATTATAATTCGATTTCCCACGTTTCAATGTGAAGTTAAGGCTTAAAACAACTATTTCTAGTCATAATATGCATTGTAAAGTTTTCAATGATTATACTCGTCTTGTTTACTTTCAAAACTCTTAGTTTGATTATTTATGTCAAAATGGGTAAAACTTCATTATAGTTCGATTTCTCACGTTTTCAATGTGAAGTTAAGGCTAAAAACAACGATTTCTAGTCACAATAAGCTTTGTGACATCTTAATGATTATACTCCGCTTGTTTACATTCAAAACTCTTAGTTTGATTATTTATGTCAAAATGGGTAAAACTTCATTATAGTTCGATTTCCGCGTTTTCAATGTGAAGTTAAGGCTTAAAACAACTATTTCTAGTCACAATATGCTTTGTGAAGGCTTTAATGATTATACTCGGCTTGTTTACTTTCAAAACACTTAGTTTGATTATTTATGTCAAAATGGGTAAAACATCATTATAGTTCGATTTCTCACGTTTTCAATGTGAAGTTAAGGCTTAAAACAACTATTTCTAGTCACAATAAGCTTTGTGAAAGCTTTAATGATTATACTCGGCTTGTTTACTTTCAAAACTCTTAGTTTGATTATTTATGTCAAAATGGGTAAAAATTCATTATAGTTCGATTTCCCACGTTTCCAATAAGAAGGTTGGGCTTAAAACAACGATTTCTAGTCACAATGTGCTTTGTTAAGGCTTTAATGATTATACTCGGCTTTTTTACTTTCAAAACTCTTAGTTTGATTATTTATGTCAAAAAGGGGTAAAACATCATTATAGTTCGATTTCTCACGTTTTCAATGTGAAGTTAAGGCTTAAAACAACTATTTCTAGTCACAATAAGCTTTGTGAAAGCTTTAATGATTATACGCGGCTTGTTTACTTTCAAAACTCTTAGTTTGATTATTTTTGTCAAAATGGGTAAAACTTCATTATAGTTCGATTTCCCACGTTTCCAATATGAAGTTAAGGCTTAAAACAACGATTTCTATTAAAAATAAGCGTTTGTAGAAAAAATATGTTTATGCTCGTCTTGTTAAATTTTAAAACTATTAGAATTATGATTTTATACAAAATCGTTAAAACTTCGTTATCGTCCAATGTCCCACTTTCCCTATGAGAAGTTAAGGCTAAAAACAACGATTTCTAGTCACAATAAGTTTTGTGACATCTTAATGATTATACTCTGCTTGTTTAATTTCAAAACTCTTAGTTTGATTATTTATGTCAAAATGGGTAAAACTTCATTATAGTTCAATTTCCCACATTTTCAATGTGAAGTTAAGGCTTAAAACAACTATTTCTAGTCACAATATGCTTTGTGAAGGCTTTAATGATTATACTCGGCTTGTTTACTTTCAAAACTCTTAGTTTGATTATTTATGTCAAAATGGGTATAACTTCATTATAGTTCGATTTCTCACGTTTTCAATGTGAAGTTAAGGCTTAAAACAACTATTTCTAGTCACAATAAGCTTTGTGAAAGCTTTAATGATTATACTCGGCTTGTTTACTTTCAAAACTCTTAGTTTGATTATTTATGTCAAAATGGGTAAAACTTCATTATAGTTCGATTTCCCACGTTTCCAATGTGAAGTTAAGGCTTAAAACAACTATTTCTAGTCACAATATGCTTTGTGAAGTTTTAAATGATTATACTCGGCTTGTTTACTTTCAAAACTCTTAGTATGATTATTTATGTCAAAATGGGTAAAACTTCATTATAGTTCGATTTCCCACGTTTCCAATATGAAGTTAAGGCTTAAAACAACGATTTCTATTAAAAATAAGCGTTTTTAGATAAAATATGTATATGCTCGTCTTGTTAAATTTTAAAACTATTTGAACTATGATTTTATACAAAATCGTTAAAACTTTATTATCGTCCTATGTCCCACGTTGCCTACGTGAAGTTAAGGCTGAAAACAACGATTTCTAGTCACAATAAGCTTTGTGACATCTTAATGATTTGACTCGGGTTGTTTACTTTAAAACTCTTAGTTTGATTATTTATGTCAAAATGGGTAAAACTTCATTATAGTTCGATTTCCCACATTTTCAATGTGAAGTTAAGGCTTAAAACAACTATTTCTAGTCACAATATGCTTTGTGAAGGCTTTAATGATTATACTCGGCTTGTTTACTTTCAAAACACTTAGTTTAATTATTTATATCAAAATCTGTAAAAATTCATTAAAGTCCGATTTCCCACGTTTTCAATGTGAAGCTAAGGCTTAAAACAACTATTTCTAGTCACAATATGCTTTGTGAAGTTTTAAATGATTATACTCGACTTGTTTACTTTCAAAACTCTTAGTTTGATTATTTATGTCAAAATGGGAAAAATTTCATTATAGTTCGATTTCTCACGTTTTCAATGTGAAGTTAAGGCTTAAAACAACTATTTCTAGTCACAATATGCATTGTGAAGGCTTTAATGATTATACTCGGCTTGTTTACTTTCAAAACTCTTAGTTTGATTATTTATGTCAAAATGGGTAAAATTTCATTATAGTTCGATTTCTCACGTTTTCAATGTGAAGTTAAGGCTTAAAACAACTATTTCTAGTCACAATATGCATTGTGAAGGCTTTAATGATTATACTCGGCTACTTTCAAAACTCTTTGTTTGATTATTTATGTCAAAATTGGTAAAACTTCATTATAGTTATATTTCGCACATTTTCAACGTGAAGTTAAGGCTTAAAACAACTATTTCTAGTCACAATAAGCTTTGTGAAAGCTTTAATGATTATACTCGGCTTGTTTACTTTTAAAACTTTTAGTTTGATTATTTATGTTAAAATGGGTAAAACTTCATTATAGTTCGATTTCCCACGTTTTCAATGTGAAGTTAAGGCTTAAAACAACTATTTCTAGTCATAATATGCATTGTGAAGTTTTCAATGATTATACTCGGCTTGTTTACTTTCAAAACTCTTAGTTTGATTATTTATGTCAAAATGGGTAAAACTTCATTATAGTTCGATTTCTCACGTTTTCAATGTGAAGTTAAGGCTTAAAACAACTATTTCTAGTCACAATAAGCTTTGTGAAAGCTTTAATGATTATACTCGGCTTGTTTACTTTCAAAACTCTTAGTTTGATTATTTATGTAAAAATGGGTAAAAATTCATTATAGTTTGATTTCCCACGTTTCCAATGTGAAGGTTGGGCTTAAAACAACGATTTCTAGTCACAATATGCTTTGTTAAGGCTTTAATGATTATACTCGGCTTTTTTACTTTCAAAACTCTTAGTTTGATTATTTATGTCAAAAAGGGGTAAAACATCATTATAGTTCGATTTCTCACGTTTTCAATGTGAAGTTAAGGCTTAAAACAACTATTTCTAGTCACAATAAGCTTTGTGAAAGCTTTAATGATTATACGCGGCTTGTTTACTTTCAAAACTCTTAGTTTGATTATTTATGTCAAAATGGGTAAAACTTCATTATAGTTCGATTTCCCACGTTTCCAATATGAAGTTAAGGCTTAAAACAACGATTTCTATTAAAAATAAGCGTTTGTAGAAAAAATATGTTTATGCTCGTCTTGTTAAATTTTAAAACTATTAGAATTATGATTTTATACAAAATCGTTAAAACTTCGTTATCGTCCAATGTCCCACTTTCCCTACGAGAAGTTAAGGCTAAAAACAACGATTTCTAGTCACAATAAGCTTTGTGACATCTTAATGATTATACTCCGCTTGTTTAATTTCAAAACTCTTAGTTTGATTATTTATGTCATAATGGGTAAAACTTCATTATAGTTCAATTTCCCACATTTTCAATGTGAAGTTAAGGCTTAAAACAACTATTTCTAGTCACTATATGCTTTGTGAAGGCTTTAATGATTATACTCGGCTTGTTTACTTTCAAAACTCTTAGTTTGATTATTTATGTCAAAATGGGTATAACTTCATTATAGTTCGATTTCTCACGTTTTCAATGTGAAGTTAAGGCTTAAAACAACTATTTCTAGTCACAATAAGCTTTGTGAAAGCTTTAATGATTATACTCGGCTTGTTTACTTTCAAAACTCTTAGTTTGATTATTTATGTAAAAATGGGTAAAACTTCATTATAGTTCGATTTCCCACGTTTTCAATGTGAAGTTAAGGCTTAAAACAACTATTTCTAGTCACAATATGCTTTGTGAAGTTTTAAATGATTATACTCGGCTTGTTTACTTTCAAAACTCTTAGTTTGATTATTTATGTAAAAATGGGTAAAACTTCATTATAGTTCGATTTCCCACGTTTCCAATATGAAGTTAAGGCTTAAAACAACGATATCTATTAAAAATAAGCGTTTTTAGATAAAATATGTATATGCTCGTCTTGTTAAATTTTAAAACTATTTGAACTATGATTTTATACAAAATTGTTAAAACTTTATTATCGTCCTATGTCCCACGTTGCCTACGTGAAGTTAAGAAATTTGAAAACAACGATTTCTAGTCACAATAAGCTTTGTGACATCTTAATGATTTGACTCGGGTTGTTTACTTTCAAAACTCTTAGTTTGATTATTTATGTCAAAATGGGTAAAACTTCATTATAGTTCAATTTCCCACATTTTCAATGTGAAGTTAAGGCTTAAAACAACTATTTCTAGTCACAATATGCTTTGTGAAGGCTTTAATGATTATACTCGGCTTGTTTACTTTCAAAACACTTAGTTTGATTATTTATATCAAAATCTGTAAAAATTTATTAAAGTCTGATTTCCCACGTTTTCAATGTGAAGCTAAGGCTTAAAACAACTATTTCTAGTCACAATATGCTTTGTGAAGTTTTAAATGATTATACTCGGCTTGTTTACTTTCAAAACTCTTAGTTTGATTATTTATGTCAAAATAGGTAAAATTTCATTATAGTTCGATTTCTCACGTTTTCATTGTGAAGTTAAGGCTTAAAACAACTATTTCTAGTCACAATATGCATTGTGAAGGCTTTAATGATTATACTCGGCTACTTTCAAAACTCTTTGTTTGATTATTTATGTCAAAATTGGTAAAACTTCATTATAGTTAGATTTCGCACATTTTCAACGTGAAGTTAAGGCTTAAAACAACTATTTCTAGTCACAATAAGCTTTGTGAAAGCTTTAATGATTATACTCGGCTTGTTTACTTTTAAAACTTTTAGTTTGATTATTTATGTTAAAATGGGTAAAACTTCTTTATAGTTCGATTTCCCACGTTTTCAATGTGAAGTTAAGGCTTAAAACAACTATTTCTAGTCATAATATGCATTGTGAAGTTTTCAATGATTATACTCGGCTTGTTTACTTTCAAAACTCTTAGTTTGATTATTTATGTCAAAATGGGTAAAACTTCATTATAGTTCGATTTCTCACGTTTTCAATGTGAAGTTAAGGCTAAAAACAACGATTTCTAGTCACAATAAGCTTTGTGACATCTTAATGATTATACTCCGCTTGTTTACATTCAAAACTATTAGTTTGATTATTTATGTCAAAATGGGTAAAACTTCATTATAGTTCGATTTCTCGCGTTTTCAATGTGAAGTTAAGGCTTAAAACAACTATTTCTAGTCGCAATATGCTTTGTGAAGGCTTTAATGATTATACTCGGCTTGTTTACTTTCAAAACACTTAGTTTGATTATTTATGTCAAAATGGGTAAAACATCATTATAGTTCGATTTCTCACGTTTTCAATGTGAAGTTAAGGCTTAAAACAACTATTTCTAGTCACAATAAGCTTTGTGAAAGCTTTAATGATTATACTCGGCTTGTTTACTTTCAAAACTCTTAGTTTGATTATTTATGTCAAAATGGGTAAAAATTCATTATAGTTCGATTTCCCACGTTTCCAATGTGAGGTTGGGCTTAAAACAACGATTTCTAGTCACAATATGCTTTGTTAAGGCTTTAATGATTATACTCGGCTTTTTTACTTTCAAAACTCTTAGTTTGATTATTTATGTCAAAAAGGGGTAAAACATCATTATAGTTCGATTTCTCACGTTTTCAATGTGAAGTTAAGGCTTAAAACAACTATTTCTAGTCACAATAAGCTTTGTGAAAGCTTTAATGATTATACGCGGCTTGTTTACTTTCAAAACTCTTAGTTTGATTATTTATGTCAAAATGGGAAAAACTTCATTATAGTTCGATTTCCCACGTTTCCAATATGAAGTTAAGGCTTAAAACAACGATTTCTATTAAAAATAAGCGTTTGTAGAAAAAATATGTTTATGCTCGTCTTGTTAAATTTTAAAACTATTAGAATTATGATTTTATACAAAATCGTTAAAACTTCGTTATCGTCCAATGTCCCACTTTCCCTACGAGAAGTTAAGGCTAAAAACAACGATTTCTAGTCACAATAAGCTTTGTGACATCTTAATGATTATACTCCGCTTGTTTAATTTCAAAACTCTTAGTTTGATTATTTATGTCATAATGGGTAAAACTTCATTATAGTTCAATTTCCCACATTTTCAATGTGAAGTTAAGGCTTAAAACAACTATTTCTAGTCACTATATGCTTTGTGAAGGCTTTAATGATTATACTCGGCTTGTTTACTTTCAAAACTCTTAGTTTGATTATTTATGTCAAAATGGGTATAACTTCATTATAGTTCGATTTCTCACGTTTTCAATGTGAAGTTAAGGCTTAAAACAACTATTTCTAGTCACAATAAGCTTTGTGAAAGCTTTAATGATTATACTCGGCTTGTTTACTTTCAAAACTCTTAGTTTGATTATTTATGTAAAAATGGGTAAAACTTCATTATAGTTCGATTTCCCACGTTTTCAATGTGAAGTTAAGGCTTAAAACAACTATTTCTAGTCACAATATGCTTTGTGAAGTTTTAAATGATTATACTCGGCTTGTTTACTTTCAAAACTCTTAGTTTGATTATTTATGTAAAAATGGGTAAAACTTCATTATAGTTCGATTTCCCACGTTTCCAATATGAAGTTAAGGCTTAAAACAACGATATCTATTAAAAATAAGCGTTTTTAGATAAAATATGTATATGCTCGTCTTGTTAAATTTTAAAACTATTTGAACTATGATTTTATACAAAATTGTTAAAACTTTATTATCGTCCTATGTCCCACGTTGCCTACGTGAAGTTAAGGCTGAAAACAACGATTTCTAGTCACAATAAGCTTTGTGACATCTTAATGATTTGACTCGGGTTGTTTACTTTCAAAACTCTTAGTTTGATTATTTATGTCAAAATGGGTAAAACTTCATTATAGTTCAATTTCCCACATTTTCAATGTGAAGTTAAGGCTTAAAACAACTATTTCTAGTCACAAGTATGCTTTGTGAAGGCTTTAATGATTATACTCGGCTTGTTTACTTTCAAAACACTTAGTTTGATTATTTATATCAAAATCTGTAAAAATTTATTAAAGTCTGATTTCCCACGTTTTCAATGTGAAGCTAAGGCTTAAAACAACTATTTCTAGTCACAATATGCTTTGTGAAGTTTTAAATGATTATACTCGGCTTGTTTACTTTCAAAACTCTTAGTTTGATTATTTATGTCAAAATAGGTAAAATTTCATTATAGTTCGATTTCTCACGTTTTCATTGTGAAGTTAAGGCTTAAAACAACTATTTCTAGTCACAATATGCATTGTGAAGGCTTTAATGATTATACTCGGCTACTTTCAAAACTCTTTGTTTGATTATTTATGTCAAAATTGGTAAAACTTCATTATAGTTAGATTTCGCACATTTTCAACGTGAAGTTAAGGCTTAAAACAACTATTTCTAGTCACAATAAGCTTTGTGAAAGCTTTAATGATTATACTCGGCTTGTTTACTTTTAAAACTTTTAGTTTGATTATTTATGTTAAAATGGGTAAAACTTCTTTATAGTTCGATTTCCCACGTTTTCAATGTGAAGTTAAGGCTTAAAACAACTATTTCTAGTCATAATATGCATTGTGAAGTTTTCAATGATTATACTCGGCTTGTTTACTTTCAAAACTCTTAGTTTGATTATTTATGTCAAAATGGGTAAAACTTCATTATAGTTCGATTTCTCACGTTTTCAATGTGAAGTTAAGGCTAAAAACAACGATTTCTAGTCACAATAAGCTTTGTGACATATTAATGATTATACTCCGCTTGTTTACATTCAAAACTATTAGTTTGATTATTTATGTCAAAATGGGTAAAACTTCATTATAGTTCGATTTCTCGCGTTTTCAATGTGAAGTTAAGGCTTAAAACAACTATTTCTAGTCGCAATATGCTTTGTGAAGGCTTTAATGATTATACTCGGCTTGTTTACTTTCAAAACACTTAGTTTGATTATTTATGTCAAAATGGGTAAAACATCATTATAGTTCGATTTCTCACGTTTTCAATGTGAAGTTAAGGCTTAAAACAACTATTTCTAGTCACAATAAGCTTTGTGAAAGCTTTAATGATTATACTCGGCTTGTTTACTTTCAAAACTCTTAGTTTGATTATTTATGTCAAAATGGGTAAAAATTCATTATAGTTCGATTTCCACGTTTCCAATGTGAGGTTGGGCTTAAAACAACGATTTCTAGTCACAATATGCTTTGTTAAGGCTTTAATGATTATACTCGGCTTTTTTACTTTCAAAACTCTTAGTTTGATTATTTATGTCAAAAAGGGGTAAAACATCATTATAGTTCGATTTCTCACGTTTTCAATGTGAAGTTAAGGCTTAAAACAACTATTTCTAGTCACAATAAGCTTTGTGAAAGCTTTAATGATTATACGCGGCTTGTTTACTTTCAAAACTCTTAGTTTGATTATTTATGTCAAAATGGGAAAAACTTCATTATAGTTCGATTTCCCACGTTTCCAATATGAAGTTAAGGCTTAAAACAACGATTTCTATTAAAAATAAGCGTTTGTAGAAAAAATATGTTTATGCTCGTCTTGTTAAATTTTAAAACTATTAGAATTATGATTTTATACAAAATCGTTAAAACTTCGTTATCGTCCAATGTCCCACTTTCCCTACGAGAAGTTAAGGCTAAAAACAACGATTTCTAGTCACAATAAGCTTTGTGACATCTTAATGATTATACTCCGCTTGTTTAATTTCAAAACTCTTAGTTTGATTATTTATGTCATAATGGGTAAAACTTCATTATAGTTCAATTTCCCACATTTTCAATGTGAAGTTAAGGCTTAAAACAACTATTTCTAGTCACTATATGCTTTGTGAAGGCTTTAATGATTATACTCGGCTTGTTTACTTTCAAAACTCTTAGTTTGATTATTTATGTCAAAATGGGTATAACTTCATTATAGTTCGATTTCTCACGTTTTCAATGTGAAGTTAAGGCTTAAAACAACTATTTCTAGTCACAATAAGCTTTGTGAAAGCTTTAATGATTATACTCGGCTTGTTTACTTTCAAAACTCTTAGTTTGATTATTTATGTCAAAATGGGTAAAACTTCATTATAGTTCGATTTCCCACGTTTTCAATGTGAAGTTAAGGCTTAAAACAACTATTTCTAGTCACAATATTTTGTGAAGTTTTAAATGATTATACTCGGCTTGTTTACTTTCAAAACTCTTAGTTTGATTATTTATGTCAAAATAGGTAAAACTTCATTATAGTTCGATTTCCCACGTTTCCAATATGAAGTTAAGGCTTAAAACAACGATATCTATTAAAAATAAGCGTTTTTAGATAAAATATGTATATGCTCGTCTTGTTAAATTTTAAAACTATTTGAACTATGATTTTATACAAAATTGTTAAAACTTTATTATCGTCCTATGTCCCACGTTGCCTACGTGAAGTTAAGGCTGAAAACAACGATTTCTAGTCACAATAAGCTTTGTGACATCTTAATGATTTGACTCGGGTTGTTTACTTTCAAAACTCTTAGTTTGATTATTTATGTCAAAATGGGTAAAACTTCATTATAGTTCAATTTCCCACATTTTCAATGTGAAGTTAAGGCTTAAAACAACTATTTCTAGTCACAAGATGCTTTGTGAAGGCTTTAATGATTATACTCGGCTTGTTTACTTTCAAAACACTTAGTTTGATTATTTATATCAAAATCTGTAAAAATTTATTAAAGTCTGATTTCCCACGTTTTCAATGTGAAGCTAAGGCTTAAAACAACTATTTCTAGTCACAATATGCTTTGTGAAGTTTTAAATGATTATACTCGGCTTGTTTACTTTCAAAACTCTTAGTTTGATTATTTATGTCAAAATGGGTAAAATTTCATTATAGTTCGATTTCTCACGTTTTCAATGTGAAGTTAAGGCTTAAAACAACTATTTCTAGTCACAATATGCATTGTGAAGGCTTTAATGATTATACTCGGCTACTTTCAAAACTCTTTGTTTGATTATTTATGTCAAAATTGGTAAAACTTCATTATAGTTAGATTTCGCACATTTTCAACGTGAAGTTAAGGCTTAAAACAACTATTTCTAGTCACAATAAGCTTTGTGAAAGCTTTAATGATTATACTCGGCTTGTTTACTTTTAAAACCTTTAGTTTTATTATTTATGTTAAAATGGGTAAAACTTCATTATAATTCGATTTCCCACGTTTTCAATGTGAAGTTAAGGCTTAAAACAACTATTTCTAGTCATAATATGCATTGTAAAGTTTTCAATGATTATACTCGTCTTGTTTACTTTCAAAACTCTTAGTTTGATTATTTATGTCAAAATGGGTAAAACTTCATTATAGTTCGATTTCTCACGTTTTCAATGTGAAGTTAAGGCTAAAAACAACGATTTCTAGTCACAATAAGCTTTGTGACATCTTAATGATTATACTCCGCTTGTTTACATTCAAAACTCTTAGTTTGATTATTTATGTCAAAATGGGTAAAACTTCATTATAGTTCGATTTCCGCGTTTTCAATGTGAAGTTAAGGCTTAAAACAACTATTTCTAGTCACAATATGCTTTGTGAAGGCTTTAATGATTATACTCGGCTTGTTTACTTTCAAAACACTTAGTTTGATTATTTATGTCAAAATGGGTAAAACATCATTATAGTTCGATTTCTCACGTTTTCAATGTGAAGTTAAGGCTTAAAACAACTATTTCTAGTCACAATAAGCTTTGTGAAAGCTTTAATGATTATACTCGGCTTGTTTACTTTCAAAACTCTTAGTTTGATTATTTATGTCAAAATGGGTAAAAATTCATTATAGTTCGATTTCCCACGTTTCCAATAAGAAGGTTGGGCTTAAAACAACGATTTCTAGTCACAATGTGCTTTGTTAAGGCTTTAATGATTATACTCGGCTTTTTTACTTTCAAAACTCTTAGTTTAATTATTTATGTCAAAAAGGGGTAAAACATCATTATAGTTCGATTTCTCACGTTTTCAATGTGAAGTTAAGGCTTAAAACAACTATTTCTAGTCACAATAAGCTTTGTGAAAGCTTTAATGATTATACGCGGCTTGTTTACTTTCAAAACTCTTAGTTTGATTATTTTTGTCAAAATGGGTAAAACTTCATTATAGTTCGATTTCCCACGTTTCCAATATGAAGTTAAGGCTTAAAACAACGATTTCTATTAAAAATAAGCGTTTGTAGAAAAAATATGTTTATGCTCGTCTTGTTAAATTTTAAAACTATTAGAATTATGATTTTATACAAAATCGTTAAAACTTCGTTATCGTCCAATGTCCCACTTTCCCTATGAGAAGTTAAGGCTAAAAACAACGATTTCTAGTCACAATAAGTTTTGTGACATCTTAATGATTATACTCTGCTTGTTTAATTTCAAAACTCTTAGTTTGATTATTTATGTCAAAATGGGTAAAACTTCATTATAGTTCAATTTCCCACATTTTCAATGTGAAGTTAAGGCTTAAAACAACTATTTCTAGTCACAATATGCTTTGTGAAGGCTTTAATGATTATACTCGGCTTGTTTACTTTCAAAACTCTTAGTTTGATTATTTATGTCAAAATGGGTATAACTTCATTATAGTTCGATTTCTCACGTTTTCAATGTGAAGTTAAGGCTTAAAACAACTATTTCTAGTCACAATAAGCTTTGTGAAAGCTTTAATGATTATACTCGGCTTGTTTACTTTCAAAACTCTTAGTTTGATTATTTATGTCAAAATGGGTAAAACTTCATTATAGTTCGATTTCCCACGTTTCCAATGTGAAGTTAAGGCTTAAAACAACTATTTCTAGTCACAATATGCTTTGTGAAGTTTTAAATGATTATACTCGGCTTGTTTACTTTCAAAACTCTTAGTATGATTATTTATGTCAAAATGGGTAAAACTTCATTATAGTTCGATTTCCCACGTTTCCAATATGAAGTTAAGGCTTAAAACAACGATTTCTATTAAAAATAAGCGTTTTTAGATAAAATATGTATATGCTCGTCTTGTTAAATTTTAAAACTATTTGAACTATGATTTTATACAAAATCGTTAAAACTTTATTATCGTCCTATGTCCCACGTTGCCTACGTGAAGTTAAGGCTGAAAACAACGATTTCTAGTCACAATAAGCTTTGTGACATCTTAATGATTTGACTCGGGTTGTTTACTTTAAAACTCTTAGTTTGATTATTTATGTCAAAATGGGTAAAACTTCATTATAGTTCGATTTCCCACATTTTCAATGTGAAGTTAAGGCTTAAAACAACTATTTCTAGTCACAATATGCTTTGTGAAGGCTTTAATGATTATACTCGGCTTGTTTACTTTCAAAACACTTAGTTTAATTATTTATATCAAAATCTGTAAAAATTCATTAAAGTCCGATTTCCCACGTTTTCAATGTGAAGCTAAGGCTTAAAACAACTATTTCTAGTCACAATATGCTTTGTGAAGTTTTAAATGATTATACTCGACTTGTTTACTTTCAAAACTCTTAGTTTGATTATTTATGTCAAAATGGGAAAAATTTCATTATAGTTCGATTTCTCACGTTTTCAATGTGAAGTTAAGGCTTAAAACAACTATTTCTAGTCACAATATGCATTGTGAAGGCTTTAATGATTATACTCGGCTACTTTCAAAACTCTTTGTTTGAATATTTATGTCAAAATTGGTAAAACTTCATTATAGTTAGATTTCGCACATTTTCAACGTGAAGTTAAGGCTTAAAACAACTATTTCTAGTCACAATAAGCTTTGTGAAAGCTTTAATGATTATACTCGGCTTGTTTACTTTCAAAACTCTTAGTTTGATTATTTATGTCAAAATGGGTAAAACTTCATTATAGTTCAATTTCCGACGTTTTCAATGTGAAGTTAAGGCTTAAAACAACTATTTCTAGTCACAATAAGCTTTGTGAAAGCTTTAATGATTATACTCGGTTTGTTTACTTTTAAAACTTTTAGTTTGATTATTTATGTCAAAATGGGTAAAACTTCATTATAGTTCGATTTCCCACGTTTTCAATGTGAAGTTAAGGCTTAAAACAACTATTTCTAGTCATAATATGCATTGTGAAGTTTTCAATGATTATACTCGGCTTGTTTACTTTCAAAACTCTTAGTTTCATTATTTTATGTCAAAATGGGTAAAACTTCATTATAGTTCGATTTCTCACGTTTTCAATGTGAAGTTAAGGCTAAAAACAACGATTTCTAGTCACAATAAGCTTTGTGACATCTTAATGATTATATTCCGCTTGTTTACTTTCAAAACTCTTAGTTTGATTATTTATGTCAAAATGGGTAAAACTTCATTATAGTTCGATTTCCCACGTTTTCAATGTGAAGTTAAGGCTTAAAACAACTATTTCTAGTCACAATATGCTTTGTGAAGGCTTTAATGATTATACTCGGCTTGTTTACTTTCAAAACACTTAGTTTGATTATTTATGTCAAAATGGGTAAAACATCATTATAGTTCGATTTCTCACGTTTTCAATGTGAAGTTAAGGCTTAAAACAACTATTTCTAGTCACAATAAGCTTTGTAAAAGCTTTAATGATTATACTCGGCTTGTTTACTTTCAAAACTCTTAGTTTGATTATTTATGTCAAAATGGGTAAAAATTCATTATAGTTCGATTTCCCACGTTTCCAATGTGAAGGTTGGGCTTAAAACAGCGATTTCTAGTCACAATATGCTTTGTTAAGTTAAGGCTCAAAAAACGATTTCTAGTCACAATAAGCTTTATGACATCACAATGATTATACTCGGCTTAGTTACCATGTTCGATTTTCCACATTCCCAATGTGAAGTTAAGGTTTAAAACAACGAAAACTATTAAAAAAAGCATTTGTAAATGAAATATGATTATGCTCGTCTTGTTGAATTTTAAAACTCTTAAAATTTTTATTTTAGACAAAATCGTTGAAACTTCTTTATCGTTCTATTTCCCACGTTTCCCTATGTGAAGTTAAGGCTCAAAACAACGATTTCTACTAATAATAAGCTTTGTGACAGAATAATGATTATACTCGGCTTGTTGAATTTCAAAACTCTTATTTGTAACAAAATGGGTAAAACTTTATTATCGTCCAATTTCTCACGTTCCCAAAGTGAAGTTAAGGCTTAAAACAACGATTTCTATTCAAAATAAGTGTTTGTAGATAAAATATGATTATGCTCTGCTCGTTGAATTTCAAAATTCCAAGAATGATTACAAGATACCAAATCATTGAAACTTCATTATTGTCCAATTTCCCACATTCCCAAAATGAAGTTAAGGCTCAAAACAACAATTTCTAGTCACAATAAGCTTTGTGATAGCACAATGATTATACTTCGCTTTTTTACTTTCAAAACTCTTTGGATGATTATTGGTAACAAAATTGGCAAAAATTTTATTATCGTCTGATTTTTCACGTTCCCAAAGAGAAGTTGAGGCTTAAAACAACGATTTCTATTAAAAAAAGCGTTTGTAGAAAAAATATGATTATGCTCGGCTTGTTGAGTTTTGAAACTCTTAGAATGATTATTTGATACAAAATCGTTGAATCTTCATTATTTTTCTATTTCCCACGTTCCCTACATGAAGTTAAGCATCAAAACAACAATTTATACTCATAATAAGCTTTGTGACAGAATAATGATTATACTTGGCTCATTTAATTTCAAAACTCATAGGATGATTATATGAAAAAAAAATGGGTAAAACTTCATTATCGTCCAATTTCTCACGTTCCCTTAGTGAAGTTAAGGCTTAAAACAACAATTTCAATTGAAACTAAGCGTTATAGATGAAATATGATTATGCTCGGTTTGTTGAATTTTAAAACTCTTAAAATGATTATTTGATACAAAATCGTTAAAACTTCATTAGCGTTAAATTTTCCACGTTCGCTACGTAAAGTTTAGGCTCAAAACAACGATTTCTAGGCACAATAAGCTTTTGTAAAAGAATAATGATTGTACTCGGCTTGTTGAATTTCAAAACTCTTAAAATAATTATTTGAAACAAAATGGGTAAAACTACATTATCGTCCGATTTTTCAAGTTCCCTACATGAAGTTAAGTTTCAAACCAATGATTTCTAGTCAAAATAAACTTCGTGACAGAATAAGGATTATACTCGGCTTTTTAAATTTCAAAACACTTAAGATGATTATTTGATACAAAATCGTTAATACTTCATTATCGTCCAATTTCCCACGTTCCCTCCGTGAAGTTAAGGCTCGAAACAATGATTTCTACTAACTATAAGCTTTGTGACATAATAATGATTATACTCGGCTTGTTAAATTTCAAAACTTTTAGGGTGATTATATGAAACAAAATGGATTAAACTTCATTATTGTCCAATTTTTCACGTTCCCTAAGTGAAGTTAAGCCTTAAAACAACGATTTTTATTCAAAAGAAGCGTTTGTAGATAAAATATGATTATGCTCGGCATGTTGAATTTTAAAACTCTTAGATTGATTATTTGTTACAAAATCATTGAAACTTCATTATCGTCCTATTTCCCACATTCCCTATGTGAAGTTAAGGATTAAAACAACGATTTCTAGTCACAATATGCTTTGTCATAGCATAATGATTATACTCAGCTTGTTTACTTTCAAAACTCTAAGGATGATTAGTTGTAACAAAATGTGTAAAACTTTATTATCGTCCGATTTCCTACATTCCCAAAATGAAGTTAAGGCTTAAAACAACGATTTCTATTCAAAATAAGTGTTTGTAAATAAAATATGATACGGTCGGCTTGTTGAATTTTAAAACTCTTAGAATGATTATTTGATATAAAATCGTTAAATCTTCATTATCGTCCTATTTCCAACGTTCCCTATGTGAAGTTAAGGCTAAAAAAAATGATTTCCACTAAAATAAGCTTTGTGACAGAATAATGTTTATACTCGGCATATTGAATTTCAAAACTCATAGGACTTATTTGTAACAAAATGGGTAAAACTTCATTATCGTCTGATTTTCCACATTCCCTTAGTGAAGTTAATGCTTAAAACAACGATTTCTATTTAATATATGCGTTTGCAAATAAAATATGATTATGCTCAGCTTGTTTAATTTTAAATCTCTTAGAATGATTATTTGGTACAAAATCTTTAAAACTTCATCATCGTCCTATGTCCAACATTTCCTACATGAAGTTAAGGCTCAAAACAACGATTTCTACTCAGAATAAGCTTTGTAAAAGAATAATGATTATACCGAGCTAGTTGAATTTCAAAACTCTTAGGAGTATTATTTGAAATAAAATGGGCAAAACTTCATTATCGTCCGATTTTTCACATTCCCTAAGTGAAGTTAAGGCAAAAAAAAATATTTCTATTCAAACTAAGCGTTTGTAGATAAAATACGATTACGCTCGGCTTGTTTAATTTTAAAACTCTTAGAATGATTATTTGATACAAAATAAATGAAACTTCATTATCGTCCTATTTCCCACGTTCCCAACGTGAAGTTAAGGCTCAAAACAACGATTTCTAGTCACAATAAGCTTTGTGACCGCACAATGATTATACTCAGCTTGTTTAATTTCAAAACTCTTAGGATGATTATTTGTAACTAAATGGGTAAAACTTCATTTTCGTCCGATTTCCCACGTTCCGTAAGTGAAGTTAAGTCTTAAAACAACGATTTCTATTCAAAATAAGCGTTTGTAGATAAAATATTATTATGCTCGGCATGTTGAATTTTGAACCTCTTAAAAAGATTATTTGATACAAAATCGTTGAAACTTAATTATCATTCTATTTTATACATTCCCTACGTGAAGTTAAGGCTCAAAACAACGATTTCTAGTCAGAATAAGCATTTTGACAGCACAAAGATTATACTCAGCTTGTTTACTTTCAAAACTCTTAGTTTGATTATTTGTATCAAAATGAGTAAAACTTCATTATAGTCCGATTTTTCCACGTTTTTAATGTGAAGTTAAGGCTTAAAAGAACAATTTCTATTCAAAATAAGCATTTATAGATAAAATATGATTATGCTCGGCTTGTTGAATTTTAAAACTCTTAGAATGATTATTTGATACAAAATCAATGAAACTTCATTATCGTCCAATTTCCCACGTTCCCTACTAAAGTTACGGTTCAAAACAACGATTTCTAGTCACAATAAGCTTTGTAACCGAAAAATGATTATACTCAGCTTGTTTAATTTCAAAACTCTTAGGATTATTATTTGTAACAAAATGGGTAAAACTTCATTATAGTCCGATTTCCCATGTTTCCAAAGTGACGTTAAGGCTTAAAACAATGATTTCTATTAAAAATAAGCGTTTGTAAATAAAATATGATTATGCTCGGCTTGTTGAATTTTAAAACTCTTAGAATAATTATTTAATAGAAAATCAATGAAACTTCATTTTCGACCTATTTCCCACGTTCCCTATGTGAAGTTAAGGCTCAAAACAACGATTTGTAATCAAAATAAGCTTTGTGACCGCACAATGATAATACTCGGCTTGCTTAATTTCAAAACTCTTAGGATGATTATTTGTAACAAAATGGGTAAAACTTCATAACCGTCCGATTTCCCACGTTCCTTAAGTGAAGTTAAGTCTTAAAACAACGATTTCTATTCAAAATAATCGTTTGTAGATAAAGTATGATTATGCTCGGCATGTTGAATTTTGAACCTCTTAAAATGATTATTTGATATAAAATCGTTGAAACATCATTATCGCCCTATTTCACACATTCCCTACGTGAAGTTAAGGCTCAAAACATCGATTTATAGTCAAAATAAGCATTGTGACAACGCTATGATTATACTCGACTTGTTTACTTTCATAACTCTCAAGATGATTATTTGTAACAAAATGGGTAAAACTTCATTATCGTCCAATTTCCCAAGTTCCCTGAGTGAAGTTAAGGCTTAAAACAATGATTTCTATTCAAACTAAGTGTTTGTAGAATAAAATAAGATTATGCTTGGCTTGTTGAATTTTAAAATTCTTAGAATGATTATTTCATACAAAAGCAATGAAACTTCATTATCGTCCAATTTATCACCTTCCTTACGTGAAGTTAAGGCTCAAAACAACGATTTCTAGTAACAATAAGCTTTGTGACTGCACAATGATTATACTCGGCTTGTTTACTTTCAAAACATTTGGGATGATTATTTGAAACAAAATGGGTAAAACTTCATTATCGTCCGATTTTTCACGTTCTCTAAGTGAAGTTAAAGCTTAAAACAACGATTACTATTCAAAAAAAGTGTTTATACATAAAATATTATTATGCTCGTCTTGTTGAATTTTGAACCTCTTAAAATGATTATTTGATAAAAAAAAAAGTTGAAACTTCATTAGCATCCTATTTCACACATACCCTACGTGAAGCTAATGCTCAAAGCAATGATTTCTAGTCACAATAAGCATTGTGACACCACAATGATTATACTCGGCTTGTTTACTTTCAAAACTCTTAGTTTGATTATTTGTATCAAAATGGGTAAAATTTCATTATAGTTCGATTTCCCACGTTCCCAATGTGAAGTTAATGCTTAAAAGAACGATTTCTATTCAAAATAAGCGTTTGTAGATAACATATGATTATGCTCGGCTTGTTGAATTTTGAACCTCTTAGAATGATAATTGGATACAAAATCGTTGAAACTTCATTATCTTCATATTTCCCACGTTCCCTACGTGAAGTTATGGCTCAAAACAACGATTTCTAGTCACAATAAGCTTTGCGCCAGCACAATGATTATACTCAACTTGTTTACTTTAAAACTCTTAGGAGTATTATTTGAAACAAAATGTGTAAAACTTCATTATCGTCCAATTTCTGACATTCCCTAAGTGAAGTTAAGGCATAAAACAACAATTTATATTCAAACTAAGCATTTGTAGATAAAATATGATTATGCTCATCTTGTTGAATTTTAAAACTCTTAGAATGATTATTTGATACAAAATCAATGAAACTTCATTATCGTCCTATTTCCCACGTTCCCTACGTGAAGTTAAGGGTCAAAACAACAATTTGTAATCACAAGAAGCTTTGTGACCGCACAAGGATTATACTCGGCTTGTTTAATTTCAAAACTCTTAGGATGATTTTTTGTAACAAAATAGGTAAAACTTCATTATCGTCCGATTTCCCACATTCCCTAAGTGAAGTTAAGTCTTAAAACAACGATTTTTATTCAAAATAAGCGTTTGTAGATAAAATATGATTATGCTCGGCTTAAAACAACGATTACTATTCAAAATAAGTATTTGTAGATAAAATATGATTATGCTCAGCTTGTTGATTTTTAAACCTCTTAAAATGATTATTTGATAAAAAATTGTTGAAACTTCATTATCGTCCTATTTCACACATTCCCTACATTAAGTTAAGGCTCAAAACAATGATTTCTAGTCAAAATAGGCATTGTGACAGCACAATGATTATACTCGACTTGTTTACTTTCATAACTTTTAGGATGATTATTTGTAACAAAATGGGTAAAACTTCATTATCGTCCGATTTCCCACGTTCCCTAAGTGAAGTTAAGTCTTAAAACTACGATTTCTATTCAAAATTAGCGTTTATAGATAAAATATGATTATGCTCGGCATGTTGAATTTTGAACATCTTAAAATGATTATTTGATACAAAATCGTTGAAACTTCATTATCGTCCTATTTCACACATTCCCTACGTGAAGTTAAAGCTCAAAATAATGATTTCTAGTCACAATAAGCATTGTGACAGCACAAAGATTATACTCGGCGTGTTTACTTTCAAAACTCTTAGTTTGATTATTTGTATCAAAATGGTTATAACTTCATTATAGTTCGATTTCCCACGTTCTTAATGTGAAGTTAAGGCTTAAAACAACGATTTCCATTCAAAATAAGTATTTGTAGATAAAATATGATTATGCTCGGCTTGTTGAATTTTAAAACTCTCAGAATGATTATTTGATACAAATCAATGAAACTTCATTATCGTCCAATTTCCCACGTTTCCTACGTAAAGTTAAGGCTCAAAATAACGATTTCTGGTCACAATAAGCTTTGTGACCGCAAAATGATTATACTCAGCTTGTTTAATTTCAAAACTCTTAAGATGATTTTTTGTTACAAAATGGGTAAAATTTCATTATCGTCCGATTTCCAACATTCCCTAAGTGAAGTTAAGGCTTAAAACAACGATTTCCATTCAAAATAAGCATTTGTAGATAAAATATGATTATCCTCGGCTTGTTGAATTTTAAAACTCTATGAATGATTATTTGATACAAAATCAATGAAACTTCATTATCGTCCAATTTCCCACATTCCCTAAGTTAAGGCTCAAAACAACGATTTCTATTCACAAAAAGCTTTGTGACCGCATAGTGATTATACTCGTCTTGTTTAATTTCAAAACTCTTTGGATGATTATTTGTAACAAAATGGGTAAAACTTCATTATCGTCCGATTTCCCAAATTCCGTAAGTGAAGTTAAGTTTTAAAACAACGATTTCTATTCAAAATAAGCGGTTGTAGATAAAGTATGATTATGCTCGACATGTTTAATTTTGAACCTCTTAAAATGATTATTTGATACAAAATCGTTGAAACTTCAATATCGTCCTATTTCACACATTCCCTACATGAAGTTAAGGCTCAATACATCGATTTATAGTCAAAATAAGCATTGTGATAGCGCAATGATTATACTCGGCTTGTTTACTATCATAACTTTCATGATGATTATTTGTAACAAAATGGGTAAAACTTCATTATCGTACGATTTTTCACGTTCCTTAAGGTAAGTTAAGGCTTAAAACAACGATTACTTTTCAAACTAAGCGTTTGTAGATAAAATATGATTATGCTCGGCTTGTTGAATTTTAAAATTCTTAAAATGATTATTCGATACAAAATCAATGAAATTTCATTATCATCCAATTTCCCAAGTTTCCTATGTGAAGTTAAGGCTCAAAACAACGATTTCTAGTAACAATAAGCTTTGTGACCGCACAATGATTATACTCGCCTTGTTTACTTTCAAAACTCTTAGCTTGATTATTTGAAATAAAATGGGTAAAACTTCATTATCGTCCGATTTCCCACGTTCCCAAAGTGAAGTTAAATCTTAAAACAACGATTACTATTCAAAATAAGTGTTTGTAGATAAAATATGATTATGCTTGGCTTGTTCAATTTTGAACCTCTTAAAATGATTATTTGATAAAAAAAATGTTGAAACTTCATTATCGTCCTATTTCACACATACCCTATGTGAAGTTAAGGCTCAAAACAACGATTTCTAGTCACAATAAGCATTGTGACAGCACAATGATTATACTAGTCTTCTTTACTTTCAAAACTCTTAGTTTGATTATTTGTATCAAAATGGGTAAAATTTCATTATAGTTCGATTTCCCACGTTCCCAATGTGAAGTTAATGCTTAAAAGAACGATTTCTATTCAAAATAAGCGTTTGTAGATAAAATATGATTATGCTTAGCTTGTTGAATTCTAAAACTCTTAGAATTATTATTTGATACAAAATCGTTGAAACTTGATTATCGTCCAATTTCCCGCGTTCCCGACGTGAAGTTATGGCTAAAATAAAAACGATTTCTAGTCACTATAAGCTTTGTGACAGCACAATGATTATACTCTTCTTCTTTACTTTCAAAAATCTTAGGAGTATTATTTGAAACAAAATGGGTAAAACTTCATTATCGTCCGATTTTCGACATTCCCTAAGAGAAGTTAAGTCATAAAACAACGATTTCTATTCAAAATAAGCGTTTGTAGATAAAATATGATTATGCTCGGCTTGTTGAATTTTAAAACTCTTAGAATGATTATTTAATAAAAAATCAATGAAACTTCATTATCGTCCTATTTCCCACTTTCCCTACGTGAAGTTAAGGCTCAAAACAAGGATTTGTAATCATAATAAGTTTTGTGATCGCACAATGATTATACTCGGCTTGTTTAATTTCAAAACTCTTAGGATGATTTTTTGTAACAAAATGGGTAAAACTTCATTATCGTCCGATTTCCCACGTTCCCTAAATGAAGTTAAGTCTTAAAACAACGATTTTTATTCAAAATAAGCGCTTGTTGATAAAATGTGATTATGCTCGGCATGTTAAATTTTGAACCTCTTAAAATGACTATTTGATACAAAATCGTTGAAATTTATTTATCGCCCTATTTCATATATTCCCAACGTGAAGGTAAGGCTTAAAATAATGATTTCTAGTCACAATAAGTATTGTGACATCACAATGTTTATACTCGGCTTGTTTACTTTCATAACTCTTAGTTTGATTATTTGGATTAAAATGGGTAAAACTTCATTATAGTTCGATTTCCCACATTCCCAATATGAAGTTAAGGCTTAAAACAACAATTTCTATTCAAAATAAGCGTTTGTAGATAAAATATGATTATGCTCCGCTTGTTGAATTTTAAAACTCTTAGAATGATTATTTGATACAAAATCGTTAAAACTTCATTATCGTCCAATTTCCCACTCCCTACATGAAGTTAAGGTTGAAAACAACGATTTCTACTCACTATAAGCTTTGTGACATAATAATGATTATACTCGGCTCGTTAAAGTTTAAAACTCTTAAGATGATTATTTGAAACAAAATGGATAAAACTTAAATATCGTCTAATTTCCCACGTTCCCTAAATAAAGTTAAGGCTAAAAACAACGATTTCTATTCAAAATAAGCATTTGTAGATAACATATGATTATGCTTGGCATGCTGAATTTTAAAACTCTTAGATTGATTATTTGTTACAAAATCATTGATACTTCATTATTTTCCTATTTCCCACGTTCCCTACGTGAAGTTAAGGTTTAAAATAACGATTTCTAGTCACAATAAGCTTTGTGACAGCATAATGATTATACTCAGCTTGTTTACTTTTAAAACTCTGAGGATGATTAGTAGTAACAAAATGTGTAAAACTTCATTATCGTCCGATTTCCCACGTTCCCAAAGTGATGTTAAGGCTTAAAACGACGATTTCTATTTAAAATAAGCATTTGTTGATAAAATATGATTATGCTCCGCTTGTTAAATTTTAAAACTCTTAAAACGATTATTTGATACAAAAATGTTGAAACTTCATTATCGTCCTATTTCCGACGTTCGCTACATGAAGTTAAGGCTCAAAACAACGATTTCTACTAAAAATAAGCTTTGTGACAGAATAATGATTATACCCGGCTTGTTGAATTTAAAAACTCTTAGGATGATTATCTGAAACAAAATGGGTAAAATTTATTATCGCCCGATTTCCCACATTCCCAAAGTGAAGTTAAGGCTTAAAAAAATGATTTCTCCTCAAAATAAGCATTTGTAGATAAAATATGATTATGCTCGGCTTGTTTAATTTTAAAACTCTTTGAATGATTATTTGATACAAAATCATTGAAACTTCATTATCGTCCAATTTTCCACGTTCCCTACGTGAAGTTAAGGCTTAAAACAACGATTTCTAGTCACAATAAGCTTTGTGACAACATAATGATTTTATTCGGCTTGTTTACTTTCAAAACTCTAAGGATGATTAGTTGTAACAAAATGTGTAAAACTTCATTATCGTTCGATTTTCCACGTTCCCAAAGTGAATTTAAGGCTTAAAATAACGATTTCTATTCAAAATACGCGTTTGTAGATAAAATATGATTGTGCTCAGCTTTTTGAATTTTAAAACTCTTAGAATGATTATTTTATACAAAATCATTAAATTTCATTATCGTCCTATTTCTACATGATGTTAAGGCTCAAAACAACGATTTCTACTCAAAATAAACTTTGTGATAGAAAAATGATTATACTCGGCTTGTTGAATTTCAAAACTCTCAAGAGTATTATTTGAAACAAAATGGGTAAAACTTCATTATCGTCTAAGTTTCGACATTCCCTAAGTGAAGTTAAGGCATAAAACAACGATTTCTATTCAAACTAAGCATATGTAAATAAATATATGATTATGCTCGGCTTGTTGAATTTTAAAACTCCTAGAATGATTATTTGATACAAAATCAATGAAACTTCGTTACCGTCGTATTTCCCACGTTCCCTACGTGAAGTTAACGCTCAAAACAACGATTTGTAATCACAATAAGCTTTGTGACTGCACAATGATTATACTCAGCTTGTTAAATTTCAAAACTCTTAGGTTAATTATTTGTAACAAAATGGGTAAAACTTCATTATCGTCTGATTTCTCAAGTTCCCTAAGTGAAGTTAAGTCTTATAACAATGATTTTTATTCAAAATAAGCGTTTGTAGGTAAAATATGATTACACTCGGCATATTGAATTTTGAACCTCTTTAAATGAATTGGATAAAAAAACCTTTGACACTTATTTATTGTCCTATTTCACACATTCCCAACGTGAAGTTAAGGCTCAAAACAATGATTTCTAGTCACAATAAGCATTGTGACAGCACAATAATTATACTCGGCTTGTTTACTTTCAAAACTCTTAGGATGATTATTTGTAACAAAATGGGTAAAACTTCATTATCGTCCGAATTCCCACGTTCCCTATGTGAAGTTAAGGCTTAAAACAACGCTTTGTATTCAAAATAAGTGTTTATAGATAAAATATGATTATGCTCGGCTTGTTGAATTTGAACCTCTTAGAATGATTATTGATACAAAATCGTTGAAATTTATTTATCGTCCTAATACCCACATTCCCTGCATTAAGTTAATGCTCAAAACAACGATTTCTTGTCACAATAAGCTTTGTGACAGCACAATGATTATACTCGGCTTGTTAACTTTCAAAACTCTTAGTTTGATTATTTGTATCGAAATGGGTAAAACTTCATTCTAGTTCAATTTTTCACGTTCCCAATGTGAAGTGAAGGCTTAAAATAATAATTTCTATTCAAAATAAGCGTTTGTAGATAAAATATGATTATACTCGGCTTGTTGAATTTTAAAACTCTTAGAATGATTATTTGATACAAAATCGTTAAAACTTCATTATCGTCCAATTTCCCACGTTCCCTACGTGAAGTTAAGGCTTGAAACAACGATTTCTACTCAGTATAAGCTTTGTGACATAATAATGATTATACTCGGCTTGTTAAATTTTAAAATTCTGAGGATTATTAGTTGTAATAAAATGTGTAAAACTTCATTACCGTTCGATTTCCCACGTTCTCAAGGTGAAGTTAAGGCTTAAAACAACGATTTCTATTCAAAATAAGCGTTTGTAGATAAAATATGATTATGCTCAGCTTGTTAAATTTTGAAACTCTTAGAATGATTATTTGATACAAAATCGTTGAAACTTCATTATCGTCCTATTTCTGACGTTCCCTACATGAAGTTAAAGCTCAAAACAACGATTTCTACTCAAAATAAGCTTTGTGACAGAATAATGATTATACTCGGCTTGTTGAATTTCAAAACTCTTAGGATGATTTTTTGAAACAAAATGGGTAAGATTTTATTATCGTCTGATTTTTCACATTCCCTAAGTGAAGTTAAGGCTTAAAATAACGATTTCAATTCACAATAAGAGTTTGTAGATAAAATATGATTATTCTCGGCTTATTGAATTTTGAAATTCTTAGAATGATTATTTGATACAAAATCGTTGAAACTTCATTATCGTCCTATTTCCCACTACATGAAGTTAAGGCTCAAAATAACAATTTCTAGTCAATAAGCTTTGTGACAACATAATGATTATACTCGGCTTGTTTACTTTCATAACTCTTAGGATTATTATTTATATCAAAATGGGTAAAGCTTCATTATCGTTCGATTTCCCACGTTCTCAATGTGAAGTTAAGGCTTAAAACAACGATTACTATTAAAAAAAACGTTTGTAAATAAAATATGATTATGCTCGGCTTGTTGAATTTTAAAACTCTTAGAATTATTATTTTATACAAAATCATTGAAACTTCTTTATCGTCCTATTTTTCGCGTTCCCTACGTGAAGTTAAGGGTCAAAACAATAATTTCTACTAACAATAAGCTTTGTGACAGATTAATGATTATACTCGGCTTGTTGAATTTTAAAACTCTTATTTGTAACAAAATGGGTAAAACTTTATTATCGTCCAATTTCTCACATTCCCAAAGTGAAGTTAAGGCTTAAAACAATGATTTCTATTCAAAATAAGTGTTTCTAGATAAATGCTCTGCTCGTTGAATTTTAAAATTCCTAGAATTATTAAATGATAGAAAATCGTTGAAACTTCATTATTGTCCAATTTCCCACGTTCCCAAAATGAATTTAAGGCTCAAAACAACAATTTCTAGTCACAATAAGCTTTGTTATACTCAGCTAGCTTACTTTAAAAATTCTTCAGATGATTATTGGTAACAAAATTGGTAAAACTTTATTATCGTCCGATTTTCTATATTCCCAAAGTTATGTTAAGGCTTAAAACAACGATTTCTATTCAAAAAAAGTATTTGTAGATAAAATATGATTATGCTCAGCTTGTTGAGTTTTAAAACTCTTAGAATGGTTATTTGATACAAAATCGTTGAATCTTCATTATTGTCCTATTTCCCATGTTCCCTACGTGAAGTTAATCCTCAAAACAACAATTTACACTCACAATAAGCTTTGTGACAAAATAATGATAATACTTGGCTTGTGTAATTCCAAAACTGACAGGGTGATTATATAAAACAAAATTATTAAAACTTCATTATCGTCCGATTTCCCACGTTCCCTTATTGAAGTTAAGGCTCAAAACAACAATTTCTATTGAAACTAAGCGTTGTAAATGAAACATGATTATGCTCGGCTTGTTGAATTTCAAAACTCTTAAAATGATTATTTGATACAAAATCGTTAAAACTTCATTATCGTTAAATTTTCCACGTTCGCTACATAAAGTTTAGGCTCAAAACAATGATTTCTAGGCACAATAAGCTTTTGTAAAAGAATAATGATTGTACTCGGCTTGTTGAATTTCAAAACTTGAAAAATGATTATTCGATACAAAATGGGTAAAACTTCATTATTGTCTGATTTTCCAAGTTCCCTACGTGATGTTAAGTTTCAAACCAACGATTTCTAGTCAAAATAAACTTTGTGACAGAATAATGATTATACTCGGCTTGTTGAATTTTAAAACACTTAAGATGATTATTTGAAACAAAATGGGTAAAATTTTATTATCATCTAATTTTCCACATTCTCTACATGAAGTTAAGGCTCAAAACAACGATTTCTACTCATAATAAGTTTTGTAACAGAAAAATGATTTTTCTCGACTTGTTGGATTTCAAAACTCTTAGGATGATTATTTGCAACAAAATGCGTAAAACTTCACTATCGTCTGGTTTCTAACGTTCCCTAAGTGAAGTTAAGGCTTAAAACAACAATTTCTATTCAAAATAAGTGTTTGTAGATAAAATATAATTATTCTCAACTTGTTGAATTTTGAACCTCTTAGAATAATTATTTGATACAAAATCGTTGAAACTTCATTCTCGTCCTATTTCCTACGTTCCCTACGTAAAGTTAAGGCTCAAAACAACGGTTTCTAGTCACAATAAGCTTTGTGACAACACAATGATTATGCTCGGCTTGTTTACTTTCAAAACTCTTAGTTTGATTATTTGTATCAAAATGGGTAAAACTTCATTATAGTTCGATTTCCCACATTCTTAACGTGAAGTTAAGGCTTAAAGCAAGGATTTCTATTCAAAATAAGCGTTTGTAGATAAAATATGATTATGCTCCGCTTGTTGAATTTTAAGACTCTTATAATGATTATTTGATACAAAATCGTTAAAACTTCATTATCATTCAATTTCCCATGTTCCCTACGTGAAGTTAAGGCTCAAACAACGATTTCTACTCACTATAAGCTTTGTGGCTAGTTGAATTTTAAAACTCTTAGGATTATTATTTGAAACAAAATAGATGAAACTTCATTATCGTCCAATTCTCACGTTCCCTAAGTGGAGTTAAGGCTTAAAACACTTATTTCTATTCAAAATAAGTGTTTGTAGATAAATATGATTATGCTCGGCATGTTGAATTTTAAAACACTTAGATTGATTATTTGTTACAAAATCGTTTAAACTTCATTATCGTCCTATTTCCCACATTCCCTATGTGAAGTTAAGGCTCAAAACAACGATTTCTATTCACAATAAGCTTTGTGAAAACATAATGATTATACTCGGCTTGTTTACTTTCAAAACTCTAAGGATGATTAGTTGTAACAAAATGTGTAAAACTTCATTATCGTCCAATTTCTTACGTTTTCAAAGTGAAGTTAAGGCGTAAAATAACGATTTCTATTCAAAATAAGCGTTTATAGATGAAATATGATTATGCTCGGCTTGTTGAATTTTAAAACTCTTAAAATGATTATTTGATACAAAATCGTTAAAACTTCATTATCGTCCAATTTTTCACGTTCCCTACGTGAAGTTAAGGCTCGAAACAACGATTTTCTACTAACAAATATGCTTTGTGACAGAATAATGATTATACTCGGCTTGTTGAATTTCAAAACTCTTAGGATGATTATTTTAACAAAATGGGTAAAACTTTATTATCATCTAATTTCTCACGTTCCCAAAGTGAAGTTAAGGCTTAAAACAACGATTTCTATTCAAAATAATAGTTTTTAGATAAAATATGATTCTCGGCTTGCTGAATTTCAAAATTCCTAGAATGATTAATTGGTACAAAATCTTTAAAATTTCATTATCATCCTAGAATATCAAACAACGATTTCTTGTCACAATAACTCTTGTAACAACATAATGATTATACTCGGCTTGTTTACTTTCAAAACTCTTAGGATGATTATTTGTAATAAAATGGGTAAAAAACTTCATTATAGTCCGATTTCTCACGTTTCCAAACTGAAGTTCAGGCTTAAAACAACAATTTCTAGTCACAACAAGCTTTGTATTAGAATAATGATTATATTCAGCTTGTTTACTTTCAAAACTCTTCGGATGATTATATGAAACAAAATGTGTAAAACTTTATTATCGTCCGATTTCCACATTCCCTTAGTGAAGTTAAGGCTCAAAACAACGACTTTTAGTCACAATAACCTTTGTAAAATAATAATGATTATATTCGACTTGTTGAATCTCAAAACTCTTAAGATGATTATTTGAAACAAAATGGATAAAACTATATTATTGTCTGATTTTTCATGTTCCCTATGTAAAGTTAATGCTCAAAACAACGATTTCAAGTCACAATAAGTTTTGTAATAGAATAATGATTATACTCGGCTTGTTGAATTTCAATACACTTAAGATGATTATTTGAAATAAAATGGTAAAACTTCATTATTGTCCGATTTCGTACGTTCCCTAAGTGACGTTAAGGCTTAAAACAACGATTTCGATTCAAAATAAGCGTTTGTAGATAAAATATGATTATGCTTGGCTGGTTAAATTTTTAAACTCTTAGAATTATTATTTGATGCAAAATCGTTGAAACTTCATTATTGTCCTATTTCTAACATTCCCTACATGAAGTTAAAGCTCAAAACAATGATTTCTAGTCACAATAAACTCAGCTTCTTTACTTTCAAAACTCTTACGATGAATATTTGTAACAAAATTGTTAAAACTTTATTATCGTCTTATTTTCCACATTTCCAATGTGAAGTTAAGGCTTAAAACAATGATTTCTATTCAAAATAAGCGTTTGTAGATAAAATATGATTATGCTCAGCTTGTTGAATTTTAAAACTCTTATAATAATTATTTGATACAAAATCGTTAAAACTTCATTATCATTCAATTTCTCACGTTCCTTACGTGAAGTTAAGGCTCAAACAACGATTTCTACTCACTATAAGCTTTGTGACAGAATAATGATTATTCTCGGCTTGTTGAATTTCAAAACTCTTAGGATGATTATTTGAAACAAAATAGGTAAAAGTTTATTATTGTCCGATTTTCCACGTTCCTTAAGTGAAGTTAAGGCTTAAAACTATGATTTCTATTCGAAATAAGCGTTTGTAAATAAAATATGATTATACTCGGCTTGTTGAATTTTGAAGCTCTTAGAATGATTATTAGATACAAAATCGTTGAAACTTCATTATCGTCCAATTTTCACATCCCATACGTGAAGTTAAGGCTCAAAACAACGATTTCTAGTTTAATAATCTTTGTGACAGAATAATGATTATACTGAACTTATTCAATTTAAAAACTGTTAGGATGATTAGTTGAAACAAAATAGGTAACACTTCATTATCGTCCAATTTCTCATGTTCCCTACATAAATTTAAGGCTCAAAACAACGATTTCTAGTGACAATATGCTTTTGTAAGTGAATAATGATTGTACCCGGCTTGTTGAATTTCAAAACTCTTAGAATAATTATTTAAAATAAAATGAGTAAAACTTCATTATCATCCAATTTCCCACGTTCTTTACATGAAGTTAAGGCTCAAACAATGGTTTCTACTCACAATAAGTTTTGTAACGAAATAATGATTATACTCGACTTTTTGAATTTCAAAACTCTTATGATGATTATTTGTGACAAAACGTGTAAAACTTCATTATCGTCCGATTTCCCACGTTCAAAAAGTGAAGTTATTGCTTAAGAATTTGATTTCTAGTCAAAATAAGCATTTGTTGATAAAATATGATTATGCTTAGCTTTTTAAATTTTAAAACTCTTAGAATTATTACTTTATACAAAATCATTGAAACTTCATTATCGTCCTATTTCCCACGTTCCCTACGTGAAGTTAAGGTTCAAAACAACGATTTTACTCACAATATGCTTTGTGACAGAATAATGATTATACTCAGTTTGTTGAATTTTAAAACTCTTAGGACGATTATTTGCAACAAAATGGGCAAATCTTTATTATTATCTAATTTCCCACGTTCCCAAAGTGAAGTTAAGGATTAAAACAACGATTTCTATTCAAAATAAGAGTTTTTAGATAAATTATGATTATGCTCGTCTCGTTGAATTTCAAAATTCCTAGAATGATTAATTGATACAAAAACTTTAAAATTTCATTATCGTCTTAGAATTTCAAACGACGACTTCTAGTCACAAAAAGTCTTGTAACAAAATGGATAAAAAACTTCATTATAGTCCGATTTCTCACCTTCCCAAATTGAAGTTCAAGCTTAAAACAACGATTTCTCGTTACTACAAGCTTTGTGACAGAATAATGATTATACTCAGCTTGTTTACTTTCAAAACTCTTCGGATGATTATATGAAACAAAATGGGTAAAACTTCATTATCGTCCGATTTCCCATGTTCCCTTAGTGTAGTTAAGGCTCAAAATAATGATTTCTAGTCACAATAACCTTTGTAAGAGAATAATGATTATATTCGGCTTGTTGAATCTCAAAATGCTTAAGATGATTATTTGAAACAAAATGGATAAAACTACATTATTGTCCGATTTTCCATGTTCCCTACGTAAAGCTAAGACTCAAAACAACGATTTCAAGTCGCAATAAGTTTTGTAATAGAATAATGATTATACTCGGCTTATTGAATTTCAATACACTTAAGATGATTATTTGAATTAAAATGTGTAAAACTTCATTATTGTCCCATTTTATTTGAAATAAAATGGGTAAAACTACATTATCGTCCTATTTCCCACGTTCCCTACATGAAGTTAAGGCTCAAAACAACGATTTCTAGTCACAATAAGTTTTGTAACAGCATAATGATTATACTCAGCTTGTTTACTTTCTAAACTCTTAGGATGATTATTTGTATCAAAATGGATAAAAATTTATTATCGTTTGATTTCCCACGTTCCCAATGTGAATTTAAGTCTGAAAAAAAGTGATTTCTATTAAAAAAAAGCATTTGTAAATAAAATATGATTATGCTCGGCTTGTTGAATTTTAAAACTCTTAGAATTATTATTTTATACAAAATCATTGAAACTTCTTTATCGTCCTATTTCCCACGTTCCCTACGTGAAGTTAAGGCTCAAAACAACGATTTCTACTAACAATAAGCTTTGTGAAAGAATAATGATTATACCCGGCTTATTGACTTTCAAAACTCTTATTTGTAACAAAATGGGTAAAACTTTATTATCGTCCAATTTCTCACGTTCCCAAAGTGAAGTTAAGGCTCAAAATAACGATTTATATTCAAAATAAGTGTTTGTAGATAAAATATGATTATGCTCTGCTCGTTGAATTTCAAAATTCCTAGAATGATTAAATGATACAAAATCGTTAAAATTTCATTATCGTCCTTTTTCTCACTTTCCTTACATTAAGTTAAGGCTTAAGACAATGATTTCTAGTCCCCATAACTTTTGTAACAGCATAATGATTATGCTCGGCTTGTTTACTTTCAAAACTCTTAGGATGATTATTTGTAACAAAATGGGTAAAAACTTAATTATAGTCTGATTTATCACGTTCCCAAACTGAAGTTCAGGCTTAAAACATTGATTTCTATTCAAAATAAGCGTTTGTAGATAAAACTCTTATAATGATTATTTGATAAAAAATCGTTGAAACTTATTTATTGTCCTATTTCACACATTCCCAACGTAAAATTAAGGCTCAAAATAACGATTTCTACTAACAATAAGCTTTGTGACAGCACAATGATTATACTAGACTTGTTTACTTTAAAAACTCTTTTGATGATTATTTGTAACTAAATTGATAAAACTTTATTATTGTCCGATTTCCCACGTTCCCAAAGTGAAGTTATGGCTTAAAACAATGATTTCTATTCAAAATAAGTGTTTGTAGATAAAAATATGATTATGCTCGGCTTTTTGAATTTTAAAACTCATAGAATGATTATTTGATATAAAATCGTTGAAACTTCATTATCGTCCTATTTTCCACGTTCCCTACGTGAAGTTAAGGTTCAAAACAACAATTTTTACTCACAATAAGATTTGTGACAGAATAATGATTATACTCGGCTTTTTGAATTTCAAAACTCTTAGGATGATTATTTTGAAACAAAATAGGTAAAACTTCATTATCATCCGATTTCTCATGTTCCCTAAGTGCAATTAAGGCTTAAAACAATGATTTCTATTCAAAATAAGCGTTTGTAGATAAAATATTATTATACTCGGCTTGTTGAATTTTGAAGCTCTTAAAATGATTATTTGATACAAAATTGTTGAAACTTCATTATCATCAAATTTCCCACGTTCCAGACGTGAAGTTAAAGCACAAAACAACAATTTCTAGTTACAATAATCATTGTGACAGAATAATGCTTATACTCGGCTTGTTGAATTTCAAAACTATTAGGATGTTTATTTGAAACAAAATGGGAAAAACTTCATTATCGTGCATTTTCTCATGTTTCCTAAGTGAAGTTCAAACTCAAAACAACGATTTCTAGTCACAACAAGTTTTGTGACAAAATAATGATTATACTCAGCTTGTTTATTTTCAAAACTCTTAGGATGATTATATGAAATAAAATGGGTAAAACTTCATTATCGTCCTATTTCCTACGTTTTCTTAGTGAAGTTAAGGCTTAAAACAACGATTTCTATTGAAAATAAGCATTGTAGATTAAATATGATTATGCTCGGCTTGTTGAATTTCAAAACTCTTAGAATGATTATTTGATAAAAAAATAGTTAAAACTTCATTATCGTTCAACTTTCCACGTTCGTTACGTAATGTTAAGGTTAAAAAGAATGATTTCTAGTTACAACAAGCTTTGTGATAGAATAAGGATTATACTTGGCTTGTTTACTTTCAAAACTTGTAGAATGATTGTATGAAAAAAAAAATGGGTAAAACTTCATTATTGTCCAATTTCCCACGTTCCCTAAGTGAAATTAAGGCTTAAATTAACGATTTCTATTCAAAATAAGAGTTTGTAGATAAAATATGATTTTGCTCGGCCTGTTGAATTTTGATGCTCTTTGAATGATTATTTGATACAAAATCGTTGGAACTTCATTATTGTCCAATTTCTCACATTCCCTATGTGAAGTTAAGGCTCAAAACAATGATTTCTAGTTAAATAATCTTTGTGACAGAATAATGATTATACTGGACTTATTGAATTTAAAAACTGTTAGGATGATTAGTTGAAACAAAATGGGTAACACTTCATTATCGTCCAATTTCTCATGTTCCCTACGTAAAGTTAAGGCTCAAAATAATGATTTCTAGTCACAATAAGCTTTTGTAAAAAAATAATGATTGTACCCGGCTTGTTGAATTTCAAAACTCTTAGAATAATTATTTTAAACAAAATGGGTAAACCTTCATTATCGTCCAATTACCCACGTTCTCTACATGAAGTTAAGGCTCAAACAACGATTTCTACTCACAATAAGTTTTGTAACAAAATAATGATTATACTCGACTTTTTGAATTTCATAACTCTTATGATGATTATTTGTAACATAATGTGTAAAACTTCATTATCGTCCAATTTCCCACGTTCCAAAAGTGAAGTTAAGGCTTAAGAATTTGATTTCTATTAAAAATAAGCATTTGTAGATAAAATATGATTATGCTCAGCTTTTTAAATTTTAAAACTCTTAGAATGATTATTTGACACAAAATCGTTGAAACTTCATTATCGTCCTATTTCCCATGTTCCCTATGTGAAGTTAAGGCTCAAAACAACGATTTCTACTCACAATAAGCTTTGTGACAGAATAATGATTATACTCGGCTAGTTGAATTTCAAAATTCTTGGGATGATTATTTGAAATAAAATGGGTAAAACTTCATCATCGTCAGATTTCCCACATTCCCTAAGTGAAGTTAAGGCTTAAAACAACGATTTCAATTCAAAATAAGCGTTTGTAGCTAAAATTTGATTATGTTTGGCTTGTTTAATTTTGAAGCTCTTAGAATGATTATTTGACACAAAATTTTTGAAACTTCATTTTCGTACAATTTCCCATGTTCCCCATGTGAAGTTAAGGCTCAAACCAACAATTTCTAGTTACAATAGTCTTTGTGATAGAATAATGATTATACTCGGCTTGTTGAATTTCAAAACTGTTAGGATGATTATTTGAAACAAAATGGGTAAAACTTCATTATCGTCCAATTTCCCACGCTCCTTAAGTGAAGTTAAGGCTTAAAATAAAGATTACTATTCAAAATAAGCATTTGTAGATAAAATTTGATTATGCTGACTTGTTGAATTTCGAAGCTCTTAGAATGATTATTTGATAAAAAATCGTTGAAACTTCAATATCGTCCGATTTCCCACGTTCCCTATGTGAAGTTATGGTTCAAACCAACGATTTCTAGTTAGTATAATCTTTGTGACAGAATAATGATTATACTCAGCTTGTTGAATTTCAAAACTGTTAGGATAATTATTTGAAACAAAATGGGTAAAACTTCAATATCGTTCGATTTCCCACGTTGCCTAAGTGAAGTTAATGGTTAAAAGAACGATTTATGTTCAAAATAAGAGTTTATAGATAAAATCTGATTATGCACGGCTTCTTCAATTTTGAACCTCTAAGAACAATTTTTTGATACAAAATCGTTGAAACTTCATTATTGTCTAATTTCCCACGTTCCCAAAATGAAGTTAAGGCTCAAACCAACAATTTCTAGTCACAATAAGCTTTGTGATAGCACAATGATTATACTCGGCTTGCTTACCTTAAAAATTCTTCGGATGATTATTGGTAACAAAATTGGTAAAACTTTATTATTGTCCGTTTTTCTATGTTCCCAAAGTGATGTTAAGCCTTAAAACAACGATTTCTATTCAAAAAAGCATTTATAGATAAAGTATGATTACGCTCGGCTTGTTGAGTTTTAAAACTCTTAGAATGATTATTTGATACAAAATCGTTGAATCTTCATTATTGTCCTATTTTCTATGTTCCCTACGTGAAGTTAATCCTCAAAACAACAATTTACACTCACAATAAGCTTTGTGACAAAATAATGATAATACTTGGCTTGTTTAATTTCAAAACTCACAGGATGATTATATGAAACAAAATGGGTAAAACTTCTTTATCGTCCGATTTCCCACGTTCCCTTAGTGAAGTTAATGCTCAAAATAACAATTTCTATTAAAACTAAGCGTTGTAGATGAAATATGATTATGCTCGACTTGTTGAATTTCAAAACTCTTAAAATGATTATTTGATACAAAATCGTTAAAACTTCATTATCGTTAAATTTTCCACGTTCGCTACGTAAAGTTTAAGCTCAAAACAACGATTTCTAGGCACAATAAGCTTTTGTCAAAGAATAATGATTGTACTCGGCTTGTTGAATTTCAAAACTTTAAAAATGATTATTTGATACAAAATGGGTAAAACTTCATTATCGTCCGATTTCCAAGTTCCCTACGTGATGTTAAGTTTTAAAGCAACGATTTCTAGTCAAAATAAACTTCATGACTGAATAATGATTATACTAGGCTTATTGAATTTCAAAATAAGCGTTTGTAGATAAATATGATTATGCTCGGCATGTTGAATTTTAAAACTCTTAGATTGATTATTTGTTACAAAATCGTTTAAACTTCATTATCGTCCTATTTCCCACGTTCCCTATGTGAAGTTAAGGCTCAAAACAACGATTTCTATTCACAATAAGCTTTGTGACAACATAATGATTATACTCGGCTTGTTTACTTTCAAAACTCTGAGGATGATTAGTTGTAACAAAATGTGTAAAACTTCATTATCATCCGATTTCTTACGTTCCCAAAGTGTAGTTAATGCTTAAAACAACGATTTCTATTCAAAATAAGCGTTTATAGATAAAATATGATTATGCTCGACTTGTTGAATTTTAAAACTCTTAGAATGATTATTTGATACAAAATCGTTAAAACTTCATTATCGTCCAATTTTTCACGTTCCCTACATGAAGTTAAGGCTCAAAACAACGATTTCTACTCACAATATGCTTTGTCACAAAATAATGATTATACTCGGCTTGTTGAATTTCAAAACTTTATTAACATCTGATTTCTCACGTTCTCAAATTGAAGTTAAGGCTTAAAACAATGATTTCTACTCAAAATATGAGTTATTAGATAAAATATGATTATGCTCGGCTCGTTAAATTTCCAAATTCCTAGAATGATTAATTGGTACAAAATCTTTAAAATTTCATTATCGTCCTAGAATATCAAACGGTGATTTCTTGTCACAATAACTCTTGTAACAGCATAATGATTATACTCGGCTTGTTTACTTTCAAAACTCTTAGGATGATTATTTGTCACAAAATTGGTAAAAAACTTCATTATAGTTCGATTTCCCACGTTTCCAAACTGAAGTTCAGTCTTAAAACAACAATTTCTAGTCACAACAAGCTTTGTGACAGAATAATGATTATACTCAGCTTGTTTACTTTCAAAACTCTTCGGATGATTATATGTAACAAAATGGGTAAAACTTCATTATCGTTCGATTTCCACATTCCCTTAATAAAGTTAAGGCTCAAAACAACGAATTTTAGTCACAATAACCTTTGCAAAATAATAATGATTATATTCGGCTTGTTGAATCTCAAAACTCTTAAGATGATTATTTGAAACAAAATGGATAAAACTACATTATTGTCTGATTTTCCATGTTCCCTACGTAAAGTTAATGCTCAAAACAACGATTTCAAGTCACAATTAGTTTTGTAATAGAATAGTGATTATACTCGGCTTTTTGAATTTCAATACACTTAAGATGATTACTTGAAATAAAATGGGTAAAACTTCATTATTGTCCCATTTCGTACGTTCCCTAAGTAACGTTAAGGCTTAAAACAACGATTTCTATTCAAAATAAGCGTTTGTAGATAAAATATGATTATGCTCGGCTTGTTAAATTTTTAAACTCTTAGAATTATTATTTGATGCAAAATCGTTGAAACTTCATTATTGTCCTATTTCTAGCATTCTCTACATGAAGTTAAGGCTCAAAACAATGATTTCTCGTCACAATAAGCTTTGTGACAACACTATGATTAAACTCCGCTTCTTTACTTTCAAAACTCTTAGGATGATTATTTGTAACAAAATTGGAAAAACTTTATTATCGTCCGATTTTCCACATTTCCAATGTGAAGTTAAGGCTTAAAACAATGATTTCTATTCAAAATAAGCGTTTGTAGATAAAATATGATTATGCTCGGCTTGTTGAATTTTAAAACTCTTAGAATGATTATTTGATACAAAATCGTTGAAACTTCGTTATCGTCCAATTTTCACATTCCATACGTGAAGTTAAGGCTCAGAACAACGATTTCTAGTTACAATAATCTTTGTGACAGAATAATGATTGTACTTGGCTTGTTGAATTTCAAAACTGTTAGGATGATTATTTGAAACAAAATGGGTAAAACTTCATTATCGTCCAATTTCTCATGTTCCTTACGTGAAGTTAAGGTTTGAAACAATGATTTCTAGTCACAACAAGCTTTGTGACAGAATAATGATTATACTCATCTTGTTTAATTTCAAAACTCATAGGATGATTATATGAAACAAAATAGGTAAAACTTCATTATCGTCTGATTTTCTAAGTTCCAACGTGAAGTTACGTTTCAAAAAACGATTTCAAGTCAAAATAAACCTTATCACAGAATAATGATTATATTCAGCTTGTTGAATTTCAAAACACTTAAGGTGATTATTTGAAACAAAATGGCTAAAACTTCATTATCATTCGATATCTCATGTTCCCAATGTGAAGTTAAGGCTTAAAACAAGAATTTCTATTCAAAATAAGCGTTTGTAGATAAAATATGATTATGCTCTGCTTGTTGAATTTTAAAACTCTTAGAATGATTATTTGATACAAAATCATTAAAACCTCATTATCGTCCATTTTTCCACGTTCCCTACATGAAGTTAAGACTCAAAGCAACGATTTCTAGTCACATTAAGCTTTGTGACCACATAATGATTATACTCGGCTTGTTTAATTTCAAAACTCTTAGAATGATTATTTGTAACAAAATGGGCAAATCGTCATTATCGTTCGATTTCCCACATTCCCAATGTGAAGTTAAGGCTTAAAACAACGATTTCTATTCAAAATAAGTATTTGTGGATAAAATATGATTATGCTCGGCTTGTTGAATTTTAAAACTCTTTGAATTATTATTTTTTATAAAATCGTTGAAACTTCATTATCGTCCTATTTCTCTCATTCTCTACCTAAAGTTAAGGCTCAAAACAACGATTTCTACTAGCAATAAGCTTTGTGACAAAATTATGATTATATTTGGCTAGTTCAATTTCAAAACTCTTAGGATGATTATTTGTAACAAAATGCGTAAAACGTTATTATCGTTCAATTTCTCACGTTCCCTAAGTGAAGTTAAGTCTTAAAACGATGATTTTTATTCCAAATAAGAGTTTGTAGATAAAATATGATTATGCTCGGCTCGTTGAATTTCAAAATTCTTAGAATTATTAAAGGATACAAAATAGTTAAATATTTATTATCGTCCTATTTCCCACGTTCCCTACGTGAAGTTAAGGCTCAAGAAAACAATTTCTAGTCACAATTACTTTTGTTACAGCATAACGATTATACTCAACTTGTTTACTTTCAAAACTCTTAGGATGATTATTTATAACAAAATGGGTAAAAAACTTCATTATAGTCCAATTTCTCACGTTCCCAAACTGAAGTTCAGGCTTAAAACATTGATTTCTACTCAAAATAAGTGTTTGTAGAGAAAATATGATTATGCTTGACTTGTTGAATTTTAAAACTCTTATAATGATTATTTGATACAAAATCATTAAAACTTCATTATCGTCCTATTTCCCACGTTCCCTACGTGAAGTTAAGGCTCAAAACAACAATTTCTAGTCACAATAAGCTTTGTGACAGCACAATGATTATACTCAGCTTGTTTACTTTAAAAACTCTTCGGATGATTATTGTAACAAAATTGGTAAAACTTTATTATCGTCCGATTTCCCACTTTTCCAAAGTGAAGGTAAGGCTTAAAACAACGATTTATATTCAAAATAAGTGTTTGTAGATAAAATATGATTATGCTCAGATTGTTGAATTTTAAAACTCTTATAATGATTATTTGATACTAAATCGTTGAAACTTCATTATCGTCCTATTTCTCACGTTCCCTACGTGAAGTTAAGGCTCAAAGCAACGATTTTTACTCACAATAAGCTTTGTGACAAAATAATGATTATACTCGGCTTGTTGAATTTCAAAACTCTTAGGATGATTATTTGAAACAAAATAGATAAAACTTCATTATCATCCGATTTCCCACGTTCCCTAAGTGAAGTTAAGGCTTAAACAACGATTTCTATTCAAAATAAGAGTTTGTAGTTAAAATATGATTTTGCTCGGCTTATTGAATTTTATGCTCTTTGAATGATTATTTGATACAAAATCGTTGAAACTTCATTAGTGTTCAATTTCCCACGTTCCCTACGTGACGCTAAGGATGAAAAAAACGATTTCTAGTCAAAATAATTTGAAACAAAATTGGTAAGACTTCATTATCATACAATTTCTCATGTTCCCTACGTGAAGTTAAGGTTAAAAACAACGATTTCTAGTCACAATAAGCTTTGTGACAGAATAATGATTATACACAGCTTGTTTAATTTCGAAACTCTTAGGATGATTATATGTAAGAAAATGGGTAAAACTTCTTTATCGTCCGATTTTTCACATTCCATTAGAGAAGTTAAGGCTCAAAAAACCAATTTATATTGAAAATAAGCATTGTAGATGAAATATGATTATGCTTGCCTTGTTGAATTTCAAAACTCTTAAAATGATTATTTGATACCAAATCGTTAAAACTTCATTATCGTTCAATTTTAGACGTTCGCTACGTAAAGTTTAGGCTCAAAATAAAGATTTTGAGGCACAATAAGCTTTTGTAAAAGAATAATGATTGTACTCGACTTGTTGAATTCCAAAACTCTTACTATGATTATTTGAAACAAAATGGGTAAATCTTCATTATCGTCCAATTTTCCAAGTTCCCTATGTGAAGTTAAGTTTCAAACCAACGATTTCTAGTCAAAATAAACTTTGTGACAGAATAATGATTATACTCGGCTTTTTGAATTTCAAAACACTTCAGATAATTATTTCAAACAAAGTGGGTAAAATTTTATTATCATCCAATTTCCCACGTTCTCTACATGAAGTTAAGGCTCAAAACAACGATTTCTACACACAATAAGTTTTGTAACTGAATAACGATTATACTCGACTTGTTGGATTTCAAAACTCTTAGGATGATTATTTGTAACAAATATGTAAAACTTCATTATCGTCCAATTTCCTACGTTCCCAAAATGAAGTTAAGGCTCAATACAACGATTTCTAGTTACAATACGCTTTGTGACAACATAATGATTATACTCGGCTTGTTTACGTTCAAAACTCTAAGGATGATTATTTCTAACAAAATGGGTAAAACTTCGTTATCGTCTGATTTGCCACATTCCCAAAGTGAAGTTAAGGCTTAAATAACGATTTCTATTCAAAAAAAGTGTTTGTAGATAAAATATGATTTTGCTCGGCTTGTTGAATTTTAAAACTTTTAGAATGATTATTTGATATAAAATCGTTGAATCTTCATTATTGTTCTATTTCCCACGTTCCCTACGTGAAATTAATCCTCAAAACAACGATTTCTACTCACTATAAGCTTTGTGACTGAATAATGATTATACTTGGCTTGTTTAATTTCAAAACTCTTAGGATAATTATACGAAACAAAATGGGTAAAACTTCATTATCGTTCGATTTTCCTCGTTCCCTTATTGAAGTTAGTGGTCAAAACAACAATTTCTATTGAAAATAAGCGTTATAGATGAAATATGATTATGCTTGGCTTGTTGAATTTCAAAACTCTTAAAATGATTATTTGATACAAAATCGTTAAAACTTCATTCTCGTTCAATTTTTCACATGTGCTACGTAAAGTTTAGGCTCAAAACAATGATTTCTAGGCACAATAAGCTTTCTACTCAACTTGTTGAATTTCAAAACTCTTAGAATGATTATTTGAAACAAAACGGGTAAAACTTCATTATCGTCCAATTTTCCATGTTCCCTACATGAAGTTAAGTTTCAAACCAACGATTTCTAATCAAAATAAACTTCGTGACAGAATAATGATTATACTCTGCTTGTTGAATTTCAAAACACTTCAGATGATTAATTGAAACAAAATGGGTAAAATTTTATTATCATCCAATTTTCCACATTCTCTACATGAAGTTAAGGCTCAAAACTATGATTTCTACTCACAATAAGTTTCGTAACAGAATAATGATTATACTCGACTTGTTGGATTTCAAAACTCTTAGGATGATTATTTGTAACAAATGTGTAAAACTTCATTATCGTCTGATTTCCCACGTTCCCAAAGTGAAGTCAAGGCTTAAGAATTTGATTTCTATTCAGAATAAGCGTTTATTCATAATATATGATTATGCCCGGCTTCTTGAATTTTAAAACTCTTAGAAAGATTATTTGATACAAAATCGTTAAAACTTTATTATCGTCCTATTTCCCACGTTTCCTATGTGAAGTTAAGGCTCAAAACAACGATTTATACTCACAATAAGCTTTGTGACAGAATAATGATTATACTCGGCTTGTTGAATTTCAAAACTCGTTGGATGATTATTTGAAACAAAATGGGTAAAACTTCATTATCGTCCGATTTTCCACATTCCCTAGGTGAAGTTAAGGCTTAAAACAAAATTTTCAATTCAAAATAAGCGTTTATAGATAAAATTTGATTATGTTCGGCTTGTTGAATTTTGAAGCTTTTAGAATGATTATTTGACACAAAATCGTTGAAACTTCATTATCGTCTAATTTCCCACGGCGCCCATGTGAAGTAAAGTCTCAAACCAATAATTTCTAGTTACATTAGTCTTTGTGACAGAATAATGATTGTACCCAGCTTGTTGAATTTCAAAACTGTTAGGATGATTATTTGAAACAAAATGGGTAAAACTTCATTATCGTCCGATTTTTCACGTTCCCTAAGTGAAGTTAAGGCTTAAAATAACGATTTCTATTCAAAATAAGCGTTTGTAGATAAAATTAGATTATGCTCGGTTTGTTGAATTTTGAAGCTTTTAGAATGATTATTTGATACTAAATCGTTGAAACTTCATTATCGTCCAATTTTCCACATTCCCTACGTGTAGTTATCGTTCCAACCAACGTTTTGTAGTTACAATAATCTTTGTGACAGAATAATTATTATACTTAGCTCGTTGAATTTAAAAACTGTTAGGATGATTTTTGAAACAAAATGGGTAAAAATTCATTATTATCTGATTTCTCACGTTCCCTATGTGAAGTTAAGGGTTAAAAGAGCGATTTCTTTTTGAAATAAGCGTTTGTAGATAAAATATGATTATGCTCGGCTCGTTGAATTTTGAAGCTCTAAGAACGATTATTTGATACAAAATCATTGAAACTTCATTATCGTCCAATTTCTCACGTTCCCAAAATGAAGTTAAGGCTCAAAACAACGATTTCTAGTTACAATAAGCTTTGTGACAACATAACGATTATATTCGGCTTGTTTACTTTCAAAACTCTAAGGATGACTATTTGTAACAAAATGGGTAAAACTTCATTATCGTCCGATTTCCCACGTTCCCAAAGTGAAGTTAAGGCTTAAATAACGATTTCTATTCGATAAAAGTGTTTGTAGATAAAATATGATTATGCTCGGCTTGTTGAGTTTTAAAACTCTTAGAATGATTATTTGATACAAAATCGTTGAAACTTCATTATCGTCCTATTTCCCACGTTCCCTACGTGAAGTTAAGGCTCGAAACAACGATTTCTTGTCACAATAAGCTTTGTAGCAGCATAATGATTATACTTGGCTTGTTTATTTTCAAAACTCTTATGATGATTATTTGAAACAAAATGGGTAAAACTTCATTATCGTCTGATTTTCTACATTTGCAAAGTTAAGTTAAGGTTTAAAACAATGATTTCTATTAAAAATAAGCATTTGTAGACAAAATATGATTACGTTCAGCTTGTTGAATTTTAAAACTCTTAAAACGATTATTTGACACAAAATCGTTGAAACTTCATTATTATCCAATTTCCCACGTTCCCTACGTCAAGTTATGGTTCAAACCAACTATTTCTAGTTATAATAATCTTTGTGATACAATAATGACTATACTCGGCTTGTTGAATTTCAAAACTCTTAGGATAATTATTTGTAACAAAATAGATAAAATTTCATTATCGTCTGATTTCCCACGTTCCCTAAGTGAAGTTAAGGCTTAAAAGAACGATTTCTATTCAATATAATAAGCGTTTGTAGATGAAATCTGATTATTCTCAGCTAGTTGAATTTTGAAGCTCTAAGAACAATTTTTTGATACAAAATCGTTGAATCTTCATTATCGTCCAATTTCTCACGTTCCCGAAAAGAAGTTAGGGCTCAAAAAACTGCTATCTAGTTACAATAAGCTTTGTAACAACATAATGATTATACTCGGCTTGTTTACTTTCAAAACTCTTAAGATGATTATTTGTAACAAAATGAGTAAAACTTCATTATCGTTCGATTTCCCACATTCCCAAAGTGAAGTTAAGGCTTAAATAAAGATTTCTATTCAAAAAAAATGTTTGTAGATAAAATATGATTATGCTTGCTGAGTTTTAAAACTCTTAGAATGATTATTGGATACAAAATTGTTGAATCTTCATTATTGCCATGTTTCCCACATTCCCTACATGAAGTTAAGCCTCAAAACAACGATTTCTACTCATAATGCGCTTTGTGACAGAATAATGATTGTACTCGGCTGTTAAATTTCAAAACTGTTAGGATGATTATTTGAAACGAAATGGTTAAAACTTCATTATAGTTCAATTTCTCATGTTCCTTACGTGAAGTTAAGACTCGAAACAACGATTTCTAGTCATGACAAGCTTTGTGACACAATAATGATTATACTCGGCTTGTTTACTTTCAAACTTCTTAGGATGATTATATAAAACAAGATGCGTAAACATTCATTATCGTTCGATTTCCCACGTTCCCTTAGTGAAGTTAAGGCTCAAAACACTGATATATATTGAAAATAAGAGTTGTAGATGAAATATGATTATACTCGGCTTGTTTAATTTCAAAACTCTTAGGATGATTATATGAAAGAAAATGGGTAAAACTTCATTATCGTCCAATCTTCCACGTTCCATTAGTGAAGTTAAGGCTCAAAACAACAATTTATATTGAAAATAAGCATTCTAGATGAAATATGATTATGCTCGCCTTGTTGAATTTTAAAACTCTTAAAATGATTATTTGATACCAAATCATTAAAACTTCATTATCGTTCAATTTTTGACGTTTGCTACGTAAAGTTTAGGCTCAAAACAACGATTTCTAGGCACAATAAGCTTTTGTAAAAGAATAATGATTGCACTCGACTTGTTGAATTTCAAAACTCTTATAATGATTATTTGAAACAAAATGGGTAAAACTTCATTATCGTCCAATTTTCTAAGTTCCCTATGTGAAGTTAAGTTTCAAACAAATGATTTCTAGTGAAAATAAACTTTTTGATAGAATAATGATTATACTCGGCTTTTTGAATTTCAAAACACTTCAAATAATTATTTCAAACAAAATGGGAAAAATTTTATTATCATCCAATTTTCCACGTTCTCTACATGAAGTTAAGGCTCAAAACAACGATTTCTACTCACAATAAGTTGTGTAACAGAATAATGATTATACTCGACTTGTTGGATTTCAAAACTCTTAGGTTGATTATTTGTAACAAATGTGTAAAACTTGATTATCGTCCAATTTCTCACGTTCCCAAAATGAAGTTAAGGCTCAATACAACGATTTCTAGTTACAATAAACTTTGTGACAACATAAAGATTATACTTGGCTTGTTTACTTTCAAAACTCTAAGGATGATTATTTCTAACAAAATAAGTAAAACTTTGTTATCAGCCGATTTGCCACATTCCCAAAGTGAAGTTAAGGCTTAAATAGTAATTTCTATTCAAAAAAAGTGTTTGTAGATAAAATATGATATGCTCGGCTTGTTGAGTTTTAAAACTTTTAGAATGATTATTTGATACAAAATCGTTGAATCTTCATTATTGTTCTATTTCCCACGTTCCCTACGTGAAATTAATCCTCAAAACAACCATTTCTGCTCACTATAAGCTTTGTGACAGAATAATGATTATACTTGGCTTGTTTAATTTCAAAACTCTTAGGATGATTATACGAAACAAAATGGGTAAAAATTCATTATCGTTCAATTTCCCTCGTTCACATAGTGAAGTTAATGCTCAGAACAACAATTTCTATTGAAAATAAGCGTTATAGATGAAATATGATTATGCTCGCCTTGTTGAATTTCAAAACTCTTAAAATGATTATTTGATACAAAATCGTTAAAACTTCATTATCGTTCAATTTTTCACGTTTGCTACGTAAAGTTTAGGCTCAAAACAACGATTTCCAGGTACAATAAGCTTTTGTAAAAGAATAATGTTTGTACTCGACTAGTTGAATTTCAAACCTCTTAGAATGATTATTTGAAACAAAATGGGTAAAACTTCATTATCGTCAGATTTTCCAAGTTCCGTACGGGAAGTTAAGTTTCAAACCAAAGATTTCTAGTCAAAATAAACTTCCTGAAAGAATAATGATTATACACTGATTGTTGAATTTTTGAACACTTCAGATGATTAATTAAAACAAAATTGGTAAAATTTTATTATCATCCAGTTTCCCACGTTCTCTACTTGAAGTTAAGGCTCAAAACAACGATTTCTACACACAATAAGTTTTGTAACAAAATAATGATTATACTAGACTTGTTGGATTTCAAAACTCTTAGGATGATTATTTGTAACAATTGTGTAAAACTTCATTATCGTCTGATTTCCCACGTTCCCAAAGTGCAGTTAAGGCTTAAGAATTTGATTTCTATTCAAAATAAGCGTTTATTCATAAAATATGATTATGCTTGGCTTCTTGAATTTTAAAACTCTTAGAAAGATTATTTGATACAAAATCGTTGAAGCTTCATTATCATCCTATTTCCCACGTTCCCTATGTGAAGTTATGGCTCAAAACGACGATTTCTCACATTCCCTAAGTAAAGTTAAGGCTTTTAACAACAATTTCAATTCAAAATAAGCGTTTGTAGATAAAATTTGATTATGTTCTGCTTGTTGAATTTTGAAGCTCTTAGAATGATTATTTGACACAAAATCGTTGAAACTTCATTATAGTCCAATTTCCCACGTCCCCCATATGAAGTAAAGGCTCAAACCAACAATTTCTAGTTACAATAGTCTTTGTGACAGAATAAGGATTGCACCGGCTTGTTGAATTTCAAAACTGTTAGGATGATTATTTGAAAAAAAATGGGTAAAATTTATTATCGTCCGATTTTTCACGTTCCCTAAGTGAAGTTAAGGCTTAAAATAACGATTTCTATTCAAATAAGCATTTGTAGATAAAATTAGATTATGCTCGGCTTGTTGAATTTCGAAGCTTTTAGAATGATTATTTGATACAAAATCGTTGAAACTTCATTATCGTCCAATTTTCCACTTTCCCAACGTGTAGTTATGGTTCCAACCAACATTTCGTAGTTACAATAATCTTTGTGACAGAATAACGATTATACTCGGCCCCGTAGAATTTCAAAACTGTTAGGTTGATTATTTGAAACAAAATGGGTAAAACTTCATTATTATCTGATTTCTCACGTTTCCTAAGTGAAGGTAAGGGTTAAAAGAACGATTTCTATTCAAAATAAGCGTTTGTAGATAAAATATGATTATGCTCAGCTCATTGAATTTTGAAGCTCTAAGAACGATTTTTTGATACAAAATCATTGAAACTTCATTATCGTTCAATTTCTCACGTTCCCAAAATGAAGTTAAGGCTCAAAACAACGATTTCTAGTTACAATAAGCTTTGTGATAACATAATGCTTATACTCGGCTTGTTTACTTTCAAAACTCTAAGGATGACTATTTGTAACAAAATGGGTAAAACTTCATTATCGTCCGATTTCCCACGTTCCCCAAGTGAAGTTAAGGCTTAAATAACGATTTCTATTCAATAAAAGTGTTTGTAGACAAAATATGATTATGCTCGGCTTCTTGAGTTTCAAAACTCTTAGAATGATTATTTGATACAAAATCGTTGAAACTTCATTATCGTCCTATTTCCCACCTTCCCTACGTGAAGTTAAGGCTCGAAACAACGTTTTCTTGTCACAATAAGCTTTGTAGCAGCATAATGACTATACTCGGCTTGTTTATTTTCAAAACTCTTAAGATGATTATTTGAAACAAAATAGGTAAAACTTCATTATCGTCTGATTTTCTACATTCTCAAAGTGAAGTTAAGGTTTAAAACAATGATTTCTATTAAAAATAAGCGTTTGTAGATAAAAATATGATTATGTTCAGCTTTTTGAATTTTAAAACTCTTAAAATGATTATTTGACACAAAATCGTTGAAACTTCATTATTATCCAATTTCCCACGTTCCCTACGTGAAGTTATGGTTCAAACCAACTATTTCTAGTTACAATAATCTTTGTGACAGAAAAATGACTATACTCGGCTTGTTGAATTTCAAAACTCTTAGGATGATTATTTGTAACAAAATAGATAAAATTTCGTTTTCGTCCGATTTCCCAAGTTCCCTAAGTGAAGCTAAGGCTTAAAAGAATGATTTCTATTCAAAATAATAAGCATTTGTAGATAAAATCTGATTATGCTCGGCTAGTTGAATTTTGAAGCTCTAAGAATATTTTTTTGATACAAAATCGTTGAAACTTCATTATCGTCTAATTTTCCACATTCCCAAAAAGAAGCTAAGGCTCAAAAAGATGGTTTCTAGTTACAATAAGCTTTGTGACAACATAATGATTATACTTGGCTTGTTTAATTACAAAACTCTTAAGATGATTATTTGTAACAAAATGCGTAAAACTTCATTATCATTCAATTTCCCACATTCCCAAAGTGAAGTTAAGGCTTAAATAACGATATCTATTCAAAAAATGCGTTTGTAGATAAAATATGATTATGCTTACTGAGTTTTAAAACTCTTAGAATGATTATTGGATACAAAATTGTTGAATCTTCATTATTGTCCTATTTCCCACGTTCTGTATGTGAAGTTAAGCCTCAAAACAACGATTTCTATTCATAATAAGCTTTGTGATAGAATAATGATTGCACTTGGCTTGTTAAATTTCAAAACTGTTACGATGAGTGTTTGAAACAAAATGGGTAAAACTTCATTACAGTTCAATTTCTCATGTTCCGTACGTGAAGTTAAGACTCGAAACAACGATTTCTAGTCGTGACAAGCATTGTGACAGTATAATGATTATACTCTGCTTGTTTAATTTCAAAATTCTTAGGATGATTATATGAAACAAAATGCGTAAACATTCATTATCGTTCGATTTCCCACGTTCCCTTAGTGAAGTTAAGGCTCAAAACAATGATTTATATTGAAAATAAGAGTTGTAGATGAAATATGATTATACTCGGCTTGTTTAATTTCAAAACTCTTAGGATGATTACATGAAAGAAAATGGGTAAAACTTCATTATTGTCCGATCTTCCACATTCCATTAGTGAAGTTAAGGCTCAAAACAACAATTTATATTGAAAATAAGCATTCTAGATGAAATATGATTATGCTCGCCTTGTTGAATTTCAAAACTCTTAAAATGATTATTTGATACAAGATCGTTAAAACTTCATTATCGTTCAATTTTTGACGTTCGCTACGTAAAGTTTAGGCTCAAAACAACAATTTCTAGGCACAATAAGCTTTGTAAAAGAATAATGATTGTACTCGACATGTTGAATTTCAAAACTCTTAGAATGATTATTTGAAATAAAATGGGTAAAACTTCATTATCGTCCAATTTTCCAAGTTCCCTATGTGAAGTTAAGTTTCAAACCAACGATTTCTAGTCAAAATAAACATTGTGACAGAATAATGATTATACTCGGCTTTTTGAAATTCAAAACACTTCAGACAATTATTTCAAGCAAAATGGGTAAAATTTTATTATCATCCAATTTTCTACGTTCTCTATATGAAGTTAAGGCTCAAAATAACGATTTCTACTCACAATAAGTTTTGTAACTAAATAATGATTATAATCGACTTGTTAGATTTCAAAACTCTTAGGATGATTATTTGAAACAAATGTGTAAAACTTCATTATCGTCCAATTTTCCACGTACCCAAAATGAAGTTAAGGCTCAATAAAACGATTTCTAGTTACAATAAGCTTTGTGACAACATAATGATTAGACTCGGCTTGTTTACTTTCAAAACTCTAAGGATGATTATTTCTAACAAAATCGGTAAAACTTCATTATCGTCCGATTTGCCACATTCCCAAATTGAAGTTAAGGCTTAAATAACGATTTCTATTCAAAAACAGTGTTTGTAGATAAAATATGATTATGCTTGGCTTGTTGAGTTTTAAAACTTTTAGAATGATTATTTGATACAAAATCGTTGAATCTTCATTATTGTTCTATTTCCCACGTTGCCTATGTGAAATTAATCCTCAAAACAACCTTTTCTACTCACTATAAGTTTTGTGACAGAATAATGATTATACTTGGCTTCTTTAATTTCAAAACTCTTAGGATGATTATATGAAACAAAATTGGTAAAACTTCATTATCGTTCGATTTACCTCGTTCCCTTAGTGAAGTTAATGCTCAAAACAACAATTTCTATTGAAAATAAGCATTATAAATGAAATATGATTATACTCGGCTTGTTGAATTTCAAAACTCTTAAAATAATTATTTGATACAAAATCGTTAAAACTTCATTATCGTTCAATTTTTCACGTTTGCTACGTAAAGTTTAGGCTCAAAACAACGATTTCTAGGCATAATAAGCTTTTATAAAAGAATAATGATTGTACTCGACTTGTTGAATTTGAAAACTCTTAGAATGATTATTTGAAACAAAATGGGTAAAACTTCATTATCGTCCGATTTTCCATGTTCCCTACGTGAAGTTAAGTTTCAAACCAACGATTTCTAATTAAAATAAACTTCATGGCAAAATAATGATTATACTCTGCTTGCTGAATTTCAGAACACTTCAGATGATTAAATGAAACAAAATGGGTAAAATTTTATTATCAACGAATTTCCCACGTTCTCTACATGAAGTTAAGGCTCAAAAAACCGATTTCTACTCACAATTAGTTTTGTAACAGAATAATGATTATACTCGACTTGCTGGATTTCAAAACTCTTAGGATGATTATTTGTAACAAATGTGCAAAACTTCATTATCGTCAGATTTCCCACGTTCCCAAAGTGAAGTTAAGGCTTAAGAATTTGATTTCTATTCAAAATAAGCGTTTATTCATAAAATATGATTATGCTCGGCTTTTTTAATTTTAAAACTCTTAGAAAGATTATTTGATACAAAATCGTTGAAACTTCATTATCGTCCTATTTCCCACGTTCCCTACGTGAAATTAAGGCTCAAAACAACGATTTCTACTCACAATAAGATTTATGACAGAATAAAGATTATACTCGGCTTGTTGAATTTCAAAACTCTTTGGATGATTATTTGAAACAAAATGGGTAAAACTTCATTATTGTCTGATGTCCCACATTCCCTAAATGAAGTTAAGGCTTAAAACAACCATTTCAATTCAAAATAAGCGTTTATAGATAAAATTTGATTATGTTCGGCTCGTTGAATTTTGAAGCTCTAAGAACAATTTTTTGATACAAAATCATTTAAACATCATTATCGTTCAATTTTCCACGTTCCCAAAATGAAGTTAAGGCTCAATACAACGATTTCTAGTTACAATAAGCTTTGTGACAGCATAATGATTATACTCGGCTTGTTTACTTTCAAAACTCTAAGGATGATTATTTCTAACAAAATGGGTAAAACTTCGTTATCGTCCGATTTGCCACGTTCCCAAAGTGAAGTTAAGGCTTAAATAATGATTTCTATTCAAAAAAAGTGTTTGTAGATAAAATATGATTATGGTTGGCTTGTTGAGTTTTAAAACTTTTAGAAAGATTATTTGATACAAAATCGTTGAATATTCATTATTGTTCTATTTCCCACGTTCCCTACGTGAAATTAATCCTAAAAACAACGATTTCTACTCACTATAAACTTTGTGACAGAATAAAGATTATACTTGGCTTGTTTAATTTCAAAACTCTTAGGATAATTATACGAAACAAAATGGGTAAAACTTCATTATCGTTCGATTTCCCTCGTTCCCTTAGTGATGTTAATGCTCAAAACAATAATTTCTATTGAAAATAAGCGTTATAGATGAAATATGACTATGCTCGGCTTATTGAATTTCAAAACTCTTAAAATGATTATTTGATACAAAATCGTTAAAACTTCATTATCTTTCAATTTTCCACGTTTGCTATGTAAAGTTTAGGCTCAAAACAACGATTTCTAGGCACACTAAGCTTTTGTAAAAGAATAATGATTGTACTCGGCTTGTCAAATTTCAAAACTCTTAGATTGATTATATGAAAAAAATGGGTAAGACTTCATTATCGTCCGATTTTCCAAGTTCCTTACGTGAAGTTAAGTTTCAAACCTACAATTTCTAGCCAAAATAAACTTCGTGACAGAATAATGATTATACTCTTCTTGTTGAATTTCAAAACATCTCAGATGATTAATTGAAACAAAATGGATAAAATTTTATTAGCATCCAATTTTCCACATTCTCTACATGAAGTTAAGGCTCAAAACAATGATTTCTACTTACAATAAGTTTTGTAACAGAATAATGATTATACTCGACTTGTTGGATTTCAAAACTCTTAGGATGATTATTTGTAACAAATGTGTAAAACTTCATTATCGTCTGATTTCCACATTCCCAATGTGAAGTTAAGGCTTAAAAATTTGATTTCTATTCAAAATAAGCGTTTATTCATAAAATATGATTGTGCTCGGCTTCTTGAATTTTAAAACTCTTAGAAAGATTATTTGATACAAAATCGTTGAAACTTCATTATCGACCTATTTCTCACGTTCCCTATGTGAAGTTAAGGCTCAAAACAACGATTTCTACTCATAATAAGCTTTGTGACAGAATAATGATTATACTCGGCTTGTTGAATTTCAAAACTCTTTGGATGATTATTTGAAACAAAATGGGTAAAATTTTATTATCGTTTGATTTCCCACATTCTCTAAGTGAAGTTAAGGCTTAAAATAATGATTTCAACTCAAAATAAGCGTTTGTAGAGAAAATTTGATTATGTTCGACTCGTTGACTTTTGAAGCTCTAAGAACTATTTTTTGATACAAAATCATTGAAACTTCATTATAGTCCAATTTCCCACGTTCCCAAAATGAAGTTAAGGCTCAATACAACGATTTCTAGTTACAATAAGCTTTGTGACAACATAATGATTATACTCGGCTTGTTTACTTTCAAAACTCTAAGGATGATTATTTCTAACAAAAATGGGTAAAACTTTGTTATCGTCTAATTTGCCACATTCCTAAAGTGAAGTTAAGGCTTAAATAACGATTTCTATTCAAATAAGTGTTTTTAGTTAAAATATGATTATGGTCGGCTTGTTGAGTTTTAAAACTTTTAGAATGATTATTTGATACAAAATCGTTGAATCTTCATTATTGTTCTATTTCCCATGTTCCCTACGTGAAATTAATCCTTAAAACAACCATTTCTACTCACTATAAGCTTTGTGACAGAATAATGATTATACTTGGCTTGTTTAATTTCAAAACTCTTAGGACGATTATACGAAACAAAATGGGTAAAACTTCATTATCGTTCTATTTCCCTCGTTCCCTTAGTGAAGTTAATGCTTGAAACAACAATTTCTATTGAAAATAAGCGTTATAGATGAAATATGATTATGCTCGGATTGTTGAATTTCAAAACTCTTAAAATGATTATTTGATACAAAATCGTTAAAACTTCATTATCGTTCAATTTTCCACGTTTGCTATGTAAAGTTTAGGTTCAAAACAACGATTTCTAGGCACAATAAGCTTTTGTAAAGATCTAGAATTACTACGACTATCCGAGTAGCAGGTACCATCAAAAAAACTATAACTAATTTAATGAGCCATTCGCAGTTTCACAGCTTGAATTTGTTCATACTTACACATACATGGCATAACCTTTGAGACAATCATATGACTACAAGCAGGATCAACCAGGTATCATTCCTCTGTGACACCAGTGACACCTCGCAGTGCCCGTCGTTACTAAGCAAGAAGAGAACCATTATGAGAGAGTGCGGTTGTCTTTTTTATAAGCATAAAAATCGATGGCGAGTAGTGATGCCCACTCATCTAACGGTAGATGATTTCCCCAGCAAGAAGCACGAATGGGCCAGCGTACCAATTTCTCATTGCGCTTGGCAATTGATGGTTAGAGGCACCATACCCGCTGCGATCATCCACTTTACCCCAGCAATGATCACAGGGAAAGCAAAAGAATCAACTTTAGTAACCATCGTTACAACATGGCTTGTAAACAACACAGGAACTGAAAGGACGCCCAATGCCGCATAGGGAAAAAATGAAGAAGGATTGCACATTCATGGTTTGCAACACTAGAGGAGAGCCCAAGACATAAAATCCCATTACCACTTACACGCCATGACATTCGCAATCGAGTAGCTCCCTATCACATCCAACGCAAATCCATGGGAATTGTGGAGGGGTGACTAAGAAGATACCCAAGGGGATCACTGGGCGTGAAGGTCATGAACACGAATAGCCAACTTGAGCCACTTGCCAAGCCCATACCCAAGTCGAGATTCAAGCATGAACAATGCAAGAAGTCGATTAATCACTAAGCCCCATTGCTTACAGCTGGCCATTAAAGCTGGTTGATCCCCTGCTAGCCTAACGCCCAGGTTGAATCCCGGTCATGTGTTGACCGTCACCGAATCGTGACATGGCCTTGCGTGGCCTAATCGCAACCTGAGAAAACTCTTGGCAACAGATATCTGGAATAGCTGCTACATCATACCATACCCAATGAAGACACAAGCAATAGGACAATTCTCACGAGAATTGGCGGGATTTTCCTCGCGGGCTTGGTGCTCTGTGTCGAAAACACCATTCGCTCAGTCGCATCCACCCACCGTCTGGGACAGCGCGCCGCATGCTTGTCGGGCCAAGGGGGAGGCCCATACCGATCGCTAATAATCATGCATGCGACCATACCATCTCATGGGAGATGACAAAGAAAACGGTAGTTTCACTTTGTCCCCCATCTAGCACCTACCCCCCTTATAGTTGATGTTAAGCCATTCCTTCTCCTGCAGAAGGAAACATCCTAAATTGAGACGAAGAGTACTCGACCATAACTTTTTGTAAAAAAATGATGTAAGCAAGAGCTTGTGACCGTTAGAAATCTTATGAAATGAAGAAAATTGTTGTGTATTAAAAAAACTCACTCAAAAAAATATTTTTAATATTTTTTAATTAAAAAATAGAAGATAAATACCAAAAAATACAAAAATTAAGGAAAAAATTATATCCTTTTCATGTATGGAGAATATTTAATAATTACATTCTTGAATTACTTCAACTTAGTTTAGACAAGTAATCATGGTGAATAGGCCACAAAAAAGAATGAAAGTAGAACAAATGAGGGTCATACCTAGCATTTCCAAATTACATTTGGCCAATGCATTCCTTGGCTCCACCTATCGGCTAAAGCACGCCTTGTATGCCTTGGCATGCCTTGACATGCCTTTGGTAAGCTTAGGCATGACCTTCGCAAGTCCTTGGCGTGCCTTGACACTAACTTGGCACGCCTTAGCGAGCCTTGCCACGGCCTTTCTAAGACATAGCACGACATTGGCATGCTTGGGAACGACCTTAGGCAAGCCAGGGCACAGCTGTGGCATGCCTTGGCACGACCTGGGGCAATCCTGGGCAAGGCCTTGGCATACCTGGGAACGGCTTTGGCATGGTCTGGGCACGACCTTGGGCAAGCCTAGGCACGGCCTTGGCATGCCTAGCCACGGCTTTGGCACACATTGGCAAGCCTGGGCATGGCCTTTACATTTCTTGGCAAGCCTGGGCACGGCCTTGGCAAGACTGGGCACGACCTTGGGCAAGATAGGGCATGGCCTTGGCAAGCCTGGGCACGACCTTAGGCAAGGTGGCACGGTCTTGGAACGCCATGGCAAGGCCTGGGCACGACCTTAGCATGCCTTGGCAAGCCTAGGCATGACCTTGGCAAACCTGGGCACGACCTTGGCACACCCTTTGGCAATCCATGGTTTGCCTTGGCAAGCCTGGTGCCTTCGTAAGCCAAGGCATGGCCTTGGCACGCCATGGTAAGGCTTAGGCACGACCTTAGCAAGCCTTTGAAAATCTGGGCACGACCTTGGCAAGGCCTGGGTGCGGCCTCGGCATGGCCTTGGCACGCCTTGGCAAGCCTGGGGATGGTCTTAGCACGCCCTTTGACAAGCTTGGGCACGCCTTGGCAAGCATGGGCATGGCGTTAGCAAGTCTGGGGACGACCCTGGCACGCCTTGGCAAGGCCTGGGCGCGACCTTGTCAGCCTTGGCAAGCCTGGGCACGACCTTGGGCAATCCTGGGCACGGCCTTGGCACGCCTTGGCCTAGTTTGGGCATGGCCTTAAGCAATCCTTGGAATACCTAGGCAAAGTCTGGGCACGTCCTTGGCATGCCTTGGCAAGTTTGGGCACGGCCTTGGGCAAGCCTAGGCACGACCTTGGCATGTCTTGGCAAGCCTAGGCATGACCTTGGGCAAGCCTGGGCAAGGCCTTGGCAAGGCATGGGCAAGACCTTGGGCAAGCTTGGGCACGACCTTGGCACGGCCTGGGCACGACCTTGGCTCGGCCTGGGCACAACCTTGGAAAGGCCTTGGGCAAGCTTAGACATGGCCTTGGCAAGCCTGGGCACAGCCTTAGGCAAGCCTTGGCACGACCTTGGCATGGCCTTGGCATTTCTTGGCAAGTCTGGGCACGACCTTCGCATGCCTCGGCACGGCCTTAGGCAAGCCTGGGCACGACCATGGCAAGCCTAGGCATCGCCTTAGGCAAGCCAGGGCACGACCTTGGCAAGCTTGGGTATGGTCTTAGCAAGCATAAGCACGAGACAACCTTGGCAAGCTGCGTCACACCACGACACACTGACCTTTCGTAGGTATTTTAGCCTTAACTTGAACCCTTATTTTTAGAAGGCCAGTGTGGTTGTTGATGGATGGGAGGGAGGGGAGATCGAATCGATGCGACAAATGGATGAATATCAGTGGATCGTGGCAACAAGGCCACTCTGCCACTTACAATAACCCGTCGCATATTTAAGTCATCTGCAAAGGATTCTACCAACCTCTCATTCAAAATAACACTTCAAGGCGACCCGCATGACTGATCTGACATGCAGGCTTCACTATCGAACGTGTGCCTTTGGGGGCCGGGGCCCCTACTGCAGGTCAACAAACGAACGACAGGCACATGCACTACCTTTCCAGCCTGGATTCTGACTTAGAGGCGTTTAGTCGTAATTTTGCAGACGGTAGCTTCGCACCACTGGCTTTTCAACCAAATGTGATGACCAATTGTGTGAATCAATGGTTCCTCTTGTACTAGGCTGAATTACTATCGCAACACTATCATCAATAGGGTAAAAACTAACCTTTCTCACGACGGTCTAAACCTAGCTCACGTTCCCTATTCGTGGGTGAATAATCTAACACTTAGTGAATTCTGCTTCACAATTATAGGAAGAGCTGACATCGAAGGATCAAAAAGCAACGTCGCTATGAAGCTTGGCTGCCACAAGCCAGTTATCCCTGTGGTAACTTTTCTAACAACTTGAGCTTCAAATTCTGAAGATCTAAAGAGTCGATTGGCCACGCCTTTCACGGTTCATATTCGTACTGAAAATCAGAATCAAATGAGCTTTTACCCTTTTGTTCCATATAAGATTTCTATTCTCGTTGAGCTCATCTTAGGACACCTGTGTTATCTTTTAACAGATGTGCTGCCCCAGCCAAACACCCAATCTTACAATGTCTTCTACCTTGATCGACACGCGACCGTGTCTTAGTACTAAAATGAAGGGCGGTGCCCCACTTCAGACCCACAAAATATGTAAAATAACGTTGAAAGTAGTGGTATTTCACTTTCTCCACCAATATGACTCCCACTTATTCGACACCTCTCAAGTCATTTCACAAAGTCATACTAGAGTCAAGCTCAACTGGGTCTTCTTTCCCCGCTGATTCTGCCAAGCATGTTCCCTTAACTGTGGTTTCGCTAGATAGTAGATAGGGACACTGGGAATCTCATTAATCCATTCATGCGCGTCACTAATTAGATTACGAGGCATTTGGCTACCTTACGAAAGTCGTAGGCACTCCCGCCATTTACCCACGATTGGTTTAATTTCTTCACTTTGGCATTCAGAGCACTGGGCAAAAATCACATTGTGTTAGCATCCGCAGGGACCATCGCAATGCTTTCTTTTAATTAAACACTCGGATTCCCCTTGTCCGTACAAGTTATGAGTCGACTGTTCAACTCTTGAAGAAGGCCCCTGAAGGAGCCATTCCAAGTCGGTCCCTTGACAGGCACGTGGTGGCCCTTTCTCGCTACGAAAACTGCTCAAGCAGTCCACCAGCAGCCGATGGGTTCAGGACTAGGACCCCCGTGCCCATCCTTCAGAGCCAATCCTTTTCCCGAAGTTACGGATCCATTTTGCCGACTTCCCTTGCCTACATTCTTCTATCGACTAGAGGTTGTTCACCTTGGAGACCAGATATGGTAATGAGTATGACCGAGCGCAAATGGTACTCGGTCCTTTGAATTTTTAAGGGTCATCGGGGGCGAACTGGACACCACGTGACGTGTGGTGCTCTTCCGGCCATTGGACCCTACCTCTGACTCGGCCGTTTCCAGGGTGGGCAGGCGGTTAAACAAAAAAGATAAATTTTCCCGAGGCCCCCATTACGTCTCCGGACTCCCTAACGTTGCTGTTAACTGTCGCGTCCCGGGTCAAGAATCTTAACCCGATTCCATTTCGAAGCTCGCGCGAAACACACTTTTGGACAAGGTTACCCTAACTCTTAGGATCAACTAACCCATGTGCAAGTGTCATTCTCATCGAACCTTTCCCCCTTTCGGCTTTCAAAGTTCTCATTTGAGTATTTGCTACTACCACCAAGATCTGCACCAACGGAAGCTTCGCTCGAGCTCGCACCTTGGGTTTTGTAGCTACTGTCGTGCCCTCCTACTCATCGGGGCCTGATGATTACTCGATGGTCGGGTGTGGGTCGCGCGCTTCACTGCCATCCATTTTCGAGGCTAGTTGATTCGGTAGGTGAGTTGTTACACACTCCTTAGCGAATTTTGACTTCCATGACCACCGTCCTGTTGTCTTCATCGACGAACACTCTTTGTGGGTTCTAGGTTAGCGTGCAAGTAGGCACCATAACCCGACTTCCAGTTCATCTCGCATCGCTAGTTCTACTTACCAAAAATGGCCCACTTGGAGCTCTCGATTCCTTGGCACGGCTCCACAAAGTAGTCATGCCATCCTACCTATTTAAAGTTTTGAGAATAAGTTGATGACGTTGGGTCCCTGATGCCTCTAATCATTGGCTTTACTCGATAGAACTCGCACCCGAGCTCCAGCTATCAGAAGGGAAACTTCGGAGGGAACCAGCAACTAGATGGCTCCATTAGTCTTTCGCCCCTATACCCAAGTCAGACGAAGGATTTACACGTCAGTATTGCTGTGGGCCTCCACCGAAGTTTCCTTTGGCTTCGCCCCACTCAGGTATTGTTCACAATCTTTCGGGTCCCAACAAGTATGCTTACATTCGAACCCTTCTCAAAACATCTAGGTCGGTCAGCAGTGCAACCCGCCAGGGGATCCCGCCAATCAGCTTCCTTGCGTCGTACAGGTTTACTCGCCTGTTTACAAGCACACATGTTAGACTCTTTGTTCTGTGTTTCAAAATGAGCCGAACGGGGAGCCCACAAGCAGACGCCAGGAGCGCGCAAGTACCGAAGGCACATCGAACGACGCATGCTTCTCACTACGGTCGCGATAACGACGTCTCTGCGGGCATAACAACAGCCCAGGCTTTGGTCGCCGCCGTGATCCGCGTCGATCCATGCCCCAAGTCGATTTGCTAACCGGCTTATCACCGTTCGGCATCCGACCGGGGATTATCATCAGCCCCCATCAGCTTCCCTCCCGATAATTTCAAGCACTCTTTAACTATCTTTTCAAAGTCCTTTTCATCTTTTCCTCGCGGTACTTGTTCGCTATCGATCTCTCGCCAGTATTTAGCCTTAGACGAAATTTACCGCCCTATTGAGGCTACATTCCCAATTCCCAAACAACCCAACTCGCTAACAGCTGATCGTGGTGCGACAGGGTCCGGGCACGACGGGGCTCTCACCTTCTCTGGCGCTTCCTTCCAAGGGACTTAAACCTGGTCTGTCGCTGAGGATGCTTCTACTGATTACATTTCAAACGGCGTAGCCGTTCAATTCTCATACAGGGTTCTTCCTTATTCGCTCTCCGTTACTAAGGGAATCCTAGTAAGTTTCTTTTCCTCTACTTATTGATATGCTTAAACTCAACGGATGGCCCCGCTTGACCTGGGGTCGCAAGGTATGTTAAAGGGGTGCTCCGCCCTAATTCGTTCCAGCCCGAGAGCATCACTTGCTTGATAAGGCTTCTCATCAACCACCATTGATCATGTCATCTAGGTGTCGGGGCTAATATTTCAGCCAACCATGAAGTCATCATGGGAGGCCAATCTATACTCCTACACGAAAGAGTGGGTAGTGGTGCGTTGCGTGATGCCAAGGCAGACGTGCCGTTGACAGAAGTCTCGGGCGCAACTTGCGTTCAAAGACTCGATGGTTCACGGAATTCTATAATTCACACCATGTAGCTCATTTAGCTACGTTCTTCCTCGATGCGAGAGCCGTGATATCCGTTGCCGAGAGTCGTTAAGTATTCAAAAGAGCGACATCGCCGAGTGAGCTAGCCGCCCAACGTTTCGTTTCCATCCTAATATAGATTCCTTGGCACTTGCTGCGCCGGGTTTAGTTCCTAGACAAGGGGGCCAGGTGGCCACCCGCGGCGATCAACTAGCGGAGCCAATGGTTCACATGTCGTTCAGAGGCTATCAACAATGATCCCTCCACAGGTTCATCAATGGAAACCTTGTCACGACTTCTTCCTCTAAATGATAAAGTTTCATGGACTTCTCGCAACATCGTCAGTGGAGAACCGCCCGCGTCACCACGATCCAAACACTTTATAGGACCATTCAATCAGTAGGAGCAACATGCGATATGTACAAAGGGCAGGGACGTAGTCAACATGAGCTGATGACTCGCGCTTAATAGGAATTCCTCGTTTAAGACCAACAATTGCAATGATCCGTCCCCATCATGTTGAAATTTTCAAAGGTTTCCCAGGCCTGTCGGCCAAGGCTATGAACTCGTTGAATACATCAGTGTAGCACGCGAGTGGCCTAGAACATCTAAGGGCATCACAGACCTGCTATTACCTCAAACTTCCATGGCCTAAATGGCATAGTCCTCTAAGAAGTTGGTCATGGAGGTGACGTCTACGAAGCTAGTTAGCAAGCTGAGGTCTCTTTCGTTAACAGAATTAACCAAACAAATATCTCCACCAACTAAGAAGGGCCATGCACCACCACCCATAAAATCAATAAATAGCTCATAGTCTGTCAATCCTTACTATGTCTGGGCCTGGTAAGCTTCCACGTGTTGAGTCAAATTAAGCCGCAGGCTCCACTCCTGGTGGTACCCTTCCGTCAATTCCTTTAAGTTTCAACCTTGCAACTATACTCCCCCGGAACCCAAAAACTTTGATTTCACATAAGGTGCCAATGGAGTCCTAAATGCAACATCCATTGATCCCTAGTTGACATCGTTTATGGTTGAGACTAGGACGGTATCTGATCGTCTTCGAGCCCCATACTGTCGTTCTTGATTAATGAAAACATCCTTGGCAAATGCTTTCGCAGTTGTTTGTCTTTCATAAATCCAAGAATTTCACCTCTGTTTATGAAATACGAATGCCTCCGACTGTCCATGTTAATCATTACTCCGATCCCAAAGGCCAACACAATAGGACCAAAATCATACGATGTTATCCTATGCTAATATATACAGAGCTATGGCTTGCTTTGAGCACTCTAATTTCTTCAAAGTAACAACACCGGAGTCACGACCCGGTCAACTAAGACCTGAAGTGCATCACCGGTAGAAGTGATGGGATGACCGGTGCACACCCGAGGGTGGACCGGCCGACTCAACCCAAAGTCCAACTACAAGCTTTTTAACTACAACAACTTAAATATACACTATTGGAGCTAGAATTACTGCAGATGCTGGCACTAGACTTGCCCTCCAATGTATCCTCGTTAAGGGATTTAGATTATTCTCATTCCAATTACCAGACTCAATGAGCCCGGTATTGTTATTTATTGTCACTACCTCCCCACGTTAGGATTGGGTAATTTGTGCACCTGCTACATTCCTTGGATGTGGTAGCCGTTTCTTAGGCTCCCTCTCCAAAATTGAACCTTAATTCTCCATCACCCGTCACCCGTCACCACCATGGTTGGTGTCACGGGGTCACTAATGAGAGGATTTACCCTAAGAAAATATTTCTCACTCAATGCCACTCCGTGGTGCCTAAGGGCCACCTTAGTTCAACACTCCAATAAAATTCACAGTAACAAGCAACAATAGGCACAAAAAGGAGCTTCACTGATCTTTAATTGATGGGTTACAACTTTACCACCTTATGCTTCCTTAAGCATAAGGGGTTGGCTTTATAGAAAACAGCTTGAAGTGGTTACATAACCAAATGGACACATGTCCTATGTTACAAGCATCAAAGACTAAGTAAACTACACCGTACTCCCATGTAGCCAAGTAGTTACCTAACTGCTTGTCTCCTCTGCTGTCACCTGGCCTCATAACTTCCATGATCATCTAGAGAAACTGCCATTAGGTTGATCTTCCCTTCCCAAGATCCAACCTTGATGTCAACATTAGAGGCCATACCTTGGATTTGCTTGGCCTATGAATTCATAGCTTTCATGCGAATGGAATTTTCAACAAGTGTAAGCTCCAGTTTGCTCACCATATGATTTTCCATGAATGAGTGTGTCGCCCCCGAATCCACCATAGCAAGGACCTTACGTTGGTTCACCATCACCTCCACGTAAAGTAATCCTTCCAATTTTCTTGGCCTTGCTTGCTGAATGGCATTCAACAACTGCAATGGGTTCATCAGAGTCTCAGCAATATTTTCTGCAATCAAGGCAAAAATCTTCTCCTTCTTTGGACACTCTCGTGCTCGATAAGGCCCATTGCAAATGAAACAACCTTTGAGGATGATGAGGGTTGTGCATCTGTTTTGGGTGTCAGTTTTGAGTTCATCCTTTTCGAAGGAAACGACTTCTTTTCACCCTTCTTTGAGTACTCCATATGGGGCTTCTTCTCCTTGTTCTTCCCTTCCGAAGGCGAAAAACTAGTCTTGAAATCAACAAGACTATCAGCAGCAGTAATCGCTCCAAGTAAGTCCTTCACAATTTGGCTCCTTAGCTCAACTTGAACCCACGTCTGTAAGCCAGTTGTGAAATTGAAGAGTTTATCCTCCTATGATATGTTCTTAATGTACAACAACAAAGAGTAAAACTCCTTTAAATACTCCCGAATAAAGCCTGTTTGCCTCAGCTTTCGCAAAGCCTTCCTGGCTTACCAAGTTGCATGAGTGGGAAGGAATTGATCCTTCAATTCCCATTTCAGTGCATCCCACTCGATGATCTTCGACCTCCCAACAGCATCATCATCATTAACTCTAGTTCTCCACCAAAGCTTTGCATCTCTGTCCAAGTACATTGAGCTTAGGATGACCATCTGATCATCCGGTGTCTACACCGTGACAAAGTACTGCTCCGTTTCCCAAAGAAAGTACTCTTGCTCTTTGGTACTCCGCTTACAAGAGAACTTCTTTGGTTCAGGAACTTTGGGCTTAGGTACCTTTACTACCTCCGCAACATTTGAGGTTTCACCAACAGCCTTCTTGAGAAGACTTACCTCTACAACAATAGTCTCTGCTATGTCAGTGGTAACCTCGCTAAACGCACGAACATCAGCAACTAGCTCATCAAAACTAGCCTCCCAACTAGAGACCATCCCCATATTAGATTCCTCTCTAGCCACCAACGAAGTAATGAGTGCTTCTAAGCCTCCAACACGCTCCGCCAAGGAAGTGCTATGAGCCTCCTCCCTTTGCACACTGAGTGTTTCCATGAGCTGTTCCAAGTGAGACACCCTCTCACTTAGATCCGCAGCTGCTTAGGTCGCCATTATCGCCGAATGAGGCTCTAATACCAATTGTCACGGGGTCACTGATGAGAGGGTTTACCCTAAAGAAATCTTTCTCACTCAATGCCACTCTGTGGTGCCTAAGGGCCACCTTAGTTCAACATTCCAATAAAATTCACACTAACAAGCAACAATAGGCACAAAGGGGAGCTTTACTGATCTTTGATTTATGGGTTACAACTCTACCACCTTATGCTTCGCCAAGCATTAGGGGTTGGCTTTATAGAAAATAGCCTGAAGTGGTTACATAACCGAATGGACACATGTCCTACTTTATAAGCATCAAAGACTAAGTAAACCACACCGTACTCCCATGTAGCCTAGCAGTTGCCTAACTGCTTGCCTCCTCTATTGCCACTTGGCGTCATAACTGCCATGACCATTGGGGTCAATGGGCCCATCATCCATGTGTTAGGGACTTGCTTGGACGTGCCATGGACATGCTCTGAGCCATGACCAAGGTAGTTGCATAACCGCATAGGAACTGCCATGCTTGACTTCAGCCTAGGCACATCCATGGACATGTTCTGAGCCATGACTAGGGTCGTGCTTGGTGGTTCCTAGCTCAGCCTAGGCACCTTTTGGTGAGTGCCAGAGCCTGGCTAATTTTGGATCCTACCGGCACGGAGGTGGTTGCCTGATGGTCTTTGGGCATGGCCATGGCATGTACTCCCAAAGCCTCCTCTAGGGTCACCCTTGCCTTCCTGCCCATATCACCTCCAGGAGAAGTCCCCCTCCTATAGTAGATGTTAAGCCGTTCCTAGCCCTCCAATAGGGAACATCCAAAAGTGAGACCAATCATACTTAGACCTAGTCAATGCCAGAGTCAAGGAAACTCAACTGTGCTCTTGCCAATGTCTTGCCTTGCCCATGCCAAGGCATGACCTTGCTCGTGCCAAGGTATGCGCCAAGCTTTCGCTAAGGTATGTGCACCATGCCCCCTAAGGTACGCGCCTGTGCACACTTAGGTACGCGAGCCAATGCTCGCTTAGGTACACGCCGTGCCTGGTTAGGTAAACGCTGTGCCCGCTTAGGTAAGCGTCGTGCTCACTTACGTTAACATCGTGCCCACTTAGGTATGCGCCATGCACTAAACCCCAATCCATCACATGAGTCCCCCGAAGCCTTTCGAGTCTACCAAAACGGTCATTTGCTGAGTTATCCTGCTGCCCAGCCCAGCATACTCCAGTCCAGCTATTGGGGATGTAGCAGTGGGCCACTGCCCTACCATCAAAAGTTGATAAGGAAGAAATTTGAATGATGTGTCACAGCACGAAGGCTGTGCGATCCGTCGAGTTATCATAAATCATCAGGAAAATGGGCAGAGCCCGCATTGACCTTTTATCTAATCAATGCATCCCTTCCGAAAGTCTAGGTTTGTTGCATGTATTAGCTCTAGAATTACTACGGTTATTCGAGTAGCAGGTACCATCAAACAAACTACAATTGATTTAATGATCCATTCGCAATTTCACAGCCTGAATTTGTTCATACTTACACATGCATGGCATAACCTTTGAGACAATCATATGACTACTGGTAGGATCAACTAGGTATCATTCCTCTGCGACACCGACGACACCCCGCAATGCCTATCCTTACTAAGCAAGGAGAGAACATTGATGAGAGCGTGCGGTTGTCTTTTTTATAAGCATAGAAATCTATGGCTAGTGGTGATGCCCATTCATCCAATGGTAGCCATTTTCCCTACCCACAAGCGCGAACGGGCACAGTGCACCAATTTCTCATTGCGCTTGGCAATTGATGGTTAGAGGCACCGTATATGTTGCGATCATCCACTTTACCTCGGTAATGAGCACAGGGAAAGTAAAGAATTGACTTCAGCAACCATCGTTACAACATGGCTTGTAAACGACACAGGAATCGAAAGGACGCCCAATGCCAAATTGGCATAGAGAAAAAATGAAGAAGGATTGTACATTCATGGTTCACCATACTAGAGGAGAGCCCAAGAGACAAAATCCCATTACCACTCATACGCCATGACGTTCACAATCGAGTAGCTCCCCATCACATCCAACGCAAATCCATGGGAAATGTGGAGGGGCGACAAAGGTGATACTCAAGGAGATTGCTGAGCGTGAAGATCATGAACACGAATAGCCAACTTGAGTCGCTTGCCAAGCCCATACCAAAGTCGAGACCCAAGCATGGACAATGCTAGAAGACAATTAATCACTAAGCCCCATTGTTTGCCAGGAACGAAATGATTGTTAGAGCCGGTCGATCCCCTGCTAGCCTAACGCCTAGGTTGAAACCCAGTCATGTGTTGGCTGCCACCGAATCATGACATGGCCTTGCATGGCCGGATCGCAACACGAGAAAACACTTGGCAACATATATCTGGAAAGCTCCTACGCCAAATCATACCCAACAAAGATGCAAGCAATGGGATAATTCTCACGAGAACTGGCAGGCGTTTCCTCTCTGGCTCGGTGCTAGGTGTCAAAAACACCGTTCGCTCTGCCGCATCCACCCATCGTCTGGGACAGTGCGGCGCATGCTTGTTGGGCCAATGGGGAGACCCATACCAATCACTAGTAATCATGCTTGCGGCCACACCACCTCGTCGGGGGACGGTAAGGAAAACGCTAGTTTCACTCTGTCCCCCCTTTGGCACCTACCCCCCTTATAGTAGATGTTAAGCCATTCCCTCTCCTGCAGAAAGAAACATCCTAAGTTGAGACGAAGCGTACTCGGCCATAACTTTTTGTGTAAAAATGATCTAAGCAAGAGCTTGTGACCGTTGGAAAGCTTAGGAAATGAAGAAAATTGTTATGTATTAAAAAATATTCACTTAAAAAATATTTTTTAATATTTTTTGATTAAAAAAAGAAGATAAATGCCAAAAAATACAAAAATAAGAAAAAAATTATATTCTTGTTCATGTATGGAGAATATTTTATAATTACATTCTTGAATTACTTCAATTTAGCTTGGACAAGTAATCATGGTGAGCAGGCCACAGAAAATGATGAAAGTAGAACAAAAGGACATCATGCCTAGCATTTCCAAATCATATTTGGCCAATGCATGCCTTTGCTTGACCTATCGGATAAAGCACGCCTTGTATGCCTTTGCATGCCTTGACATGCCTTTGGTAAGCTTAGGCATGACCTTCACAAGTCCTTGGCATGCCTTGACACTAACTTGGCACGCCTTGGCCAGCCTTGCCATGACCTCTCTAAGCCATAGCACGACATTGGCATGCTTGAGAACGACCTTAGGCAAGCCTAGACATAGCCTTGGCAAGCCTGGACACAGCATTGGGTAAGTCCTTGGCACACCTGGGCACGGCTTTGGCATGACCTAGGCACAAACTTGGGCACGACCTTGGCACGCCTGGGCATGGCTTTGACACGCCTTGACAAGCCTGGGCACGACCTTTGCATTTCTTGGCAAGCCTGGGCATGGCCTTGGCAAGATTGGGCACAGCCATGGGCAAGCCTGGGCACAGCTTTGGCATGCCTTGGCAAGCCTGGGCACGACCTTAGGCAAGCCTGGGCACGTCCTTGGCAAGGCCTGGGCACGGCCTTGGCACGCCTTGGCAAACCTAGGAACGACCTTGGCATGGCCTTGGGCAAGCTTGGGCACACGATGGCTTGCCTTTGCAAGCCTGGTGACAGCATAGGCAATCCAGGGCATGACCTTGGCACGCCATGGCAAGGCTTGGGCACAGCTTTGGCAAGCCTTGAAAAACTAGGGCACGACCTTGACAAGGCCTAAGCACAGCTTAGCATGGCCTTGGCACGCCATAACAAGGCCTGGGCACGACCTTGGCACGCCGTGGTAAGGACTGTGTACGACTTTGTCATGCCTTGGTAAGCCTGGGCACGACCTTAACATGCCTAGGCATGGCATGGCAGTGGCATGCCTTTGGACGTGCTTGGGCACTACCTTGGCACGCCTTGGCAAGGTTTGGGCGTGGCCTTGAGAAAATCTGGGCACACCTCGGCTACGCCTGGGCTACATTCTTAGCATGCCTTGGCAAGTTTGGGCACGACCTTGGGAAAGCCGGAGCACGCCCTTGCCACACCTGAGCAAGGCCTAGGCACGACCTTGGCTTGTCTTTGCAAGCCTGGGCACGACCTTGGGCAAGGCTAGGCACGGCCTTGGCACACCTTAGCAAGGTATGGGCACGACCTTGGCATGCCTTGGCAAGCCTTGGCACGACCTTGGGATGGCCTTCGGCAAGCCAGGGCACGACCTTGGCACAGCCTTGGTAAGGCCTTAGTAAGGCCTTGGGCAAGCCTGGGCATGGTCTTGGCAAGCCTGGGCAAGCCTTGGCACGGCCTTGGCAAGCCTGGGCACGGCCTTGGCAAGGCCTTGTCATTCCTAGGCAAGCTTGGGCACGACCTTGGCAAGCCTGGGCATGGCCTTGGCACGGCCTTTGGTAAGCCTGGGCACGACCTTAGAAAGCCTGGGCACGACCTTGGAAAGCCTGGGCACAGCCTTAGAAGCCAGGGCACAGCCTTAGAAGCCAGGGCACGACCTTGGTAAGCCTGGTTTACGGTCTTGGCAATCATAGGCACCACAAGGCCTTGGCAAGCCTCTTGGCATGCCGCGTCCTGCCACGGCACACCGTCCTTTTGTAGGTATTTTAACCTTAATTCGAACCCTTATTTTTGGAATGGCGGTGTGGTTATTGATGGATGGGAGGGAGGGGAGGTCGAATCGATGCGACAATGGGTTGAATATTAGTGGATCGTGGCAGCAAGGCCACTCTGCCACTTACATTACCCCGACGCGTATTTAAGTTGTGTGCAAAAGATTCTACCCGTTGCTCATTCAAAATAACACTTCAAAGCGGCCCGCGCGACTGATCTGACATGCGGGCTTCACTAACGAACGCGTGCCTTTGGCGACCGAGGCCCCTACTCCGGGTCGACAATCGAACGACAGGCACATGCGCTGCCTTTCCAGCCTAGATTTCAACTTAGAGGCGTTCAGTCGTAATGCTGCACACGGTAGCTTCGCGCCATTGGCTTATCAACCAAGCGCGATGACCAATTATGTGAATCAATTGTTCCACTTGCACTAGGTTGAATTACTATCGCAACACTGTCATCAGTACAGTAAAATAACCTGTCTCACGACGGTCTAAACCCAGCTCACGTTCCCTATTAGTGGGTAAATAATCTAACACTTAGTGAATTCTACTTCACAATGATAGGAAGAATCGACATCGAAGGATCAAAAAGCAACGTCGCTATGAAGGATTGGCCATGCTTTCACAGTTCGTATTCATACTGGAAATCAGAATCAAATGAGCTTTTACCCTTTTGTTCCACACAAGATTTCTATTCTCGTTGAGCTCATCTTAGGACACCTGTGTTATCTTTTAACAGATGTGCCGCCCCAGCCAAACTCCCGACCTGACAATGTCTTTGCCCTAATTGACATGCGAGTATCTTGGAACTAAAATGAAGGGCAGTGCCCCGCTTCAGATCCACAGAATATGTAAAATGACGTTAAAAGTAGTAGTATTTCACTTTCGCCGCTGAGACGGCTCCCACTTATCCTACACCTCTCAAGTCATTTCATAAAGTCGTTCTAGAGTCAAGCTCAATAGGGTCTTCTTTCCCCTCTAATTTTTCCAAGCTCGTTCCTTAGGCTGTGGTTTTGTTGGATAGTAAATAGGGACAGTGGGAATCTCGTTAATCTATTCATGCGCGTCAATAATTAGATGACGAGGCATTTGGATATGATAAGAAAGTCATAGTTACTCTCGCTGTTTACCCACGATTGGTTGAATTTCTTCACTTTGACATTCAGAGCATTGGGCAAAAATCACATTGCGTTAACATCCACAGGGACCATCATAATGCTTTCTTTTAATTAAACACTCAGATTCCCCTTGTCCGTACCAATTATGAGTCGACGCTTGAGGAAGACCCCTGAAGGAGCCGTTCCAAGTCCGTCCCTTGACAGGCACGCGATGGCCCGCTCTCGCAGCGAAAGCAGCTTGAACAGTCTGCCAGCAGTTGATGGGTTCAGGACTAGGACCCCCGTGCCCATCCCTTTGAGCCAATCCTTTTCCCGAAGTTACGGATCCATTTTGCTGACTTCCCTTGCCTATATTCTTCCATCGACCAGAGACTGTTCACCTTAGAGACTAGATGCGGTAATGAGTACAACCGAGTGCGAACGTCACTCAGTCCTTAGAATTTTTAAGGGCCGTCAGGAGCGCACTGGACACCACGCGACGTGCGGTGCTGTTCCAACTGCTGGACTCTCCTCTGACTGAGGCATTTTCTAGGGTGGGCAAGTTGTGAAACAGAAAAGATAACTTTTCCCGAGGCCCCTACGACGTCTCCGGACTCCCTAACATTGTTGTGAACTACCACATCCTGGTTCAGGAATTTTAACCGGATTCCCTTTCAAAGCTTGCGCAAAACGCGCTTTCGGACGGGGTTACCCCGACTCTTAAGATCGACTAACATATATGTAAGTGTCGTTCACATGGAACTTTCCCCCTTTTTGGCCTGCAAAGTTCTCATTTGAGTATTTACTACTACCACCAAGATCTGCGTCGACGAAAGCTTTGCCCGAGCTCGCACCTTCAGTTTTGTAGCTACCGTCGTGCCCTTCCTACTCATCGGGGCCTGATGATTGCCATGATGGCCAGGTGTAAGTCGCGCGCTTCATCGCCATCTATTTTAGGGGCTAGTTGATTCAGCAGGTGAGTTTTACACACTCCTTAGCAAATTTCGATCATGTTGTCTTAATTGACCAACACTCTTGTTGGGTTCTAGGTTAGTTTGCAATTGGGCACCATAACCCAGCTTCCGGTTCATCCTGCATCGCCAGTTCTGCTTAATAAAAATGGCCTACTTGGAGCTCTCGATTCCTTGGCACGGTTCAACAAAGCAGTCGTGTCGTCCTACCTATTTAAAGTTTTAGAATAGGTCGATGATGTTGGGTTCTTGATGCCTCTAATAATTGGCTTTACTTGATAGAACTCGCACCCGAGTTCCAGCTATCCTGAGGGAAACTTCAGAGGGAACCAACTACTAAATGGTTCGATTAGTCTTTTGCCTTTATACCCAAGTCAGACGAATGATTTTCACATCAATATTGCTGCGAGCCTCCACTCGAGTTTCCTCTGGCTTTTGCCCCGCTCAGGCATATATCACAATCTTTCAGGTCCCAATAGGTATGCTTACACTCCAACCCTTCTCAAAACATCTAGGTCGGTCGGCGGTGCAACCCGCTAGAGGATCCAGCTAATCAGCTTCCTTGAGTTGTACGGCTTTACTCGCTTATTTACTCACACACATGTCAGTATTCTTGGTCCATGTTTCTAGATGGGCCAAATGGGGAGCCCACAGGCAGACACCGAAAGCATGCACGTGCTAGAGGCACGCCGAATGGCTCGTGCTTCTCGCCACGTTCGCGACAATGACGTCTCCGTGGGCATAACAACATCCCGGGCTTTGGCCGTTACCATAATCTGTGTTGCTCCGCGCCTCGAGTCGATTGGCAAACTGGCTTGTCACTATTCCGCATTCGACTGGGGAGTATCATCGACCCCCATCCGCTTCCCTCCTGATAATTTCAAGCACACATTGAATATCTTTTCAAAGTCCTTTTCATTTTTTCCTTGCGGTATTTGTTCGCTATCAGTCTCTTGCCAGTATTTAGCCGTGGATGAAATTTACTGCCTAATTAGGGATGCATTCCCAAACAACCCGACTCGCTGACAGCTCATTGTGGTGTGACAGGTCTCTCACCCTCCCTGGTGCTTCCTTCCAAAAGACTTGAACATGGTCTGTCGTTGAGGATGCTTCTACAGACAACAATTCGAATGGCATAGTCATTCTATTCTCATGTTGGGCTCTTCTCTATTCGTTCGCCGTTACGAAGGGAATCCTTGTAAGTTCCTTTTCCTTTGCTTATTGATATGCTTAAACTCAGCGGGTGGCCCGCCTAACCTGGGGTCACAAGGTATGTTAAAGGGGTGCTCCGCCCCGATTCGTTCCAGTCTGAGCGCGTCACTTGTTTGACAAGGCTTCTCATCAACCACTGTTGATCGCGTCGTTTAGGCGTTAGGGCTAATATTTTACCCAACCACAAACTCATCACGGGAGGCCAATATCCACTCCCACACGAAAGGGTGGGGTTGGTGCGTCGTGTGATGCCCAGGCAGAAGTGCCCTCGACAGAAGTCTTGGACGTAACTTGCGTTCAAAGACTCGATAGTTCACAGGATTCTGCAATTCACACCAAGTATCACATTTCGCTACGTTCTTCATCGATGTGAGAGCCGAGATATTCGTTGCCAAGATTCGTTAAAGTATTCGAAAGTGCAATGTCGCCTAGCGGGCCAGCCGCCCGACGTGTCGTTTCCATTCCATTATAGATTCCTTGGCACTTGACGTGCCGAGTTTTGTTCCTCGACTATGGGGGTCGGGTGGCCGCCCGCGTTGATCAACTAGCGGTGCCAATGGCTCACGGGTCATTCGGAGGCTATCCACAATAATCCTTCCCAGGTTCACCTACAGAAACCTTGTTACGACTTCTTCTTCCTCCAAATGATAAGGTTTAGTGAACTTCTCGCGACGTCGACAGCGGCGAACCACCCGCGTCGCGGCGATCCGAACACTTCACCGGACCATTCAATCGGTAAGAGCGACGCTTGGTGTGTATAAATGACAGGGACGTAGTCAACGCGAGCAGCTAACTCGCGCTTACTAGGAATTCCTCATTGAAGACCAATAATTGCAATGATCTATCCCCATCCTGATTAAATTTTATAAGGTATCCCGGGCCTGTCGGCCAAAGCTATGAGTTCGTTGAATACATCAGTGTAGCACGTGTATGGCCCAAAACATCTAAGGGCATCACAGACCTGTTATTGCCTCAAACTTCCGTAGCCTAAACATCCATAGTCCCTCTAAGAAGTTGGCCGTGGAGGTGACCTCTACGTAGCTACTTGGAAGGCTGAGGTCTTGTTCGGTAACCAAATTAAACAGACAACTCGTTCCACCAACTAATAACGGCCATGCACGACCACCCATTGAATCAAGAAAGAGCTCTCAGTCTGTCAGTCCTTACTATGTCTGAACCTGGTAAGTTCCCCCCGTATTAAGTTAAATTAAGCCGCAGGCTCCACTCCTGGTGCTGCACTTCCGTCAATTCCTTTAAGTTTCAGCCTTGCGACCATACTCCCCCCGAAACCCAAAAACTTCGATTTGTTATAAGGTGCCAGTGGAGCCCTAAATGATACATCCTTTGATCCCTAGTTGGCATCGTTTATGGTTGAGACTAGGATGGTATCTAATCATCTTCGAGCCCCCAACTTTCGTTCTTGATTAATGAAAACATCCTTGGCAAATACTTTCGCAGTAGTTCGTCTTTTATAAATCCAAGAATTTTACCTCTGACTATGAAATACAAATGCCCCCGATTGTCCCTGTTAATCATTACTCCGAGCCCGAAAGCCAACGCTATAGGACCGAAATCCTATAATGTTGTCCCATTCTAATATATACAGAGCTATGGCTTGCTTTGGGCACTCTAATTTCTTCAAAGTAACGGCACAGGAGTCATGACCCGGTCAACTAAGACTAGGAGCGCATCACCAATAGAAGGGATGGGACGACCAGTACACACCCTAGGGCAGACCCGTTGACCTAACCCAAAGTTCAAGTACGAGCTTTTTAACTGCAACAACTTTAATATACGCTATTGGAGCTGGAATTACCGCAGCTGCTGGCACTAGCCTTACCCTCCAATGGATCCTCATTAAGGGATTTATATTATTCTCGTTCCAATTGCCAAACTCAATGAGCCCGGCATTCTTATTTATTGTCACTACTTCCCCGTGTTAGTATTGGGAAATTTGCGCACCTGTTACCTTCCTTAGATATGGTAGCCGTTTCTCAGGCTCCCTTTCCAAAATCGAAACTTAATTCTCTGTCACCCGTCACCACCATGGTAGGTGTCACGGGGTCACTAATGAGAAGTTTACCCTCAGGAAACTTTTCTCACTCAATGCCACTCCGTGGTACCTAATGGCCACCTTAGTTCAGCACTCCAATAAAATTCACACTAACAAGCAATAATAGGCACAAAAGGGGGAGCTTTACAGATCTTTAATTGATGGGTTACAAGTCTACCACCTTATACTTCCCCAACCATTAGGGGTTGGCTTATAGAAAATAGTCTGAACTTGTTACATAACCGAATGGACACATGTCCTAGCTTACAAGCATCAAAGACTGAGTAAAGCACACCACACTCTCATGTAGCCAAGCAGTTGCCTAACTGCTTGCCTCCTTTGCTACCACTTGGCCTCATAACTGCCATGACCACCTGGTCAATTTGCATATCTTCCATGTACTAAGAACTTGCTTAGATGTGCTCTGGTCATGCTCTGAGTCATGACCAAGGTAGTTGCATAACCGCCTAGGAATTGCCATGCTTGACTTGGTCCATCGAAGCCTAGAGACGCTCCTTGAATTCAGGGTCATGCTTGGTGGTGCGTAACTGAGCCTAGGAACCCTTGGGTGCATGTCGGAGCCCAGCTAAGTCCGGGTCCTACCGGCACGGAGGTGGTTGCATGATGGTCTTTGGACAAGGCCTTGGCATGCACGCCCAAGGCCTTCTCTGGGGTCACCCTTGCCTTCCTACCAATACCACCACTAGGAGAGGTCCTCCTTCTATAGTAGATGTTAAGCCATTCCAGACCCTCCAATAGGGAACATCCAAAAGTGAGACCATTCATCCTTTGACGTGGTCAACGCCACAGTCAAAGAAAGTCAACTGTACTCCCACAAGGTCTTGCCTTGCCCACGCCAAGGTATGTGCCAAGCTTTCGCTAAGGTACGTGCCAAGTCGCTGATGTGCTTACACCAAGTCACCGTTGTGCTCACGCTAAGGAGAGCACCTTTCCCGCGCACGTGCTCACTTAGGTATGCGTTGTGCCAACTTAGGTACACGACCATGCCCACTTAGGTACATGCTTTGTGCCTACTTAGGTACGCGCTGTGCCCATTAAGGTACGCGTCCATGCGCACTTAGGTGCACACTCCCGTGCTCGCTTAGGTACGCGTCGTGCCCACTTAGGTAAACATAGTGCTCGCTTAGGTACGCGTCGTACCCACTTAGGTAAACATAGTGCTCGCTTAGGTACAAGTCGTGCCCACTTAGGTACATGCCATGCCCACTTTGGTAAACACCGTGCCTACTTAGGTACGTATTGTGCCTACTTACGTTAATACTATACCCCCTTAGGTATGTGTCGTGCACTGAACCCAAATCCATCACCTGAGTCCCCCGAAGCCTTCTGAGTCTACCGAGATTTGGTCATTTGCTGAGTTATATTGTTGTCCAGCCCAGCATACTTTGGTCTAGCTATTGGGGTAACAAACCTCCCCCAGCCAAAATTTTTGATGCCTCCTTGAACTGCTCGATTTCTGCCGCTTCTGGTAGTCTGTTATCTATTTCTTAAACTGCCATAGGGTAGTGTCCCGCTTTCAAGTAGGTTCCTCCACATCAAGCCACTTGTTCAAGTAAAAAATAATTCGCCTATTTTTCTTACTCTGACCACGGACCTCGTGGTTTAGAATCTACTCGATCTCTCCTAGAAATTCCTTTCGTACTAAGGGTGGAGCTCACCTAGCTACACTCTGCCTTGGATCCACTTGATATGAATGGAAAGGTTTAAGGTAACTGACATGAAATGTAGGGTGTACCTTCATCCTCTTTGGTAGCTTGAGTTTGTAAGCTATACTTCGAACTCGTTTGACCACCTCAAATGGTCCCTCATATCGCTAAACCAGGCTTTTGTGTATCTCCTTCTTATTGAACTTCTTCAGAATTTGGAGAGTACACTTCAACATGACCAAGTCTCCTTCTTGGAACTCCAAGGGCCTCCTGTTCTGGGCATGATCCCATCGACTTTGATTTGGCTACCTCATGTGGGGTAGCTGGCTGTAGTCCCGTCACTACCTTGAAAGGACTCATCTCCGTAGTAGAACTTCAATGGAGATTGTAGTGAAATTGGGCCGAATCAAGCAAGTCCACCTAGTTGGACAGGCTTGCCTTCACGTAGTGTCTGAGGTAGTCCTCCAATAAGGCATTGATCCACTTTGTTTGTCCATCTGTTTGAGGATGGTTGGCTGTTTACAACTTCAACCCCAAACCCAGTAAGTTGAATAGGGCAGTCCAAAGCCGCCTTATGAACCTTGTATCACGATCACTTGTGATGTCTTTCGGAATCCCCTAATATTTTGCCACTTGGTTCAAAAACAACTATGCAGACATGTCTGCATCATAATTCTTTGGAGCAGCAATGAAAGTAGCATACATTAAGAATCGATCCACCACCACTATAACACTCATCATCCCCTGTGTCTTGGGAAGACCTGTGACAAGATCGATGGAAATGCTTCTGAAGGGTCTGTCTAGTACTGGTAGAGGCTTAAACAAGCCTGCTGCCTACCTCTTCTCTGTCTTGTTTTGTTGGCATACAAGACAAGTTTACACATACAGATCCACGTCCTCCTCCATCTTTAGCCAAAAGAAAGAGTAGGACATGAGGGTAAAGGTACGCTCCATGCCTGGATGTCTTGCCCACCGAGCATCATGAGTCTCCTTCAAGAGTTCTCTTCTCAATTTGCCTGTTCTAGAAACCTATGGGCATCCTCGTTTAGCATAAAAGACCCCATCTTCACGCTAGAATCTTCGAGTAACACCTTCAACTACTTGTTTCACCAGTTTTACGCAAACTGGATCCTTGCCCGTCTCCTCCTCGATTCGAGGCAAGAACTGGCTTTCCAACACTGCAATTGTCGCACGACCTTAGCTACCACCTGAAACCACACCCAAGACAGGGTGAATTAGGTGTGTCGAGAGGTTATTGCCTTTTTGAATTTGTATGCACAAATAACAATGAATGTCTATGCTATGCGAGTGAACAGGATAGAAGAGATGGAAAGTGACACACGATTTATAGTGGTTCGATCTAATGATCTACATCCACTACCTAACCTCCCCGGTTAGGATTTTTAAAACCTCACTTATATTCCAAATAAGTGTTACAACCTAAGCATACAAGCCTAGAATGCCTAATTACAATTAGGACTTCCTATCTAGTTGCAACTAGAGTTTGTGCCTAGCCTCAACTAGGTCTTCCCCTTTGACTTAGATTCCACTAAGTCTTACAATCGTACAATTACAACAATTTGCTGGAAAATAATGAAGTACACTTTACAATATAAAGTGGTATCAAATTCAAACACTAGCAAGCCTCCTAGTGCCTAACAACTCTAATGCATGCAAGTATGAGAATGAATGGAATATGCAAAATATGTCACTGATTTTGTTGCAAATCTCAAATGTGAAATCGTTTTAAAATCTAATGTAGTAGTGCAAAACCGATTTCAAAGCTAAGAACAATAGTTTAACAAAAATCAAGTTTAAGTGCAAAACTTTTGTTCAAAATCAATCTTAGGGTTTAATAAAATAAGTTTAAGTGCAAAACCCAAGATGAAGGTGTTCAAACACACAATAAATTAATTTTAAATTCAAACACACAAAACTATGTAGATTAACACATAGTCTCACATTGTTTAAACTCATAGACCTAGTCATGTGTTAAAATTTCATTTTGAAACTTCAAGTTACCTCATGACTTTTGAAAATTAGTTTAAGAAACTTGATATGCATGGACTAATGCATTTGGCTTGCGTGAAAGAATTTGAATACCTTACATCAAAATTACAAATTGGAGTTCGATCTTTCGTCTTCATTCCTTCATGAATGCCGAGTTTTGAACTTGTGTGGCTTGAATACCCGTGATGTGTTGTTTTGCATCCTTTAACAAAAGCTGAAATACACTTGATATTAATTAGTACATTTTCACCTTATTTGTTTCCATCAAAATTCCAGTCGGAGTTAGAGTGACTAACCACTTAGTCCAACAATCTCCCCCTTTTTGATGATAACAAACAATGTGAACTTTAAAGGTGTAAAGCATAATCTGAGTGTATATCTCATTCAAGATTATATATTTCATTTATGCAAGTTCAAACACTCAACATTTTCAAGTTCAACCACATTTTCTCCTCCGTTTGATACATCAAAAAGTGGGGCCAAGCTTTACCGTAAATAGAACATAATAGGGAAAAATAGAGTCAATACGAGAGAAAGACGCTCCCCCTCACTTTATGCATATCAAGAAACACCATATAGAGGCGGTACAGGTGCATATATGATGAATCACAATGAACAAGCAATAGCCATGTATAAACTCAGAGATACGCAAAAAAATCATGATATAGATAGCATAAAGCAATGAGAGCATAGTTGTGGCTTAAACATGAGCGAAAGGAAAATGTTTGGAACATCAAAGTCTAACAGTTTGGAGCCTAGTGCTCACCTAAATATAATATCTCTATACACCTAAAAATGACCAAATTGGAACCTAATGCTTAACAAGCAATAAGAAGTCTAAACACTCCTCCTTGAGGACGATGGTCGACTTGCAGAGCTAGAGGCACGATCATTACGCTCGGGGTAAGCTGGAAGCAACTGACCCTCGATGCGATGAAGCCGATCATTCTGATGTTGGATACTCGCCTTGACAGTAGCGAAGGTCTGAGTCATATAGGTATGCAGGTAGCCCAGCTGCGCAGAGACGTACACCGACGAGGGAGACATATTCGGTGGAGGCATGAATCCACCAAACGTAGAAGGAGGTGGAGGCTTTGCTGTCTCATAGTGCTGCTGCTGCGGGGGTGGAACTGCAGAGTCGTGATGTACTTCTTCATCGCTATCATGGTCATCATTTCCAACAAAGCCTTCATCGTCAGCATTGTCAGCATCGCCAAAACTGTAGCTATATTCCAAGTAGTCGGGCGCATTAAAAGGAGCAACTGGAGGGTCCGTAGGTAATGGAGACTCATAGCCGCCGTATTACTGACCGTTTGGGATGGCATCTTCCTGTGTCCACCTCTTCCTTTCGTGCATGTAGCGATACTTCATGGCCTTCAGAGTGGCCATGTCGATGGTGTCATAGACAGTGAGGGGACGACCACCTAATGCAACATCCACTTGGGCGAACTCTAATTAGGATGTGATAATATGTGCATAAGGAAGATGACGACCCGAGCTGCACGTGCTCGTCATATAACCAATGATAATGTGGGGCAGGCTGAGAGGAATTACTCGAAGTAGATGCCCAAGGACAAACATGTCAAGGAGAGTGACATAGTTCTTACTCCCACCTCGAGGGAAAATAACCTTGTGAAGGACTTTATGAAGGAGGTGGGGTATGAGTTTAAAATTGGTATCCATTATACCAGTCGGATATACAGTTAAAGTTCTTTTTGGCCGAAAGAAGGAATTAAGGACTTTAAGGCGATCAAACGGCCAACTGAGAAATTTTCACACAACCGTAGTGGTAGGAGGGTGCAATGGGAGTTAAAGCCGTTGAACGAGATTTTCAGGTGTTATCTCAATGGATCGGCCACCAACGGATGATCGTAGGACAAAATGGTTCGTTGTTTCAAGATTGGAATAGAAATCTCGAACCAATGGGGGGTTGTAGTTAGCGTTGTGGGCACAAAAAGTTCTTCATCCCGCTGTATTAAAAATCTCTCGAATTGGAAGATGAGCTCTTTCAAAGAAAGCGAAATCAACAATGGCGGGCCTTAGGATTTTGGCATCCGTTAGCCGTAGAGCCACTGACGCGAGAACCGATGTGGACTCATGGACGGACTTGGCGCGACCCTCACGTTGTGGGGCATTTGCCGGAGTGGGGGCGGGATGGCTATGGGTAGAGGGTGAGGACTCGGACTCGCTACCGGATGAGGATTGGACAGCACGTCGGGCAGAGGGACGACGTGGGGCAGAGGGACGACGAGAGGTGGTTGGGGCGATTGGACGGGAAGGGGTGGGGGTGGTTGGACGGGAAGGGGTGGGGGCGGCGGGACATGAAGATGGACGGGCGGAGGTGAGGCGACTCCACATTGGAGAAAAATGGAGAGATCGTGGTGGAGATGACAACGAAATTGAAGAAATTGACAAAGAGAGGTGAGGTTTTTACCTGAACGTGGCGAGATCATGGTGGAGACGACGAGAGGAGAGGAGAGATTTGAGAGGTGTTGTGTTTTTAGGGTAAAAAATGAATTTATACATGTCTGGCCGAACGACATTAGCGCGCTAATGGCAGAATTAGCGCACTAATGGGTCGATTCGTATTTTGGGCCAGTACACCATTAGCGCGCTAATGGCTGGAATTAGCGCGCTAATTTCCCTCTAGAAATTTTTGGTCAGGCAACTATTAGCGCGCTAATTTCCCTTATTAGCGCGCTAATTTCTCTCTGGAAATTTTGGACATGAAATTTTTAGATTTTTGACATACAACTCCAATTCACCTCAAACTTCTTGGACACTTCACTAACACCATATAAAAAGGTTTAGAACAGCTAAAACATGTGTAGAAGGTCCGATTCTCAAACCATGCCTAACTCACGCCGAATCTTGGAAAATTGATCTCTAGGCAAAGGCTTAGTGAATATATCGGCTAGTTGGTCCTCTATGGGCACATGGATGAGTTTAACATCGCCTTTTTGGACATGATCACGAAGAAAATGGTGCCTAATCTCAATATGTTTTGTTCGAGAGTGTAACACCGGATTTTTTGATATGTTTATTGCACTTGTGTTATCACAATAAATTTCAGCACACCCAACTAGGATTTGATAATCCTCAAGTTGTTGTTTCATGTATTGAACTTGAGCACAACAACTCCGGCAGCCACATATTTGGCTTTCGCCGTAGATAAAGCCACGAAATTTTGTTTTTTGCTAAACCATGAGATAAGTGAGTTTCCTAGCAAATGGCAAAATTCGGAAGTGTTTTTCCTATCAACTAGACTTCCCACATAATCAGAATCAACAAAACTTCGGAGTTCAAAAATCTTGGTTGTGTTGAACCACAATCCTAAGTCTTGTGTTCCACTCAGATATCGAAATATGCGCTTTACACATTTTAAATGGGACTCTTTAGGATCAAATTGAAATCTAGCACATAGGCACACACTAAACATAATGTCGAGTCTACTAGCGGTCAAGTATAGGAGGTTACCTATCATTCCATGGTAAAGTTTAGGATCTATGAATTTTCCTAGTTGGTCTTTGTCAATTTTGATAGTAGAACTATTAGGAGTGTCACATGCTTTCAGATTTTCAAATTTGAACTTCTTTAACATGTCCCTCACATACTTTGCTTGATTTATAAAAATGTCATGTTTGGATTGCTTTATTTGCAGCCTAGAAAGTATGTTAGTTCACCCATCATGCTCATTTCAAATTCATTTGTCATCAATGATGAGAATTCATCGCATAGATATGTGTTAGATGACCCGAAGATGATATCGTCAACATAGATTTGAACAAGTAGCATGTCACGTTTTTTGATTAAAATGAACAAAGTAGGATCTAGTATTCCTTTCTTGAATCCTTTCTCAAGTAAAAATGCACTAAGTCTATCATACCAAGCTCTAGGGGCTTGTCTTAGTCCATACAAGGATTTTTGAAGATGATAGACATGGCTTGGATGTTCATGATCTTTAAAACCCGGTGGTTGTTCTACATATACTTCTTCATGGATGAACCCATTTAGAAATGCGCTTTTAACATCCATTTGGTATAATAGAAACCCGTTGTAGCAAGCATAAGCAAGCAAAAGCAAGCAACATGCGAATTGCTTCTAGTCTTTCTACGGGTGCAAAGGCTTCCTCATAATCAATTCCTTCTTCTTGAATGTAGCCTTGTGCAACCAACCTAGCCTCGTTTCTTACAATTTCACCTTTTTCATTCTTTTTGTTTCTAAAAACCCATTTGGTGCCTATGATTGTGTGGTCCTTAGGTCTAGGTACTAATGTCCATACCTTGTTCCTAACAAAGTGGCTTAGCTCTTCTTGCATAGCCATTATTACCCAAAACTCATCTCCTAAGGCATCATCTATCTTGGTGGGCTCGGTTGTGACACAAAAGCTAAGTGTCCTTCATCTCTATGCAATGTTGACCTAGTGATTATTCTTTTGTTTGGATCACCTATGATTTGTTGAGATGAATGGCCAATGAGGAGTCTTGAATTCTTAGGCACACTTGTTTCGGATTCCTTGTTTACCTCAAGCTCTTGACTATTTGAAGTTTGTCCCAGAGTGCCATCATCTTCATCATCAATCCTCAATTTTTCAAGATTTTGCATTATCTTAACTTTGGGATCTACTTCATCAAATTTCACATGGATAGATTCTTCTATGGTTTTGGTTGATCTATTAAACACCCTATATGTTTTGCTATGTATGGAGTACCCTAGAAAAATACATACCTTAGACTTTGGGTCAAATTTGTCTAATTGAACCCTATCATTTAGAACATAACAAGTGCAACCGAACACCTTAAAATAACTTGTGTTGGGTTTTTCGGTCTTTCCATAGTTCATAAGGAGTCTTTTTCACTTGCTTTCGGACATTTACTCTATTTATAACATAGCATGCCGTGTTAATGGCTTCGGCCCAAAAGTGCTTAGCTATGTTGTACTCATTTAGCATAGTCCTACACATCTCTTGGAGTGTCCTATTTTTTCTTTCAACAACTCCATTTTGTTGTGGTGTTCTAAGAGAGGATAATTGGTGTGTATAACCTTGTTCAGCACAAAAATCCTCCAAGTTCCTATTTCCAAACTCACCACCTCTATCACTTCTAATGATGGTGATTTTGTATCCCTTTTCATTCTCTACTAAAGCACAAAACTTCACAAACACATCAAACACTTTATGCTTATGAGATAGAAAATACACCCATGTATACTTTGTAAAGTCATCAACAATTAAAAAGCAATATGATTTACCTCCTAGACTTTGTGTTTGGGTAGGTCCGAACAAATCCATATGGATAAGTTCTAAAGCTCGAGTGACATTACTTGTTACTTTCATCTTAAATGACAATTTCACTTGTGTACCAAGGATACAAGATTCACATTCCTTATCTTTCTTAAAAGTGCATTTGGGTAGGCCCTTAACTAGATCATGCTTAGTCAATTTTGACAAGTTTTCCATGCTAGAATGTCCTAATCTACGGTGCCACAACCATACATCACAATCACTTTGTGCACTCAAACATGAAACATTTTACATATTCATCTCATCAAAGTTGATGGCATAAACATTCTTATCTCTATATGCAATAAACAAAGTTTCATGCTTCTCATTCCTAACAATGCATTTCAATGATTCAAACATAACATGAAATCCTTTGTCACACAATTGACTAACAATAAGCAAGTTATGTTTCAAACCATCAACAAGATAAACATTAGAAATAGAAAGTGAATTGTTACCAATGGTTCCGAGACCAATAACTCTTCCTTTGTTGTTGTCACCAAATGTAACTTTTCCACCATCATGCCGCTTTAGCTCAATAAATTGATGTGCATCTCTGGTCATGTGTCTTGAGCACCCGCTATCTAAGTACCATGGGGTGCTCTTCCTTACATCCTACACAATGGGAAATACACTAGATTTTGGTACCCAAACACCGTTGGGTCCGAGAAAGTTAGTGTCATAAACATTTTTAACTACCCATGCTAGTCTACCCATTTTGGCCTTTTGTAAGGCACATTTCCCAACCACATGAGACCTATTGCACTTTGAACATCTACGATCATCATTTAGTAATTTCTTGTAACTTAACAAGTTTGCTCCATAACCTATGCCTCTTTTGTTGAGTGCACGTCGTTGTACTCCCAACATCATGTCAAACATTTATTTGCCATTAGTGAACTTATGCTCCGTGCTAGTCAAGTCCTCTACTTCCTTGACTAAGGCATCTCTCTCCTCTATGACTTCATTCAAGTCATTTTGGAGATCATTGATGGTCTCATTTTATGACTCTATCTCACTAATTGCTATGGTTAGGCTCTTTTTGAGTTGTTTGGTCTTTTTGACCTCCTTTTCCAACTCTTTCTTAAGCTCATCAAGATTTGGAGCATCATCCAAATCATCAATATCATCAAAGTTAAAAGGGTTAGAATTTACCTTGCCTTGTGCCATAAGACAAAGTATTGCCTTCTCACTTTCCGATTCGGATTCCAAACTTGATGATGATGAGTCATCCCAAGTTGCCTTGAAGCTCTTTTTTCCTTTCTTCTTGTGAAACACCTTCTTGGATTTGCAATCCGCCTTGATGTGACCCAGTTTGCCACAACCGAAGCATATGGTTTCATTTGACTTTCCTCCCTTGCTTCCACTTCGAAACTTCTTCTTATACTTGTCTCGCTTGTACATGGCCTTGTTGAGCTTTCTTGAAAGCATAGCTACTTCCTCCTCAAGATCATTGTCATCACAAGATTTTTTATCTTCAATGATCTCTACCGATGCACTAGGGGAGCTATTTGCCTTCAAGGCGATCTCTTTTCTTGAACTCTTTGTACCTCCACTTAATGCTTCCAATCTTGCTCGATCTTTAAGTTCGAATTCATGGACCGTTAACTCTCCACACAATGCATCGAATGTGTTGTCTTCAAGATTTTGTGCCGATTGGATAGCATACTTCTTGGCATCCCATTCCTTAGGCAAGCCTCTAAGGAATTTGTATACCGATGTCTCTTGATCATAATTCTTTCCAAGATTCTTGATCTCATTCAATAGTTTAGTGAACCGTGTGATGGTGGAGGCTATATCTTCATTGGATCCAACTCGGAAGGTCTCATAATGTTCCTCAAGGATCCTCAACTTTGTCTTTTTCACTTGCATGGTACCTTCACAGTGGACCTCAAGCTTTTCCCATACTTCCTTGGCCGTTTGACAAGCACTCACTCAGTTAAACTCATTTTCACTTAATGCATAAAATAGGTGATTCATGGCTTGATCATTTGAGAGCTCACTCTTGATCTCCTCGGCGGTGTACTCTTTCAAAGGCTTATCCGGTGGAGTGTAGCCACTTTCAATTGCGTCCCAAAAGAATATATTTTGTGCTCTTATGTAAAACTTCATCCTCACTTTCCAATGAGTGTAATTGGTTCCATCAAAATACAGAGGCCTACTCGAGGTGTTGCCTTCCCTAAAGCGAGCAGGATTTAAAGTTTGCATCCTTGCACAAAAACACTCAAAGATACGTTAGTAATGCTTTGAGCAATAACCCGCTCTGATACCAATTGAAACCACACCCAAGAGGGGGGTGAATTGGGTGTGTCGAGAGGTTATTGCCTTTTTGAATTTTTATGCATAAATAACAATTAATGTCTATGCTATGCAAGTAAACGGGATAGAAGAGATGGAAAGTGACACACGATTTATAGTGGTTCGATCTAATGATCTACATCCACTACCTAACCTCCCCGGTTAGGATTTTTAAAACCTCACTTATATTCCAAATAAGTGTTACAACCTAAGCATACAAGCCTAGAATGTCTAATTACAATTAGGACTTCCTATCTAGTCGCAACTAGAGTTTTTGCCTAGCCTCTACTAGGTCTTCCCCTTTGACTTAGATTCCAGTAAGTCTTACAATCGTACAATTTCAACAATTTGCTGGAAAATAATGAAGTACACTTTACAATATAAAGTGGTATCAAATTCAAACACTAGCAAGCCTCCTATTGCCTAACAACTCTAATGCATGCAAGTATGAGAATGAATGGAATATGCAAAATATGTCACTGATTTTGTTGCAAATCTCAAGTGTGAAATCGTTTTAAAATCTAATGTATTAGTGCAAAACCTATTTTAAAGCTAAGAACAATAGTTTAACAAAAAACAAGTTTAAGTGCAAAACTTTTGTTCAAAATCAATCTTAGGGTTTAATAAAATAAGTTTAATTGCAAAACCCAAGATGAAGGTGTTCAAACACACAATAAATTGATTTTTAATTCAAACACACAAAACTATGTAGATTAAGCACAAGTAAGATGCTAGAACAAGGACTTTCTTACAACCAAGAAGATGACAAAGGAGATCAGCTTTGAAGAGATTCTTGTACTCCTTTGGAAGCCTCAAAAGTGCTAGATTTTGGAGTTAGTGGACAACAACAAGAATCTCCTTTGTCTCCTTCATAAAATCAAAGTTCTTCTCTTTGAATATTTTGAGCTTTTGAGTGTGTTTCTTCCTCGTTATGTGAAAACCATGTTCTTGGTGGTTTTATAGTGTTAGGTATCTCATTGTGACAGTTTGTGACCATTCTAGGGATCCAAGGGTCCAGAATTCATCAAGAATTCAAATTAAAGTTCATTTTTTTAGCTTTTTAAAAAAGCTGTCAAGTGGGCAATTGGCGCGCTAATGCTGAGACCTAGCGCGCTAACTCTGCACTTAGCGCACTAATGGCAGCATTAGCGCGTTAACTGCAGGGAGCTCAAAATAAATATTTTATCCCTTTGTGTTAGCGACCCTTAAACACGTCCGGGACCCAACCAACCCTTATATAACATGTTATACACATTTCTTATGGGTCATTAAGCCTAATTGGATGGTCTGGATATTTTTACAAATCCCGAAAACTGAAAATCACAATTTCATAACGTGCGAGGGACTTTTCTGCAAATTTGTAGTTTTTCTTCTCAAAAACCTTTCAAAAACAAGTTTTTGTATTTCGAAAACTTCAACAATGATCTCCAATATGCAAATGACCATTAACACATAGTCTCAAATTGTTTAAACTCATAGACCTAGTCATGTGTTAAAATTTCATTTTGAAATTTCAAGTTACCTCATGACTTTTGAAAATTAGTTTAAGAAACTTGATATGCATGGACTAATGCATTTGTCTTGCGTGAAAGAATTTGAATACCTTACATCAAAATTACAAATTGTAGTTCGATCTTTCGTCTTCATTCCTTCATGAATGCCGAGTCTTGAACTTGTGTGGCTTGAATACCCGTGATGTGTTGTTTTGCATCCTTTAACAAAAATTGAAATACACTTGATATTGATTAGTACATTTTCACTTTGTTTGTTTCCATCAAAATCCCAGTCGGAGTTAGAGTGACTAACCACTTAGTCCGACACCATTGAGAGCATCAGGGTTTGAATTAAGCCTTCTAGGCTTGTGCTTGAACTGCACATCATATCATACTCCGCCAAGAAGTCCAGCTACCTTGCTTACTTTTGGATGAGATTCTTCTGGGTTATGAAGTAGGTGATTGCAGCATTGTCTGTGCGCGCAAGGAAACTCATCCCAAGCAAGTAGTGCCTCCAAATTCTGAGGGCATGCACCACAACAAACATCTCCTTCTCGTGAGCTAGATATCGATGTTCAGCATCCTTCAGCTTCCTGCTCTCAAAGGCAATGGAGTGTCCCTCCTGGACAAGCACTACCCCCCAAGGCCCTATTTGAAGCGTTGGTATGGAATTCGAAAGGGAGTTTGAAGTTTCGTAGAGTCCGCACTAGTTTAGAGGAAATGACCTGCCTCAATCTCTCCATCGCCTAGTTGCACTTCTCAATCCATGACCATGCACGATCTGTCTTCAAAATATCTGTCAGCAGTGCCACCTTCCTCGAGTTGCCTTCAATGAACCGCCGATAATAATTCACCAAGCCAAGGAATGATCAAAGTTCAAGGACTTTTGTGTGGTTGGGCCACTCCACAATTGCACGAATCTTCTCTGGTTCCATCAACAACTTCCCCTGAGTTACAATATGGCCAAGAAAAGTGATGGTTTGCCTTGCAAACTCACACTTTTCTTTTTTTACAAACAGCTAGCTAGTTCGCAAAGTAGTCAAAACTTTCCTTAAGTGATCAACATGATCTTGGAGGTTCTGACTATATACAATAATATCATACAAATAAATGACTACAAATCGATCAATAAATTCCCTCAATACATCATTCATCAAATGACAAAAATGTGGCAGGGGCATTTGTGAGACCAAAAGGCATAACAAGATACTACAACGAACCATACCTCATCACCATGGCCATTTTAGGTTCATCTCCAGGAGCAATACGAACTAGATAGTACCCTGATAGCAAGTCCAACTTGGTAACGTATGAGGCATCAGACAAGCAATTGAACAGATCCGCCACCAAGGGAATAGGGTACTTGTTCTTCACTGTGAGCTTGTTCAAAGCCCTGTAGTCGACGCACATTCGAAGGGACTCCTCCAATTGCTTTCTCAGCTCCTCCAACTCCTTAGAAGCCATTCGATAAGGGGCCTGGGCTAGTGGCTTTGAGCCCGGTACAAACTAAATAGTATGATCAATTATTCTCTATGCTGGTAGATGCTTTAGCAACTCTAGAGGCATGACATCTTTGAACTCCTCCAGCACACCAACCTCCACATCAGGGACCTCCACCAATGCTGCCAAGTAAGTTTTCTGCCCTTTTCTCAGATCATCTTTGATTTGAATCATTGAAAGATGGGTCTGTTTGTCACCTTCCTTCCCTATAGCATCACCAACAGTAGATACAAAGCAAGGACGGGACTTGTTCATAATGAACATTCAACTTAGAAAAGGCATTAAGGCAACACTCCTCAAATAGAGAAAATCGTTCCCTAGAATGATGTCAAAATCATCTAGAGGAACTGCCATTAGGTTTATCTTCCCTTCCCAAGATCCAACCTTGATGTCAACATTAGAGGCCATACGTTCAATTTGCATGGCCTCTAAATTAACAGCTTTCATGCGACTGGAATTTTCAGCAAGTGTAAGCTTCAGCTTGGTCACCATATGATCTGCCACGAATGAGTGTGACGCCCCCAAATCCACCATAGCAAGGACCTTGCGTTGGTTCACCATCGCCTCCGCGTAGAGCAAACACTTCGATTTAATTGGCCTTGCTTGTTGAATGGCATTCAACAACTGTAATGGGTTCATCTGAGTCTCAGCAGTATTTTCTGCAATCAAAGCATAAATCTTCTCATTCTTTGGACACTCCCGTGCTCGATGAGGCCCCTTGCAAATGAAATAACCCTTTAAGGATGATGAGGGTTGTGCATCTGCTTTGGGTGTCGGTTTCGAGTTCGGCTTCTACGAAGGAAATTACTTCTTTTTGCCATTCTTTGAGTACTCCTTATGGGCTTCTTCTCCTTGTTCTTCCCTTCCGAATGCAAAGAACTAGTCTTGAAATCAATAAGACTATTACCAGCAGTAATCGCTCCATGTAAGTCCTTCACACCTTACTTCCTTAGCTTAGCTTGAGCCCACATCTGCAAGCCAGTTGTGAAATTGAAGAGTTTATCCTACTCTGACATGTTCTTGATGTCTAACAGCAAAAAGGAAAACTCCTTTACATACTCCCGAACAGAGCCTGTCTGCTTTAGCTTTCGTAAAGCCTCCCTCGCTTGCCAAGCTGCATTAGTGGCAAAGAATTGATCCTTCAATTCCTGTTTCAGTACATCCTACTCAATGATCTTCGGCCTCCCAGCAGTGGTATCATCAACAACTCTGGTTCTCCACCAAATCTTGGCACCTCCCTCCAAGTGCATTAAGGTTAGGATGACTTTCTGATCATCTAGTATCCGCACCGTGGCAAAGTATTGTTCCATGTCCCAAAGAAGTTCTCTAATTCTTTGGCACTTCGCTTACTAGAGAACTTCTTTGGTTCAGGAACTTTGGGCTTAGGTACCTTTGCTGCCTCCACAACATCTCAGGTTTCGCCAATAGCCTTCTTGAGAAGAATCACCTCTACAGCAATAGTCTCTGCTAGGTCAGTCGTAAGCTCGCTAACTGCACAAACATTAGCAACTAGCTCATCAAAATGAGCCTCCCAACTAGAGACCATCCCCATATGAGACTCCTCTCTAGCCACCAACGAAGCAATGAGTGCTTCCAAGCCTCCAACTCACTCCGCCAAGGAAGCGCTCTGAGCATCCTCCTTTTGCACATTGAGTGTTGCCAAGAGCTATTCCAAGTGAGACACCCTTTCACTTTGATCCACAGCTGCTCGAGTCACCATCGTCACTAAACGAGGCTCTGATACCAATTGTCACGGGGTCACTAATGAGAGGGTTTACCCTAAGGAAAATTTTCTCACTCAATGCCACTCTGTGGTGCCTAAAAGCCACCTTAGTTCAACACTCCAATAAAACTCACAGTAACAATCAATAATAAGCAAAAAAATGAGCTTTACTGATCTTTGATTGATGGGTTAGAACTCTACCACCTTATGCTTCCCCAAGCATAAAAGGTTGGCTTTATAGAAAACAGTCTGAAGTTACGTAACCGAATGGACACATGTCTTAGTTTACAAGCATCAAAAACTGAGTAAAACAAGTCACACTCCCATGAAGCCAAGCAGTTGCCTAACTGCTTGCCTCCTTTGCTGCCACCTGGCCTCATAACTGCCATGACCACCTGGTTAATAGGCACATCTTCTATGTGCTAGGGACTTGCTTGAACGTGCCCTGGTCATGCTTTGAGCCATGACCAAGGTAGTTACATAATCACCTAGGAATTACCATGCTTGACTTGGTCCATCTAAGCTAAGGGACGCTCCTCGATTTCAGCATCGTGCTTGGTGGTGCCTACCTGAGCTTAGGCACCCTTAGGTATGTACCGGAGCCTGGCTGATTCCGGGTCCTACTGGCATGGAGGTGGTTAAATGATGGTCTTTGGGCAAGGCCTTGACATGCATGCCCAAGGCCTTCATTAGGGTCACACCTTGCCTTCCTGCCCATACCCCCCAGGAGAGGTCTCCCTCCTATAGTAGATGTTAAGTTGTTCCTGGCCCTCCAATAGGGAACATCCAAATGTGAGACCAATCATACTTTAAGTTGGTCAGCGCTAGAGTCAAGGAAAGTCAACTGTGCTCCTGCCAAGGTCTTGCCTTGCCCGTACCAAGGCGTGACCTTGCTCATGGCAAGGTATGTGCCAAGCTTTTGCTAAGCTACATGCCAACTTGTCGCTATGCTCGCATCAAGTCATCGTTGTGCTCACACTAAGGAGAGCGCCTTGCCCACGCACGTGCTCACTTAGGTACGCTTTATGCCAACTTAGGTACATGCCCATGCCCACTTAGGTACGCGAGTTGTGCCCGCTTAGGTAAGTGCAGTGCCCGCTAAGGTACGCACCATGCCTTACTTAGGTACGAGTCGTGCCCGTTAAGGAACGCGCACTGTTCTTGCTAAGGAAAGCGCGTCGTGCCCGCAAAGGTACGCGCCCATTCGCTCTTAGGTACACACGCCTGTGCTCGCTTAAGTTTGCGTCGTGCCCACTTAAGTAAACACCGTGCCCGCTTAAGTACGCGTCGTGCCAACTTAGGTACGTATCGTGCCCACTTAGGTAAACATCGTGCCCACTTAGGTACGCGTAATGCCCACTTTGGTAAACACCGTGCCCACTTAGGTGTGTACCATGCATTGAACCCCAATCCATCACCTGAGTCCCCCCGAAGCCTTCCTAGTCCGCCGAGACTCAGTCATTTGTTGAGTTATCCTGCTGCCCAGCCCAACATACTTTGATCCAGCTATTTGGGTGGTAATAGTAGGCCATTATCTTACCATCGAAAGTTGATAGGGCAAAAATTTGAATGATGCGTCACTAGCACGAAGGCCTTGCGATCCGTCGAGTTATCATAAATCATCAGTAAAATGGGTAGAGCCTGCGTTGACCTTTTATCTAATAAATGCATCCCTTTCGGAAGTCGGGGTTTGTTGCACATATTAGCTCTAGAATTATTATGGTTATCCTAGTAGCAGGTACCATCAAACAAACTATAACTGATTTAATGAACCATTCGCAGTTTCACAGTTTGAATTTCTTCATACTTACACATGCATGGCTTAATCTTTGAGACAAGTATATGACTACTGGCAGGATCAACCAGGTATCATTCCTCTACGACACCGGTAACACCCGCAATGCCCATCCTTACTAGGGAAGGAGAGAACATTGATGAGAACGTGCGGTTGTCTTTTATATAAACATAAAAATCGATGGCGAGTGGTGATGCCCACTCATCGAACAATAGCCGTCTTCCATACCCATAAGCACGAATGAGCACAGTGTACCAATCTCTCATTGCGCTTGGCAATTAAGGGTTGGAAGCACTGTACCCACTACGATCTTCCTCTTTACCCCATCGTTACAACATTGCTTGTAAACAACACAAGAACTGAAGGGACGTCCAATGCCGAATTGTCATTAGGAAAAAATGAAGAAGGATTGCACGTTCATGGTTCGCCATACTAGAGGAGAGCCCAAGACCCAAAATCCCAATACCACTCACACGCTATGACGTTCGCAATTGAGTAGGTCCCCATCACATCCAACGCAAATCCATAAGAAATGTAGAGAGGCGACGAAGGAGATACACAAAGGGATCACTGAATGTCAAAATCATGAACATGAATAGCCAACTTGAGCCGCTTGCCAAGCTTATATACCAAAGTCAAGACCCAAGCTTGGACAACGCAAGAAGCCAATTAATCACTAAGCCCCATTGCTTACATCTGGCAAGGAGCGAAATGATTCTAGGAGCCGCAAGATCCCCTGCTAGCCTAACGCCCAAGTTGAAACCCAGTTATGTGTTGGCCGCCACGCAATTGTGACGTGACCTTGCATGGACTGATCGCAACCTGAGAAAACACGTGGCAAATGATATCTGGAATAGCTCCTACGCAAAACCATACCCAACGAAGATGTAAGCAATGGGACAATTCTCACGAGAAGTGGCGGGTGTTTCCTCGTAAACTCGGAGCTCAGTGTCGAAAACACCGTCTGAACTGTCGCATCCACCCACCGTTCGGGACAACACGCTGCATCCATGTCGGGCCAAAGGGGAGGCCCAAACAAATCGCTAGTATTCATGCATGCAACCACACCATCTCGAAGGGGGATGGCAAGGAAAACGCTAATTTCACTCTGTCCCCCCTCTAGCACCTACCTCCCTTATAGTAGATGTTAAGCCATTCTCTTACCTCCAGAAGGAAACATCCCAAATTGAGACGAAGCGTACTCGGCCATAACTTTTTGTACAAAAATGATCAAAGCAAGAGCTTGTGACCGTTGGAAAGCTTATGGAATGAAGAAATTTATTGGGTATTAAAAAAATATTCACTAAAAAGAAATAAGTTTTAATATTTTTTAATTAAAAAAATTGAAGATAAATGCTAAAAAATACAAAAAAATATGAAAACAATAATTCTTGTTCATGTATATAGAATATTTTTTAATTACATTCTTGAATTACTTCAATTTAACTTGGACAAGTAATCATCGAGTGCAGGCTACAAAACATGATGAAAGTAGAATGAATGGGCGTCATGCCAAGCATTTTCAAATCACATTTGGCCGATGCATACCTATCTGGACCTATCGGCTAAAGTGCACCTTGTATGCCTTGGCATGCCTTGACATGCCTTTGGTAAGCTTAGGCATGACCCTCGCAAGTCCTTAGCACGCCTTGACACGACCTTGGCATGCCATGGCGTGCCTTCGCACGGCCTTTTTAAGCCTTGGCACGACATTGGCATGCCTGGGCACGACTTTGGGCAAGCCTAGGCACGAACTTGGCATTCCTAGGCACGGCTTTGGCAAGCCTAGGCACGGCCTTTAGCAAACCTAGCCACGCCTTGGCGAGCCTGGGCACGGACTTAGCAAGCCATGGCAAGGCCTGGGCACAGCCTTGGCATTCTTTGCAAGCCTGGGCACAACCTAGGCACGCCTTGGCATGGCATGGGCACGGCCTTGTCATGCCTTGGCAAGCTTGGGCACAACCTTGGGCAATCTGGGGCACAGCCTTAGCAAGGCCTGGGCACAGCTTTGGCATGCCTTGGTAAGCCTAGGCACAGCCTTTGCACGCCTTGGCTAAGCCTTGGCAGCACAACTTTGGCATGCCTTGGAAAGGCTGGGCGCGGCCTTGGGCAAGCCTGGGCACGGCCTTGGGCAAGCCTAGGCACAGCCTTGGGCAAGCCTGGGCACGGCCTTGGCATGCCTTGGCAAGCCTGGGCAAGACCTTGGCACGCCTTGGCAAGGAATTGGGCAAGCCTGGGCACGGCCTTGGCATTCCTTGGCAAACCTGCGCATGGCCTTGGCAAGTCTGCGCGTGGCCTTGGGCAAGCCTAGGCACGGCCTTGGCGTGCCTAGGCACTACTTTGGGCAAGCCTGGGCATGACTGTGGCAAGCCTTGGCAAGCCTGGGCACTGCCTTGGGCAAGGTTAGGCACAACCATGGCATGCCTAGGCACGACCTTGGGCAAGCCTGGGCACGGCTGTGGCAAGCCTTGGCATCGCCTTAGGCAAGCCAGGGCACGGCCTTGGCAAGCCTCGTCACGCCATGACACACCGACCTTGCGTAGGTATTTTAGCCTTTACTCGAACCCTTATTTTTAGAAGGGCGGTGTGGTTGTTGGATGGGAGGAAGGGGAGGGTCGAATCCACACGACAAATGGCTAAATCTTAGTGGGTCATGGCTGCAAGGCCACTCGGCCACTTACAATAACCATCACGTATTTAAGTCATCTGCAAAGGATTCTACCTGCTACTCGTTCAAAATAACACTTCAAGGTGGCCCCCTCGACAGATCCGAAGGCGGGCTTCACCAACGATGCGTGGCCTTGGGGGCCGAGGCCCCTACTGCGGGTCGGCAAGTAAGCGACGCGCACATGCACCGCCTTTCTAGCCTGGATTTTGACTTAGAGGCGTTCAATCGTAATCCAGCACATGGTAGCTTCGCGCTACTGGCTTTTCAACCAAGCGCGATGACGAATTATGTGAATCAACTGTTCCACTCATACTTGGTTGAATTACTATCGTGACACTGTCATCAGTAAAACTAACCTGTCTCAAGATAGTGAAAACGCAGCTCATGTTCCCTATTGGTGGGTGAACAATCCAACACTTGGTGAATTTTACTTCACAACGATAGGAAGAGCCGACATTGAAGGATGGAAAAGCAATGTCGGTATGATCGCTTGGCTGCAACAAGCCAGTTATCCAAGTGGTAACTTTTTTGACACCTCTAGTTTCAAATTTTGAAGATCTAAAGGATGGATAGGCTACACTTTCACATTTTGTATTCGTACTGGAAATCAAAATCAAACGAGCATTTACCCTTTTGATCCACACAAGGATTTTGTTCTCGTTGAGCTTATCTTAGGATACCTGCGTTATCTTTTAATAGATGTGCCGCCCTAGCAAAACTCCCCACCTGACAATGTCTTTCACCCTAATCGACATGCGAGTGTGTCTTAGAACTAAAATGAGGGGCAGTGCCTCGCTTTAGATCCATAAAATAAGTAAAATAATGTTAAAAGTAGTGGTATTTCACTTTCGCCGTCGAGACGGCTCCCACTTATCCTACACCTCTCAAGTCATTTCACAAAGTCGAACTAGAGTCAAGCTTAACAGGGTCTTCTTTCCCTGCTGATTTTGTCAAGCCCGTTCCCTTGGTTGTGGTTTCGTTGGATAGTAGACAGGGACAGTGGGAATCGCGTTAATCAATTCATGCACGTCACTAATTAGATGACGAGGCATTTGGCTATCTTAAGAGAGTCATAGTTACTCCCGCTGTTTACCCATGCTTGGTTGAACTTCTTCACTTTGACATTTATAGCACTAGGCAAAAAACACATTGCCTTAGCATTTGTAGGGACCATCGCAATGCTTTGTTTTAATTAAGCAGTCGGATTTCCCTTGTCCGTACTAGTTATGAGTTGATTGTTAAATGCCCGATGAAGGTCCCCCAAAGGAGTCGTTCCAAGTCTGTCCCCCAACAGGTACGCGGTGGCCCACTCTCGCCGTGAAAGCAACTCAAGCAGTCCTCCAGTAGCAAATGGGTTCAGGACTAGGACCCAGTGCCCAGCCCTTAGAGCCAATCCTTTTCCCGAAGTTACGAATCCATTTTGCTGGCTTTCCTTGCATAAATTCTTCCATCAACCAGAGGTTGTTCACCTTGGAGATCGGATGTGGATATGAGTATGACTGGATGCGAACGTTACTTGATCCTCAGGTTCTTCAACGGCCGCCGTGGGCACACCAGATACCACGCGACGTGCGGTGCTCTTCCAGCCACTAGACCTTACCTCTAGTTGTGCCATTTCCAGGTTAGTAAATCTGTTAAACAGAAAAGATAACTCTTCTTGAAGCCCCCATCGACGCCTCTGGACTCCCTGACGTTGCCATCAACCGTCCTGTCCCAGTTCAGGAATTTTAACTCGATTCCCTTTTGAAGCTCGCACGAAACGCACTTTCGGACGGAGTTACCCAACCTTTATGATCGACTTACCCAAATGCAAGTGCGGTTCACATGGAACCTTTTCCCTCTTCAGCTTTTAAAGTTTTCATTTGAATATTTGCTACTACCACCAAGATTTGCACTGATGGAAGCTCCGCCCTGGTTCACACCCTGAGTTTTGCAGCTATAGCCAAACCATCCTACTCATTGGGGCTTGACGATTGCCCCGACGGCCAGGTGTGGGTTGCGCGCTTTAACGCTATCCATTTTGGGGGCTAGTTGATTTGGAAGGTGAGTTGTTACGCACTCCCCAGCGGATTTTGACTTCCATGACTATTGTCTTACTGTCTTAATCGACCAACACCTTTTGTGGGTTCTAGGTTAGGCACCGTAACCCGTATTTCGGTTCATGCCAATCGCCAATTCTGCTTACCAAAAATGGCCTACTTAGAGCAGCAACTATCGCTCCAGGTAAGTCCTTCACACCTTACCTTCTTAGCTCGGCTTGTGCTCATGTCTGTAAGCCAGTTGTAAAATTGAAGAGTTTATCCTTTTCTGACATGTTCTTAATGTCCAAAAACAAAGAAGAAAACTCCTTCACGTACTCCCGAACAAAGCCCATCTGTTTCATCTTATGCAAAGCCTCCCTCGCTTGCTAAGCTGCATTAGTGGGAAGGAATTGATCCTTCAATTCCCGTTCAACACATCCCACTCGATGATCTTTGACCTCTCAGCAGCAGCATCATTGTCAACTCTGGTTCTTCACTAAAGCTTTGCATCTGCCTCTAAGTACATTGAATTTAGGATGACCTTCTGATCATCCAGAGTTCGCACCATGGCAAAGTATTGTTCCATATCCCAAAGAAAGTTCACTAGTTCTTTGGCATTCCGCTTACCAGAGAACTTCTTTCGTTCAGGAACTTTGGGTTTAGGTAACTTTGCCACTTCTGCAACATCCGAGGTTCCACCAATAGCCTTTTTGAGAAGACTCACCTCCACAACAATCGTCTATGCTGTGTCAGTGGTAAGTTTGCTAACTGCACGAACATCAACAACTAGCTTATCGAAACGAGCCTCCCAACTAGAGGTCACCCCCATATGAGATTCCTCTCTAGCCACCAACGAAGTAATGAGTGCTTCCATGCCTCCAACTCGCTTCGCCAAGGAAGAGCTCTGAGCCTCCTCCCTTTGCACATTGAGTATTGCCACGAGCTGTTCCAAGTGAGATACCCTCTCACATAGATCCACAACTGCTCGGGTCGCCACCATCGCCAAACAAGGCGCTGATACCAATTGTCACGGGGTCACTAAAGACAGGGTTTACCCTAAGGAAATTTTTCTCACTCAATGTCACTCCGTGGTGCCTAAGGACCACCTTAGTACAATACACCAATAAATTTCACACTAACAAGTAACAATAGGCACAAAAAGGAGCTTTACTGATATTTGATAAATGGGTTATAACTCTACCACCTTATGCTTACCTAAGCATAAGGGGTTGGCATTATAGAAAACAGCCTGAAGTGGTTACATTACCGAATGGACAAATGTTCTAGTTTACAAGCATCAAAGACTAAGTAAACCATTCCACACTCCTATGTAGTCAAACAGTTGCCTAACTGCTTGCCTCCTCTATTGCCACCTGGCCTCGTAACTGCTATGACCACCTGGTCAATAGGCACATCTTCACTATGCTAGGGACTTGCTTGGACGTGCCTTGGTCATGCTCGGAGTCATGACCAAGGTAGTTTCCTAACCACCTAGGAACTGCCATTCTTGACTTGGTCCATCCAAGCCTAGGAACGCTCCTTGATTTTAGGGTCGTGCTTGGTCGTGCCTAGCTGAACCTAGGTACGATTGGGTGCATGTCGGAGCCCAGCTAAGTTCGAGTCTTACCGCCGCGGAGGTGGTTGCATGATGGTCTTTGGGCAAAGCCTTGGCTTGCACGCCCAAGGCATTCTCTAGGGTCACCCTTGCCTTCCTGCCCATACCACCCCCAGGAGAGGTCCCTCCCATATAGTAGATGTTATGCCATTCCTGACACCCTTCATTATGGAATATCCAAAAGTGAGACTAATCATACTTTGAACTAGTCAACGCCAGAGTCAAAGAAAGTTAACTATGCTCCTGCCAAGGCGTGACCTTGCTCGTGCCAAGGTATGTGCCAAGCTTCGCCAAGGTACGTCCCAAGTTGCCGCTGTGCTCACACCAAGTCACCGCTGTGCTCGCACAAGGGAGAGACCCTTTCCCGCGTATATGCTCATTTAGGTACGTGCGTTGTGCCCGCTAAGGTCTGTGCCGTGCCATACGGTGCCCACTTAGGTACGTGTCGTGCCACACTATGCCCGCTAAGGTACGCACCGTACCCCTCCGTGCCGACTAATGTACGAGTCGTACCACACTGTGCTCGCTAAGGTATGTGACGTGTCACACCTTGCCCACTTAGGTAAACACCATGCCCATTTAGGTAAACACCGTGCCCACTAAGGTAAACATCTTGCCCACTAAGGTAAACACCGTGCCCACTTAGGTACGCACCATGCACTGAACCTCAATTCGTCACCTGAGTCTAAAGCCTTCCGGGTCCACCAAGACTCGGTCATTTGCTGAGTTACCCTGTTGCTCAGCACAGCATACTCTAGTCAAGCTATTAGGATGGTAACAGGACGTCACTTTCTTACCATCGAAAGTTAATAGGGCAAAATTTTGAATGATGTGTCGCTGACACGAAGGGCGTGCGATCCGTCGAGTTATCATTAATCATCAGGAAAACGGGCAGAGCCCGCGTTGACATTTTATCTAATAAATTCATCCCTTTTGGAAGTCGGGGTTTGTTGCATGTATTAGCTCTATAATTACAACGCTTATCCAAGTAGCAGATTCCATCAAACAAACTATAACTGATTTAATGAGCCATTCGCAGTTTCACAGTCTGAATTTGTTCATACTTACACATGCATGGCTTAATCTTTGAGACAACCATATGACTACAGGCTGGATCAACTAGGTATTATTCCTTTGCGACACCACACAATGCCCGTCCTTACTAAGCAAGGAGATAACATTGATGAGAGCGTGCGGTTGTCTTTTTTATAAGCATAAAAATCGATGGCGTGTGGGGATGCCCACTCATCCAACTGTAACTGTCTTCCCCACCTATAAGCACAAACGGGTATAGTGCACCAATTTCTTATTTTGCTCGGCAATTAAGGGTTGGAGGCACCGTACCTGCTGCGATCATTCACTTTACCCCGGCAATGAGCATAGGGAAAGTAAGAGAATCGACTTCAGCAGCCATCATTACATCGCTTGAAACAGCACTAGACTCGAAGGGACGCCCAATGCCAAATTGGCATTGGGAAATAATGAAAAAAGATTGCACAATCATGGTTTGCCACATAAGAGGAAAGACCAAGACATAAAATCCCCTTACCACTCACGCCATGACGTTCGCAATCGAGTAGCTTCCCATCACATCCAACGCAAATTCATGGGAAATGTGCTGGGTGACAAGGAGATACCTAAGGGGATTGTTGGGCGTGAAGATCATAAACATGAATAGCCAACTTGAGTCGCCTGCCAAGCAAATTCCCAAATCGGGACCCGAGCATGGACAAAGAAAGGAGCCAATAAATCACTAAGCCTTATTGCTTACGTCCGGCCAAGAGAGAAATGATTATGGGAGCCGCTCGATCCCCTGCTAGCCTATCACCCAGGTTGAAATTTGGTCAAGTATTGGTCGCCACCCAATCATGACGTGGCCTTGCATGGCTTGATAGCAACCCTAGAAAGCACTTGGCAAGGGATATTTGGAACAGCTCCTATGCCAAACCTTACCCACCGAGGACGCAAGCAATGAGACAATTTTTACGTGTAGTGGCAGGCGTTTCCTGATAAGATTGGCGCTCGACGTTGAAGACACCAGCCGCTCTGCTGTATCCACCTACCGTCTGGGACAGTGTGCTGCATGCTTGTCGGGCCAAAGGGGAGACCCAAACCAATCACTACTAATCATGCATGCGGCCACACCATCTCGTAGGGTGATGGAAAGGAAAACGCTAGTTTCATGTTGTCCCCCATCTAGCACCCACCCCCTTATAGTAGAAGTTAAGTCATTCTCTCACCTCTAGAAGGAAATATCCCAAATTGAGACGAAGCGTACTCGGCCATAACTTTTTGCACAAAAAATGATCTAAGCAAGTGCTTGTGACCGTTGGAAAGCTTATGTAATGAAGAAAATTTTCATGAATTAAAAACATATTCACTTAAAATTTTTTTAATATTTTTAATTAAAAAAATAGAAGATAAATGCCAAAAAATACAAAAAAAAGAAAAAAATTATATTCTTGTTCATGTATGGAGAATATTTTTTAATTACATTCTTGAATTACTTCAATTTAGCTTGGAAAAGTAATCATGGAGAGCAGACCACAAAACATGATGAACGTAGAACGAATGGGTGTCATGCCTAGCATTTCCTAATCACATTTGGCCAATGCATGCCTTGGCTCGACCTATCGGTTAAACCACACCTTTGTATGCCTTGACATGCCTTTGGTAAGCATAGGCATGACCTTTGCAAGGCCTTGGCATGCCTTGACACGACCTTGGTACGCCTTAGCAAACCTAAGCAATGGCCTTGACGAGCGTTGGCACAGCCTTTCAAAGCCTTGAAACGACATTGGCATGCCTGGGCATGACCTTGGGCAAGCCTGGGCACGGCCTTGCCACAGCTTGGCCAAGGCCTGGGCTCGGCCTTGGGCAAGCCTGGGCACGGCCTTGCCACAACTTGGCCAAGGCCTGGGCTCGGCCTTGGGCTAGCCTAGGCATGGCCTAAGGCAAGCCTGGGCCTGACCGTGGGCAAACCTCGGCATGTCTGGGCACGGCTTTGGGCAAGCCTGGGCATGGCCTTGGCATGCTTGGGCACGGCCTTGGAACGCCTTGGCATATATTGGCAATCCTAGGCCTAGCCTTGGCGAGGCCTTGGTCAAGCCTGGGCACGGCCTTGGCATGCCTTGGTAAACATGGCACAACCTTTGGCAAGCCTGGGCATGACCTTGGCGTGCCTTGGTAAGGCTTTGCACGACCTTGGAATGCTTGGGCACGGCCTTGCCACGCCTTTGCAAGGCCTTGGCAAGCCTGGGCACGGCCTTGGCATGCATGGGCATGACCTTGGCTTGCCTTGGCAAGCTTGGGCACAACATTGGGAAGCCTTAGCACGACCTTGGCATGCCTTGGAAAGCCTGGACACGGCCTTGGCAAGCCTCGTCACGCCACGACACCCTGACCTTGCGTAAGTATTTTTACCTTAGCTCGAGCCCTTATTTTTAGAACGGTGGTGCGGTTGTTGATGGATAGGAGAGAGAGGGAAGGTCGAATCGATGTAATAGAGGGGTGAATCTCAGTGGATCGTGGCAGCAAGGCAAACTCTGCCACTTACAATTCCCCATCACGTATTTAAGTCGTCTATAAAGGATTCTACCTGCTGCTCATTTGAAATAACACTTCAAGGCGGCTTGCGCGATTGATCCGACGTGTTGGCTTTTACCAACGATGCGTACCTTTGGGGGCCGAGGCCCCTACTATGGGTGAACAATCGAACACTTGGTGAATTCTGCTTCATAATGATAGGAAGAGCCAACATTGAAGGATAAAAAAACGTCGCTATGAACGCTTGGCTACCACAAGCTAATTATCCCTGTGGTAACTTTTCTGACACCTCTAGCTTCAAATTTCGAAGATCTAATGGATCATTAGGCTACGCTTTCATAGTTCGTATTCGTATAAGAAATCAAAATCAAACGAGTTTTTACCCTTTTGTTCCACACGAGATTTCTGTTCTCGTTAAGCTCATCTTAGGACACTTGCGTTATCTTTTAATAGATGTGCCGCCCTAGCCAACTCCCCACCAGACAACATCTTATGCATTGATTGACATGCAATCGTGTCTTGGAAATAAAATGAGGGGCAGTGCGCCGCTTCAGATCCATAGAATAAGTAAAATAACGTTGAAAGTAGTGGTATTTCACTTTCATCGCTGAGACGACTCCCACTTATCCTACACCTCTCAAGTCATTTCACAAAGTCGGACTAGAGTCAAACTCATTAGGGTCTTATTTCCCGTTGATTCTGCTAAGCCCATTCTCATGGCTGTGGTTTCGCTAGATAGCAAACAGGGACAGTGGGAATCTCGTTAATCCATTCATGTACGTCACTAATTAGATGACAAGGCATTTGGCAACCTTAAAAGTATCATAGTTACTCCTGCCGTTTACCTGCACTTGGTTAAATTTCTTCACTTTGACATTTAGAGCACTGGGCAAAAATCACATTGCGTTAACATCTGTAAGGACCATCGCAATGCTTTGTTTTAATTAAACAGTCAGAATCCCCTTGTTCGTACTAGTTCTGAGTCGACTGTTCGATGCTTGAGGAAGGCCCCCGAAGGAGCCGTTCTAAGTTCATTCCCTGATAAGCACGTGGTGGTCCGCTCTCACTGTGAAAGCAACTCGAGCAGTCTGCTAGCAGCTGGCAGGTTTGGGACTAAGACCCCCGTGCCCAGCCCTCAATGAAAATCTTTTTCCTGAAGTTACGGATCCATTTTGCCGACTTCCCTTGCCGACATTCTTCCATCGATTAGAGGTTTTCACCTTGGAGACCTGATGCAGTTAAGAGTACGAACGAGCTCGAACGGTACTCGGTCCTCCAGATTTTCAAGGGCCATCTGTGACGGCCCCAAGTTCCACAACCCTAGAATCGGGCGCCGTCCAGCCTGGACCCGCACGAACTCCAGAGCTAATCCCATCGAGTCATTTATTATTCATTTGAAAAGTGAAGTCAATTAACTAGCGAGTTATCAAAGTATTAAGCAGAAGCAATTAATCTCAACTAATCAATCAACTTCGAAATCTCTAAGTTAGGATAAAAACCTAGGGTGTGGGAACCCTATATATCATATCTACCATGTAAAGCAAAAAGAGTATCATCCAAGTCATAATATCCAAAAAATCTCCCAACCCATAACCCCATGTACAAAAACAATATAGGTAACTAATACAACAAAAAAGTCACCTATGTCAGCAGAGGATGGTCGGTCAAAGTATATCGCCTAACTGCACAGCCTTTCCTTTGCTGGATTGCGGATCTGCACTCTGTTAAACACAAGAATGACGAGCCAGGTAGGTAACGCCAAGCAGGAACAACAATAAATACAGTATTTCGAATTAAATAAATGAACAGTCAATTTATGCAGATAGAAAGAAAAGGACAAGGAACGCATGAATATATAAAGACTGTGAATAAATAAATAAGCAATCGAAATTGAGTGTCACGGGATACAAAGGAAAGGCACAAGTGGTCACGACCAATTAAAGTCGTTAAGTCGAGGAAAAAATCTCCTCAAAGGCTAGGAGTTGAGGACAAAATCTCCTCTAAGACCCCTACACGAATGCAGAGTCCCCAACAATCTAGTGGAGAACTCTCACCCCATACATGTCACTACAACCAATCACGTATCCCCAGCAGTAAACCCCGGTATATTACACCGCGAGCCCAGAATTCTGTAAGGATCACGCTTGACACACTTGCCTTAGGACAACTCATGTGAATGGAATATCAAAAAAGGTATTGAAACAATATCAATAAATAATTCAAAGCTCAAGAAATAACTGTAGTGTTCCTCAATGGTTTACTTACCTCGATCCAAGCTAATTCGAGCTAACACGGACTCTGACACGTCCCTTACGGTCCCCGTGTGTATAATAATATTGATAACGTAATGTATATCAGTTTTCTTGATTTCCTATGATTTTTTTCAAATTTCTAGCTATTTTTGCCAAATTTCGTGTTTTTTCAAGGAAAAAACCCCGACATAACGACTAGCAAAAATCACGAATATTTCATTTTTCATAGAAATTCATAAATTTCTCTTTATTTGATGAAAATAGAATTTTCTGGAATTTTCTAGAATTTTTCTTGAATTTTTCCTATTTTTTCTGGAATTTATTTCAATTATAATCATTGTTAATATATTTAATTGAAATAAATAATTTTTATTAATATAATAATAGGTGGGTGGGTCACGGGTCGGGTCAGGATCGGCCTGACTGGGTCTGACCAGTCATACCCGATCCAACCGTGTCAGACTGGGTCAAACCGGTCCACCGGCGTCGGACCCGGTCCACCAGGGTCAAACCCGGTCTGACCCGATTAACCCGAGTCTGACCCAAACTAGGTCGGGTCACCTTGACCTGGCCTTGTTCTTTCTTCTTCTTCGTTGGTTTGCTGTTTCCAGCAACCAACAGTGCCCCTTTTTATTTTTTTTTGCATCAACACAACAACATTCAACACCCACATCACCACCATTTTCACCATCTAAATTCACGATCCCCTCAACAACAACCTCGACAACAAATCTCGGAAACAACCACAACGACAACACCAAACAATGAAATCAATCCTTACCTGAATCTCGTCTTGACGTCGCGTCTACGCTCTCCGTGAATCGTCGTTCTCCTCTCCTTGGTCTCTCCTTCTCTCGGTCGATTCTCCCTTTCTCCAATTTTTTTGATCGAAAATGGAGAATGTGGTGACGGTGGTGTGTTGATATTTGGGTATTTTGGTCAAATGACCAAAATACCCCTCACCCTTATCCATACCTTTTTGGTCATTTTGCAGTCACCTCCACCAATTTTAATGACTCCAATAGGTGACTCTGGGTTGACTTTGGTCTTTTGATCTCATCCATTTCAAACAACACTTCGAGTTTTCCCTCAAGTATTCTTGCACCCAACTCATAACACTAATTTTGTTCGTCGCGTCACACAGATGTACCGACGTAACAAACGGACTTTACACCCTTTTAATTATTATTTATTTTATAATTTTGTCAGTGTTTCTAATTAAATTTATTCCCCAGACTACCAACGCTCGTACACAATACCTTTACACGTCAAAAACTTGAAATTGCACAAATAAAATATAATATAATACAAACACCATACAAAAGTAACATACCTCGGCATCGATGTCTAAGAATTGATGACTGTACCACGGCGTAGGCCCACATATCACCTGTATTGACACATGGCACGGGTTAAATTTTTAGTGTCGTTACAGTCTTCCCAACTAACTGAAATTTCGTCCTCGAAATTTAAAGGAAATTAAAGGAAAGACTTACAGAACTCAGAAGAGGTAGGGGAAACACTCGCGCATATATGACTCCAGCTCCCAAGTCAGCTCCTCGTCCCCATGGTACTGTCACTTGACGAGGATTGATGGGATCTCTTTGTTCCTCAGGGTCTTGACCTTGCGGTCTACAATCTGGATAGGCTGCTCGTTGTATGTGACATCCTCCCTTTGGCCTATCTGGCTTAAATCTACTGTAGGTCGTCTGCCCTCCTTGGACCTATCCAGTCGCAATATCGATATGTGAAAGACAGGATGAATCCCTGACATTGAAGGTGGTAACTCTAGCTCGTGCGCGACCTTGCCTACCCGTTTCACTACTCTGGACAGACCAATGAACCTTGGCGCAAATTTTTCCTTGATCCCAAACCTCTTATGCCCCTTCAATGAAGATACTTTCAAATATATAAAGTCCCCGACTTGATATTCTAACTCCCTGTGATACAAGTCATAATACTTCTTTTGCCTCTCCTGCGCACCCTTCAGTCTCAAACGGATCTGGCGTATCTTCTCTGTGTGATCTACCACAATCTCTGACCCAATCGCTGCCACATCCTCGGGCTCCACCCAACAAGATGGAGATCGACATGGCCTCCCGTACAATGCCTTAAATGGTACCATGCCGATATTAGCCTGATAACTATTATTATATGCAAACTCACACAGATGAAGGAACTCCTCCCAAGATCCACTGTACTCTAACATACACATCCTCAGCATATCTTCGAGAATTTGGATCAAACGCTCTGACTGTCCATCAGTCTGTGGGTGATAGGTAGTACTAAGATTCAACTTCATGCCAAACTGTGCCTGCATGATTTGCCAGATCTGCGATGTAAACTGCGACTCTCTGTCAGATACAATTGACAACGGTACGCCATGCAATTTAACAATTTCTCTCGTAAAGCTCTGTCAGTTTGTCTACCTGATGTGTGGTTGAGATCGATATGAAGTGCGCGGATTTAGTTAATCTGTCTACAATCACCCATACGTTATCATGTCCTTGTCGAGATCGAGGTAGTCCACTGATGAAGTCCATGGTAATGTGCTCCCACTTCCACTAAGGAATGGGAAGTGGCTATAATAACCCCCCGGGACTGCGATGCTCAGCTTTAACACACTGAAAAATATCACATCCTCAAATAAAATTAGCAACATCAATCTTCATCCCTGGCCATCAAAAGAGACGACGCACCTCTACGTACATCTTAGTCCTGCCCAGATGAACCGTAAATCGTGAGCGGTGTGCCTCATGAAGTATCTCATTGCGTAGCTCAGCCACTGATTAAATCCATAGTCATCCTCTAAATCTCAGGCATGAGTCCGTCAACTGACTCCAATCCGGATGATCTGAACTCTACGCCAACTTTAAGAACTTCTGATACTGCTTGTCTATCTGCTGACCCTCAAGTACACTCTGTATCGACACTGTCTGAGACCTCATTTACCTACCAATCATTACTCTAATATCGCTCGGCACGTCATCGGTACAAATCCTCTCAACTGCCTCTAGCAAACTGTAATCGTGCATCATGTGACAGGTAACAACCTCTGAGTCTGACCCTCTACGGCTCAATGCGTCTGCAACCACATTAGCCTTCCCTGGGTGGTACTCTAATGAGAAATCATAGTCCTTAAGGAACTCAAGCCATCGCCTCTGTCGCATATTCAATTCTTTTTGCGTGAAGAGGTACTTCAAACTTTTGTGATCAGTAAATAAGACGAATCTCTTCCCGTAGAGGTAGTGGCTCCAAATCTTCAGTGCAAAAACCACTGCCGCCAACTCCAAGTCATGAGTAGGGTAATTCCTCTCATGAATTTACAGCTGTAGGGACGCGTAGGCAATCACTCTACCCTCGTGCATCAGAACACAGCCTAAATCGATCTTAGAAGCATCGGTGTTCACCTCAAAACCCTTCCCTGACTCGGGCAAAACCAAAACTGGTGCGGTAGTCAGTCGTTCCTTCAATGTCCTGAACGCCTGCTCAAAGTCGTTCTTCCACTGAAATCTGACATCTTTCTTTGTCAACTGCGTCATCGATGTCGCTATTCTTGAGAAGTCCTGTACAAAGCACCAATAATAACCTGCCAAGTCAAAAAAACTGCGAATATCTGCCGCTAATCTCGATATAGGCCAATCGTTAACTACCCTAACCTTAGCAGGGTCCACTAACACTCCGTCGGTCCCAACAATGTGACCTAGGAATCCTACCTCTGTCAACCAAAACTCACACTTACTGAACTTAGCGAATAATTGATGCTCTCTTAGTGTTCGTTAAACCAAACTAAGGTGTTCCTCGTGCTCCTCACGAGTCTTGGAATATATCAAGATGTCGTCGATGAACACAATGACGAATCTATCCAAGTACTATCTCAACACTCGATGCATCAAATCCATGAATATCGCTGGGGCGTTAGTCAATTCAAATGGCATGACTGTAAACTGGTAATGCCCATATCGAGTGCGAAATGTAGTTTTCTCCATGTCCTCTGCTCTAATCCTCAGTTAATGGTACCCAGATCTCAGATCAATCTTCGAGAAACACTACGAACCTGTTAACTGGTTGAATAAATCATCGATGCGAGGAAGTGGATACTTGTTCTTCACCATCACCTTGCTCAACTATCTGTAGTCGATGCATAATCTCAAGCAGCCGTCTTTCTTTTTCACAAACAATATCGACGCTCCCCAAGGGGACATACTCGACCGAATAAAGCCTAATCTCCAACAACTCGTTGAGTTATCCTCTCAACTCCTCTAGCTCTCTCGGAGCCATGCGATACGGAGGAATAGAAATGGGTTTGGTCCCTGAGGCCAAGTCAACGATGAAATCGATCTCCCTAAGTGGTGGTAAGCCTGGTAACTCCACTGGGAAAACATCAGGGAACTCACATACTACTGGCACATCCTCCAACCTAGTCTCTACTCTACCTGTCGTATTCAACACGAAAGTGAATGTCTCTATATCTACGCTAGTGGTGACTCTATCCCTGGTGATCGGTAAATTGGTCAAAGTCCCTTGGAAGCTAAACTCCGGATGCCCAAGAATCTGAAACGTAATCCTCTTATACCGTAGCAATGAATCTATGCATGATAAGCACCTAACCAATCCATGCCCAATAGTGCATCGAACTCTAGGAACTCCAACATTCTTAGGTCTGCAGGTAAAGTGCATACCTCTATCTCTACCGAATTGTCAACACACACTAATTTCGGGTAAATTTTGTCCCTAGCAGCCGTGCTAAGGATCAAGGGTCTCTCTAATCGAATAGGTCTCAACCCTAACTCGTCAACCATACGACCCGAAATGAAAGAAACTGTAGAGTTGGAATCAAACATGGTATTCATGAAACGACTACGAATATAAACTGTACCCTCAATCAGGTTCCATGAGGCAGTCGTGTCTGGAGTGGCGATGGCATGTACTTGCTCCCAGCCCAGTGACTGCTCTCAGCCCAGTAGTGGGCAAGCACTGATGAAGTGGCTTAGCTGTTCGCACTTATAGCTTGCTCTTCTCTAAGATCTTGATTTAGACATACCGAGATGTTCGTGTCACTATGCCTGATCGACACTCCGTCCCTAACTGTGTCTCTGATTCTGCACCTAACTAGAAATTTGACCTCTTCATGTTCAAAATTAAAGGTGAGAATTACTCATGATTGAACCTTTTTTTTTTAAATTCAGTTTAATCATTGGGCTTGCATTTGGTAACCTCCATGTTATGCTTCCAAGCATCCGCCTTACTTGAACACCTCCTGAACCTTCACGGTGGGTCTCGAGTTGATCGGCGATCACAACCCGCAATAAACCCGAGTTCTCAATCACTATATAGCTATCGGTAATAGTATAATACATTACAATCAAATAGCTCATATAGTCCAATTTTACATTTTCCAACTCCCTCACTTCCCAACTAAGACTTAAGTTAGGTTCATAGAGTTACATTCTAAGTTAAATAGCTATCCTAACTTACGCTTTCCTATGTCCCAGTGGATTGTGATTTAAATTCAAGAGTCTTTTATTCAACCTTTAGCTCTAATACCAACTGTAACGGCCCCAAGTTCCAAAACCCTATAATCGGGCGCCGCCCGGGCTGGACCGGTGCGAACCCCCGAGCAAATCTCGTCGAGTCGCAAGGGGCCAGTGAGCCTATCCTTACCATTCTCTCATTTATTATTCATTTGAGAAGTGAAGTCAATTAACTAGCGTGTGATCAAAGTATTAAGCGGAAGCAATTAATCTCAACTAATCAATCAACTTTGAAAGCTCTAAGTTAGGACAAAAACCTAGGGTGTAGAAACCCTGTATATCATATCTACCATGTAAAGCAAAGAGAGTATCATCCAAGTCATAATATCCAAAAAATCTCTCAACCCATAACCCCATGTACAAAAACAATATAGGTAACTAATACAACCAAGAAGTCACCTATGTCAGCAAAGGAGGGCCGGTCAAAGTATATCACCTAAATGCACGGCCTTTCCTTTGTTGGACTGTAGATCTACAGTTGGTCAAACACAAGAATGACGAGCCCAGGTAAGTAACGCCAAGCAGGAACAACAATAAATACAACATTTAAATTAAATAAATGAACAGTCAATTCATGCAGATAGAAAGAAAAGGACAAGGAGCGCATGAATATGTAAAGACCGTGAATAAATAAATAAGCAATTGAAATTGAGTGTCCCGGAATACAAAGGAAAGGCGCAAGTGGTCCCGACCAATTAAAGTCGTTAAGCCGAGGACAAAATCTCCTCAAAGGCTAGGAGTCGAGGACAGAATCTCCTCTAAGACCCCTACGCGAATGTAGAGTCCCCAACAATCTAGTGGAGAACTCTCACCCCGTACATGTCATTACAACCAATCACGTATCTCCAGCCGTAAACCCCGGTATAATACACCGCGAGCCCGAAATTCTGCAAGGATCACACTTGACACACTTGCCTTAGGACAACTCATGTGAATGGAATATCAAAAAGGTATTGGAACAATATCAATAAATAATTCAAAGCTCAAGAAATAACTGTAGTGTTCCTTAATAGTTTACTTACCTCCATCCAAGCTAATTCGTGCTAACACGGATTGCGACACGCCCCTTACGGTCCCCATGTGTACAATAATCCTGATAACATAATTTATATCAATTTCCTTAATTTCCTATGATTTTTCCAAATTTTTAGCTATTTTTGCCAAATTTCACCTTTTTTCAAGGAAAAAACCCCGACATAACGTCTCGCAAAAATCCCAAATATTTCACTTTTCGTAGAAATTCCCAAATTTCTCTTTATTTGATGAAAATATAATTTTCAAGAATTTTCTAGAATTTTTCCTGAATTTTTCCTATTTTTCTGGAATTTATTTCAATTAAAATCATTTTTAATATATTTAATTGAAATAAATAATTTTTATTAATATAATAATAGGTGGGTGGGTCGCGGGTCGAGTCTGACCCAACCCGACATGGTCAGGTCAGGACCGGCCTGACCGGGTCTGACCGGTCAAACCCGGTCTACCCGGGTCGGACCCAGTCTGACCCGGTCAACCTGGGTCAGACTTGGTCTGACCCAAACCGGGTTGGGTCACCTTGATCCAGCCCGGTTCTCTCTTCTTCTTCGTTGGTTTGATGTTTCCAGCAACCAATAGTTTTTTTTTTTTTTGCAACAACACAACAACAATACAACAACATTCAACACCCACATTACCACCACATCACCACCACTTTCATCATTTAAATTCACCATCCCCTCAACAACAACCTCGATAACAAATCTTAGAAACAACCACAACAACAACACCAAACAATGAAATCGATCCTTACTAGAATCTCGTCTCGACGTCGCGTCCACGCTCTCCACGAATCGCTGCTCTCCTCTCCTTGGTCTCTCCCTCTCTCGGTCGATTCTCCCTTTCTCCAATTTTTTGATCGAAAATGGAGAATGTGGTGATGGTGGTGTGTTGATATTTGGAAATGACCAAAATACCACTCACGCTATTTGACCAAAATACCCCTCACCCTTATCCATAACTTTTACAAATTTATTGCCTTTTTGGTCATTTTGCAGTCACCTCCACCAACTTTGATGACTCCAATAGGTGACTCTTGGTTAACTTTTAGTCTTTTGATCTCATCCATTTCAAACAACACTCCGAGTTTCCCTCGGGTATTCTTGCACCCGACTCATAATACTAATTTTGTTCGTCGCGTCACACAGACGTACCGACGTAACAATGAGACTTTACAGCCTTTTAATTATTATTTATTTTATATTTTTGTCAGTGTTTCTAATTAAGTTTTTTCCCCGGACTACCAACGCTCGTGCACAACGCCTTTACACGTTAAAAACTTAAAATTGCACAAATGAAATATAATATAATACAAACACCATACAAATCTAACATACCTCGGCGTCAAGGTCCGATAATTGATGACTGTACCATGGCGTGGGCCCACATATCACCTGTATTGACACGTGGCACGGGTTAAATTTTTAGGGTCGTTAAACTATTGGGGACGCAACGAACACCACGTGACGTGCGGTGCTCTTCCAGCTACTGGACCCTACTTCAGGCTAGGTCGTTTCCAGTGTGGGCAGGCTGTTAAACATAAATGATAACTCTTTCCGAGGCCCCGGCCGACGTCTCCAAACTCTGTAACGTTGTTATCAACCACCGCATCTGGTTCAGAAATTTTAACACGATTCCTTTTAGAAGCTCGAGTGAAATGCGGTTTCGGATGGGATTACCCCGACTAACCCATGTGCAAGTGTCGTTCACTTGGAACATTTTCCCTCTTTAGCGTTAAAAGTCCTCCTTTGAATATTTTCTACTACCACTAAGATCTGCATCGACAGAAGCTCCGCCTATGCTCGCACCCTGGGTTTTGCAGCTACCACTGCACCTTCCAACTCATCGAGGCCTAACGATTACCCCGACGATCGAGTGTGGGTTGCTTCCTTCAGTGCCATCCATTTTCGGGGCTAGTTGATTTGGCAGGTGAGTTGTTACACATTCCTTAGCGGATTTCGACTTCCATGATCACCATCCTGCTGTCTTAATCGACCAACATCCTTTATGGGTTCTAGGCTAGCGCGTAGTTGCCCACCGTAATTTGGCTTCCAATTCATCCCGCATCGCTAGTTCTGGTAACCAGAAATGGCCCAATTGGAGCTCTCGATTCCTTGGCACGGCTCAACAAAAGTAGTCGTACGGCCCTACTTATTTAAAGTTTGAGAATAGGTCAATGACGTTGCGTCCCCGATGCCTCTAATCATTGGATTTATCCAAAAGAACTCGCACCCAAACTCCAACTATCCGGAGGGAAACTTCAGAGGGAACCAACTACTAGATAGTTCGATTAATCTTTCGCCCCTATACATAAGTCAAACGAATGATTTGCACGTCTAGATCGCTGCAGGCCTCCACCAAAGTTTTCTGTGGCTTCACTTCGCTTAGGAATAGTTAACTATCTTTTGGGACCTGACATGTATGCACACACTCGAACCCTTCTCATATGATCTAGGTCGGTCGACGGTGCAACCTACTAGGGGATCCCACCAATCAGCTTCCTTACGCCGTACGGGTTTACTCGCCCATTGACTCGTATACATGTCAGACTCCTTGGTCTGTGTTTCAAGATTGGTTGAACGAGGAGCCTACAGGCCAACGCCGAAAACGTGCAGGTACCAGAGGCACGCCGAACGGTGCACCTTCTCACTACGGTAGCAACAACGATGTCGTCACGAGCATAACAACAGCTCAGGCTTTGGTCGCTGCCGCAATCCGCGTCAGTCCGTGCCCAAAGTCGATTGGTGGTCCTACTCTTCACCATTCCGCATCCGACCTGGCAGCATTGTCGGCCCCCATTTGCTTCCCTCTTGAAAATTTCAAGAACTCTTTAACTCTCGTTTCAAAGTCATTTTCATCTTTATCTCGCGGTACTTGTTCACTATCGGTATCTCGCTAGTATTTAGCCTTGAATGAAATTTACTGCCTGATTGGGACTGCTTTTTGAAACAACCTGACTGGCTCACATCTCCTCATGGTGTAACAAGGCCCGGACACGATTGGGCTTTGACCTTCTCTAGTGCTTCCTTCCAGGGGACTTGAACTCGTTCCATCGCTGAGGATGCTTCTACAAACTACAATTCGAATGGTGTGGCCGTTCGATTCTCATGCTGGCTCTTCCTGGTTCTCTTACTGTTACGAAGGGAGTCCAATTAAGTTTATTTTCCTCCGTTTATTGATATGCTTAAACTCAGCGGGTGGCCCCGTCTGACCTACGGTCGTAAGGTATATTGAAAAGGTGCTCCATCCCGATTCGTTCTAGTCCGAGCGCATCACTTGCAAGATAAGGCTTCTCATCCACCATCGCTGATCGTGTCGTCCGAGCGTTGGGACTAATATTTCAGTCAACCACTAACTCATCTCAGGAGGCCAATCTCCACTCCCTAGGTGGTCATGCGTCTCAGGACGCCCAAGCAGAAGTGCCCTCGACAGAAGTGTTGGGCGCAACTTACGTTCAAAGACTCGATGGTTCACGGGATTCTGCAATTCAAACCAAGTATTGCATTTCGTTATGTTCTTCATCGAATTGAGAGCTGAGATATCCGTTGCCGAGAGTTGTTAAAGTTTTCGAAAGAGCGACTTCGCCAAGCGGGCCAGTCACCCGATATGTTGTTTCCATTCTAATATACATTCCTTGGCACTTGACGCGCCAGGTTTTATTCCTCTACTACGGGGGCTTGGTGACCGCCTGTTTCGATCAACTCGCAATGTCAATGGTTCACAGGTCGTTCGGAAGCTATCGACAATGATCCTTCTGCAAGTTCACCTACAAAAACATTGTTACGACTTCTACTTCCTCTAAATTAGAAGGTTAAGTGGACATTTCGTGACGTTGGCGGCGGAAAATCACCGGTGTCGCCGCGATCCAAACACTTCACCAGACCATTCAATCTGTAGGAGCGACAGACGGTGTGTATAAAGGGTAGGACGTAGTCAACACGAGCTGATGACTCGCACTTACTAAGAATCCCTCATTGAAGACCAACAATTGCAATGATCTATCCCCATCACGATGAAATTTTCAAATGTTTCCCAGGCCTGTCGGCCAAGGCTATGAGCTCGTTGAATAATATAATGTAGCACGCATGCGACCCAGAACATCTAAGGGCATCACAGACCTGTTATTGCCTTAAACTTTCATGGCGTTAACAACCATAGTCCCTCTAAAAAGCTGGTCGTGAAGGTGACCTCCACGTAGCTAGTTAGCAAGCTGAGGTCTCATTCGTTAATGAAATTAACCAGACAAAACGCTCCACCAACTATGAACGGTTACACACCACCACCTTTAGAATCAAGAAAGAGCTCTCAGTTTGTCAATGCTTACTATATCTGGACCTAGTAAGTTTACTCGTGTTGAGTCAAATTAAGCCGCAAGCTCTAATCCTAATGGTGCCCTTTCGTCAATTCCTTTAAGTTTCAACCTTGCAACCATACTCCCCCTAGAACCCAAAAACTTTGATTTCTCTTAAGGTGTCGGTGGAGTCCTAAATGCAACATCCGTCGATCCCTAGTTGGCAGTATTTATGGTTGAGACTAGGACGGTATATGATCGTCTTCGAGCCCCCAACTTTCGTTCTTGATTAATGAAAACATCCTTGGCATATGCTTTCGCAGTAGTTCGTCTTTCATATATTCAAGAATTTCACCTCTGACTATGAAATATGAATGCCCTCGACAGTCCTTTTTAATCATTACTTCGATCCTAAAGATCAATGGAACAAGACCAAAATCCTATGATATTATCCCATGCTAATGTATACAGAGCTATGGCTTGCTTTGAGCACTCTAATTTCTTTAAAGTAACAACACCAAAGTCACGACCTAGTCAATTAAAACCAAGAGCGCATCACCGGTAGAAGGGACAGGACGAACGGTGCACACCGGAGGGCAGACCGACTGACCCAACCCAAAGTCTAACTATGAGTTTTTTAACTGAAACAACTTAAATATACACTATTGGAGCTAGAAGTACCGCGGCTGTTGGCATCAGACTTTCCCTCCAATGGATCTCGTTAAGGGAATTAGATTGTAATAATTCTAATTACCAGAATCAATAAGCCCAGTATTGTTATTTATTGCCACTATCTCCCTGTGTCTGGATTGGGTAATTTGCACGCCTGCTGCCTTAGATGTGGTAACCGTTTCTCAAACTCCTTCTCCAGAATCCAACCCTAGTTGTCCATCACCCGTCACCACCATGGTAGGTGTCACAGGGCCAATGAAAGAGGGGTTTTTCACTAGGAAATTTTTCTCTCAATCGAACCTGGAAAGCCTAAGGGCCACGTTAGTTCAACACACCAATACTCGAATTAAAGGGACAACAAGCATTGGCAACAAGGAAACGTTTTTACTAGCTCTTAATTGGGATGACAACTGTGGAACTCTATGCATACATGCCACTCATGCACTCCTATGCATTTTCCCTCTCCTTCTGTTTTTGCTCCACCTAGAGCTCTAGCTTTATAGACTAGCCAACAATCCATTACATAACCGTCCTAGACTAGGTAAAACACCACTTCCTTAGTGGTCAAGGCAGTTGCCGAACTGCCTTGTTCCCTCGCTGCCACCTGGTTCCGTAACCGCCTCCATTACCGGGTCAGTTGCAACATGTTCCTGGTATTCGGGACTTCTTGGTCATGCTTTGGTCATGGCTCCAGCCCATGACCAAGGTAGTTCCCCAACTACCTTGACTTGGTCTACCCACGTTTCAAGGAACGAGGTCCATACTTCTCTAAGGGACAGGGACTGCGTCTCGTGGTGCCTGGCCATGTCCAGGCACGTTGCGTGCTAAGCCGGGGCTCGGTCGAGTCCCACCGGCTCGGGGTGGCCGACCATGGTCCGTGGGTCTTCGCCTTGGCATGGTGCCCAAGGCATGCTCGAGGGCCATCCTTGCTACTCTTACCCATGCCACCCCTAGGAGAGAGCCCACCTACCCTTATAGTAGATGTTAAGCCGTTTCCCCAACTCTAATAGGAAACATCCAAAAATGAGACCAAGCATACTTTGACTAGGGTCAACGCCCGAGTCAAGGAAAGTCAACTACTGTGCCAAGGACTTGCCTTGCCCATGTCAAGGCATGACCTTGCTCGTGCCAAGGCATACCGTGCCAACCCTTGCCAAGCCTTGCCCGTGCCAAGCCTTGCCAAGCCTTGCCAAGTCTGCCTGTGCCTTGCTAAGCCTTGCCCGTGCCTTGCCAAGCCTTGCCTAGCCTTGCCCAGCCTTGCCCGTGTCTTGCAAAGCCTTGCCAAGCCTTGCCCGTGCCTTGCCCAGCCTTACCAAGCCTTGACAAGTTTTGCTCGTGCCTTGCCCAACCTTGCCAAGCCTTGCCCACTTAGATATGAGCCATGCATTAAACCCCATCCGCATGAGCGAACATTCGCACGCCATGCCGTGAACCCTCCAGGGTGCACCATCTGACTTTTATGGAACCAACCGAGTCCACCAAAACTCGATCATTGCTAGGTTACTCGCTGCCTAGCCTAGTCTACTCGGGTCAAGGTATTGAGGGGCTAATTAACCTCCCCCGGCCAAAATGTTCGATGCCCTCATCGAACACTCCGCATCTACCTGTCCACCAGACCGTTGCCCACCAAAGCAACATTTCTCCATCTGATCCCGTACTTGCAATGCCACTAACCTTGATATACTGCCTTTGTTCCTGCCTCGCATCGCTGGAACAAAGCATGGCCCTTTTTCATCCATGATCAGTAAGCCATGAAGTGATAGGATCACAGTGACTTTCCCAGGCATCAAGAAATCATTTCCCACAATGATTTCAAAGTTATCCAATGGAGCAGTAATCAAATTCACTTTGCCTTCCCAAGTGTGGATTCGAATGCCCACACCTGAGGCTACGCCCATAGCCTTCCTTGGTTCGGAATTGACTGCCTTCACCATGCTTGCAGTCTCAGCAAGCTGTACACCAAGCCTCCAAGCTAGGTTCTCCGCAATAAACGAGTGTGTGGCTCCCAAATCGATCAACACCTTCACTACTTGGTTGTTGATCTGAGCCTCCACGAACATCAACCCTACTGATGTCCTAGCCTTGTGCACCTGCACAGTGTTCAGCAACTGTAATGGATTTATCTGAGCCTCAGCTTCATCCGCAACAATCGCATTCAGCTTCTCTTTCTTTGGGCAATCCCTTGCCCGGTGAGGACCGTCACATATAAAACAACCCTTTTCTCCCCATTGATGCTTTGGCACTAGCATCAAATTTTGAAAAAGGCTCCTTCTCCTTCTTGGATCCGCCATCTCGATCCTTCTCCTTATACTTCTTTTCTTTTGATTCAAACGAAGCTCCACTAGTCTTGTAATCCACAAGACTATCCGCCACTGCAATTGCACTTGACAAGTTCTTCACGCCTTGCCTCTGTAACTCCGACTGTGCCCATCCTTGCAATCTAGTGGTGAAATTAAACAACTTGTCCTGCTCAGACATATTTTTGATGTCAAGCAGCAAGGAAGAGAATTCCTTCACATATTCTCTAGCCGTCCCCTTCTACTTCAATTGGCGCAACGCCTCCCGCGCTTGCCAAGCCGCATTCGTGGGTAGGAATTGATCCTTCAATCCCCGTTTTAGCACCTCCCACTCCACAATCTTCGGTCTGCCTGCAGCCGCATCATCATCCACTCTGGTTCTCCACCAAAGCTTCGCATCGCCCTCTAGGTACATAGAGGTCAAGATGACCTTCTGACTCTCCTCCGTGCCAATAGTAGCAAAGTACTGCTCCATGTCCCAAATGAAATTCTCAAGCTCCTTTGCACTCCGCTTGCCAGAGAATTTCTTTGGTTCTGGCACCTTTGTTCAGGGCTTCGCCGCTACAGCACCCTCCGAGGTTCCACCCACAGCTCGTTTGAGTAAGCTCACCTCCACAACCATTGTCGAGGCTGTTTCGGTGGTAAGTTCTTGTGACTCTCCCCTAGTCACCAAGGAAGCCACCAATATTTTTAAGGCTTCAATACGTCGGGATGTAGTTGAAGACTCTGCCAATTTTGCCGGAGTGGACATCGTTGCTATCACATGCTCTAGGTGACACACCCTCTCACCTAGATCACTTGCTGCTTGGGTCGTCATTGTCTCCAAACGAGGCTCTGATACCAATTGTCACAAGGCCAATGAAAGAGGGGTTTTTCACTAGGAAATTTTTCTCTCAATCGAACCTATGGTGCCAAAGGGCCACCTTAGTTCAGCACACCAATACTCAAATTAAAGGGACAGCAAGCAATACACAAAAAGGAAACGTTTTTACTAGCTCTCAATTGGGATTACAACTGTGGAACTCTATGCATACATGCCACTCATGCACTCCTATGCATTTTCCCTCTCCTTCTATTTTTCCTCCACCTAGAGCTCTAGCTTTATAGACTAGTCAATAATCCGTTACATAACCGTCCTAGACTTGGTTAAACACCACTTCCTTAGTGGTCAAGGCAGTTGCCGAACTGCCTTGTTCCCTTGCTGCCACCTAGTTCCATAACCGCCTCCATTACTGGGTCAGTTGCAACATGCTCCTGGTATTCGGGACTTCTTGTTTGTGCTTTGGTCATGGATCCAGCCCATGACCAAGGTAATTCCCTAACTACCTTGACTTGGTCTAACCACGTTTCAAGGAACGTGGTCTATGCTTCTCTAAGGGACAGGGGCTGCATCTCGTGGTGCCTAGCCGTGTCCAGGCATGTTGGGTGCTAAGCCGGGGCTCGGTCGAGTCCCACCGGCTCGAGGTGGCTGGACCATGGTCCGTGGGTCTTCGCCTTGGCATGGTGCCCAAGGCATGCTCGAGGGCCATCCTTGCTACTCTTGCCCATGCCACCGCTAGGAGAGAGCCCACCTCCCCTTATAGTAGATGTTAAGCCGTTTCCCCAACTCTAATAGGAACCATCCCAAAATGAGTGTTGGACTAAGTGGTTAGTCACTCTAACTCCGACCGGGATTTTGATGGAAACAAACAAGGTGAAAATGAACTAATTAATATCAAGTGTATTTCAGTTTTTGTTAAAGGATGCAAAACAACACATCACGGGTATTCAAGCCATACAAGTTCAAGACCCGGCATTCGTGAAGGAATGAAGATGGAAGACCATATTGCACTTTGTAATTTCGATGTAAGGTATCAAAATTCTTTCACGCAAGCCAAATGCATTAGTTCATGCATATCAAGTCTTAAAACCAATTTTCAAAAGTCATGAAGTAACTTGGAATTTCAAAATGAAATTTAACACATAACTAGGTCCACGAGTTTAAACAATGTGAGATTATGTGTTAATGATCATTTGCATTTTGGAAATCATTGTTGAAGTTTTCAAGACGAAAAACTTGTTTTTAAAAGGTTTTTGAAAAAAAAAGCGCAAGTTTGCGAGAAAAGCCCCCCTCGCAAGTTATGAAATCGTGATTTTCCATTTTCGGGGTTTGTAAAAATATCCGGGACCATCCAATTAGGCTTAATGACCCATAATAAACATGTATAACATGTTACATTAGGGTTGGTTGGGTCCCGGACGTGTTTAAGGGTCGCTAACATAAAGGGATAAAATAATTATTTTGAGCTCCCTGCAGTTAGCGCGTTAATACTGCCATTAGCACGCTAAGTGAAGAGTTAGCGCGCTAGGTCTCAGTATTAGCGCGCTAATTGCCCTCCTGACAGCTTTTTTAAAAAGCTGGAAAACGAACTTTAATTTGAATTTTTGATGGATTTTGGACCCTTGGATCCCTAGAACGGTCACAAACTGTCAAGATGGGATACCCAACACTATAAAATCACCAAGAACATGATTTTCTCCCAATAAGGAATAAACACACTCAAAAGCTCAAAAGATTCAAAAAGAAGAACTTTGATTTTTGTGAAAGAAACAAAGGAGATTCTTGAGGCTGTCCACAAGCACAAAAATCCAGCACTTTGAAGCATTCAAAGAGTACAAGAATCTCCTCAAAGCTGATCTCTTTTGTCATCTTCTTGGTTGTAAGCAAGTCCTTGTTCTAGATTCCTTTTCTTGAGCTTAATCTACATAGTTTTGTGTGTTTTGAATCAAAATCAGTTTGTTGTGTGTTTTAACACCATTATCTTGGGTTTTGTACTTAAACTCATTTTATCAAACCCTAAGAATGATTTAAACAAAAGTTTTGCACTTAAACATGATTTTTGTTAAACTATTGTTCTTTGCTTTGAAATCGGTTTTGCACAAATACATTAGATTTTAAAACGATTTCATATTTGGAATTTGCAACAAAATCAGTGACGCACTTTGCATTTTCCATCCATTCTCATACTTGCATGCATTAGAGTTGTTAGGCTCTAGGAGGCTTGCTAGTGTTTGAATTTGATATCACTTTATATTGTAAAGTGTATCTCATTTCTTTTTAGCAAATTGTTATAAGTGTATGATTGTAAGACTTAGTGGAATCTAAGTCAAAGGGAAAGACCTAGTTGAGGCTAGGCACAATTTCTAGTTGCGGCTAGATAGGAAGTCCTAATTGTAATTAGGCATTCTAGGCTTGTATGCTTAGGTTGTAACACTTATTTGGAATATAAGTGAGGGTATAAAAATCCTAACCGGAGAGGTTAGGTAGTGGATGTAGATCACTTGATTGAACCACTATAAATCGTGTGTCGCTTTCCATCTCTTCTACCCCATTCACTTGCATAGCATAGACATTTGTTGTTACTTGTGCTTAAAAAGTTTAAAAAGGAAACAACCTCTCGGTACACCCAATTCACCCCCCCTCTTGGGTGTGGTTTCAATGAGACCAAGCATACTTTGACTAGGGTCAATGCTCGAGTCAAGGAAAGTCAACTGCTGTGCCAGGTCTTGCTTTGCCCGTGCCAAGGCATGACCTTGCTCGTGCCAAGGCATACCATGCCAACCCTTGCCAAGCCTTGCCCGTGCCAAGCCTTGCCAAGCCTAGGCAAGTCTTGCCCGTGCCTTGCCAAGCCTTACCCGTGCCTTGCCCGTGCCTTGGCAAGCCTTGCCCAGCTTTGCCCGTGCCTTGCCAAGCCTTGCCTGTGCCTTGGCAAGCCTTGCCCAACCTTGCCAAGCCTTGCCCACTTAGGTATGAGCCATGCACTAAACCCCATCCGCATGAGTGAACATCCGCACGCCATGCTGTGAACCCTCCAGGGTGCACCATCTAACTTTTATGGAACCAACCGAGTCCACCGAGACTCGATCATTGCTAGGTTACTCGCTGCCCAGCCCAGTCTACTCGGGTCAAGCTATTGAGGAGCTAACAGTAGGACACTATCATACCATCAAAAGTTGATAGGGTAGAAATGTGAATGATGCATCGCCGACATGAAGGTTGTGCGATTCGTCGAGTTATCATGAATCATCGGGAAAACGGGCAGAGCCCGCGTTGACCTTTTTATCTAATAAATGCATACCTTCTAGAATTTGGGGTTTGTTGCATGTATTTAGCTATAGAATTACTACGGTTATCCGAGTAGCAGGTACCATCAAAAACACTATAACTGGTTTAATGAGCCATTCGTAGTTTCACAGTCTGAATTTGTTCATACTTACACATGCAGGGCTTAATATTTGAGACAAACATATGACTACTGGCAGGATCAGCCAGGTATCATTCCTCTGCGACACCAGCAACACCCCGCAATGCCCGTCCTTACTAAGCAAGGAGAGAACATTGATGAGAGAGCGCGATTTTCTTTTAGATAAGCATAAAAATCAATGGCAAGTGGTGATGCCCACTCATCCAACGGTAACCGTCTTCCTTACCTACAAGCACGAACTGGCATGTAACGACCCTAAAATCAAACTCGTGCCACATGTCAATTTAGGTCGTATGTGGGCTCATTCGTCATTATACAGTGTCTAATTTTCAGTCATCGACGCTGAGGTATGTTATTTTTGTTTGGTGTTTAATATTATATTTTATTACCTTAATGTACATTTCAATGTCCCAAACGTGTGAGGACGTTTGAGTGTGAGCATTGGGGTTGAGAAATGGGTTCGGCTTGATAGGAACGTGAATAACGAGTTTCAGGCGAACAATTGTCGGGTAATTAGTAGTCTGGGGAATTAATGAATTAAAACAACAGACTAAATACAAAATAAATAATAATTAAAAGTTTTAAGTAGCGTTCCATATGTTGATACATCCGTGATTACGTGACGAGTGAATTATGGTATAGAATGGATTCGGGAATGTGAGTATTGTGCGAGAAAATGACTAAGTATTGAATTGAGTTACCTATCGAAGTCACAATTGTTGTATCAAGGTTGTTGGACAGGAAAGGAACCGAGGGATGAGCCTCGAGATGCGTGGGTGGATGTAGATGGAAGGAGTGGTTTATAAAGCAGCCATTAACTTTTCTCGCTCCTCTCATCTATTTCATTTTCATCACTCTCTAACGTTAGAAGGAAGTGGTTTTCAGGGTAATCGACGCGATTTGACGCCAAAGAGGTGCTCAAACTTGAAATCTAAGGTGAAAATCCGTTTCCTCTTGTTCATATCTACATTTTGACGCCAAATTTGGGCATTTTTGTCGCAATGAATTTGGACAATGATTTTGGAATTTCGATTTTTATGGTTTGTTTGGGTGGATTTGGAGTGAATGGAATGATCTTATGATGATTTGTGAATTTGTTTTGGTGATTGGGAAGTTATTGAGAAGTTGTTGAGTTTTTAGGGATTTTTGTGGATTTTTGGCATAATTTTCAAAATCGAAACATTTTGTCAAATTTTAGCACGAGCTAAAGGTGGCTTAGCGTTGTAATGGAGGTTTAAATGAAGTTGGAATATGCTCGAAGCACGGCAACACAATTCGGGGGAGTGAAAAGCCCCCGACAGGGGGCGCCTTGTTGGGATGTCATGAGCACGAAAGCTCACAACGCCACTCCACGCCATCTGGGGCAGAGCCCAAGTGCCCATGCTATGAAGGCGCTGCCCAAGGTAAGAACCCCATGGCGCCACCACAACGTAGCACTGTTTATAGAGCTAATTTTGGGAATTTTTTCAAAAATTTTGGAGATCTTTCGGGTATCCAAATGGGTCCGAATACGAATCGATACCTGTGTAATCGACCTAATTATGTGCACGAATAAAAATTATGGAAAATTGGATAATTTGAGCGTAATTAATGGAAATTTCAATTAAATGGTTATTAGGAATTGTGGTCATTGATGGGCCATGCAGGGATTTGTAGGAGGCGAGTTAGTGTCTGTTTGAGTGCGTATTAGTTGAATATAGGTAAGTAAACCAGTGAGGAATTTAATTGTTATTTCTTGAGCTTTAAATTATTACTGTTATTGCTCTGTTCCCATTTTGGAAATTCCATTCCTTTGAGTTGTCCGAGGGCAAGTGAGTCAACGTGATCCTTGCAGAATTTCTGGGCTTTCTGAGGTAGCATACTACAGGTCAACGGCTGGGGATTCGCTATACTGGTTCTGGTTCGATATGGGATGAGTGTTCTTACTTGGACTACCATGAAATCTCATTCGTGTGGACATTAGGACGACGTGAGTGTACCACATTTTAAGCGTCGAGTCTTGTAGGTGTATACCTTGACTCAAATGATCTTTTGGTCAAGACTACTTGCGCCTCTCTATTGTTTCTGGGACACTCATTTTCGATTTCTTAGTTGATTTATTTACAGTCTTATTTATTCATGCATTCCTTGACCTTTCATTCTATCAGCATGAATATGCCTGGTTATTCATTTATTTCGAAATGCTGTAATTATGTTATGTTTGGCGTTACTTGCTTGGGCTCGTTATTCTTGTGTTTAATGAAGTACTGATCCACAAACCAGCAAGGGAAAGGCTCTAAAGCTTGGAGACTTGATTTAAAGATACCAGAGCACACCTTTCTACTTGGCTAATTAGGTGAATTTTTGTATTATTGTGTATATATATATTGTGTTGAAACATTGGGACTTAGGGTTTTTGAGAGATTCTGGGCATGTATATCTATATGTTGTTCTCCTCTTACTGATCATTTATGATGATATACATATGCGATGTTTCCACAATCTAGGATATCTTATTTAATATGATTGTGATTATTTGATTAGTTTGAGAATTGATTGCTTCCGATATGTTATTTATAACTTACTAATCAATTTGTTTTAATGTGTAAATGATTTAAAATGGTAAATGATAATAGAAGGCTGACTAAGCTTGCGTGACTTTGTGACGACCCCTCTCCTAGTCTAAGGCACCGCACGGCCTAATCTCGTAACTAAGCCCTAACTCAGTCTGTAGGACTTACTATGTATTAGTCAGCCTTTTTTACCCAATTGCCAACTTGATTGCATTCAAAATAAATAATACACTAACCCTAACAACTACAACATTTTTAAGTTATTTACAAGTTTTACAATTTAATAAATTAGCAGAAGTCTTTTATCATTTAGCGAAAGTATCTTTTTAAATAAATGGAAATAATTTAATAAACCTAAGTGTGGAAACCAAGAATAATGATCACAATATATATGAACTATGTGGCGAAACATGTAAACAGTGTGATAGTTTAAAGTCGGGGAACTAACGCTCAACCTAATATGTACATCCCAATAGTACGAAAGAAATAAGTAGATAAAATATAAAAATATCAAAATCTACAGTCAGACAGTAGTACGCAAGCTCAGAAGTAGTCGTCAATATTCTCCTTGCCAGGTTTACTGCTCGACGGATCTGCACCCACCGTCATAAAAAGAACAGTGAGTACAAAGTATAACAGTAATTCCCAAATGACCTATATATACTCACATTCTCAAAATAAATGAATGGTATTTAAAAGCATAATGATAGCCAAAGAACACTCTAAATAAACATGCTGGAAAATACCAGGAAATCAAATGAAACTGACACAGGTTAAGCAGTCTGATCTAGGTCCGGTCAGTGGTAAGAACTATACTTAGCCTTTTTTCACTATTTGTATGAAGCTGTGCTCTACATATTATCATTTTCTAATAAACTCAAATGGTGGAGCTATGCTCTACGCGCATAAATCATCTATCATAAATCACACCGAACACCCTGGTTCATTATGCCGTGAGTCGCGTGAGTATAGTGGAAAGTGCCGATATCCCCGAGGTCCCATGATCCCGTGAGCTGCTCACTCTTTAAATGTGCAATGGACCCTAGATTCTAAAACTACTTTAAAGCCCATAAAAATACTTGCTAAAAGAATTCAAGAATAGAATTGCTACAAAGCACAAATAGATTGAGAGTAAAAGTTTTCTAACACAATTATAAACTCAGTTAATCCTAATAGCATGCTATTTGCAAATCAAATATCAAATAACCACAACGCAGACATATGCTTATGGAAAGAATCAATGAATTTTAAGGAAATTAGATATCATGATAGCAAGTCTCAATATGAGAAGATTCCACAACAATTCATGATATTCAGAATACAAGGCAAAATATAGTCAATTAGACTAATCAACAATAGTAGAATAGAAATAAAATGAAAAAAATAATTCAAATGGGATTACTCACTATTCACGCAATTTCCTAGTCAATCCGACCTCTTGACACCCTGACTCGCATACCCGAACTCTAGAGAGTTCCCATTAGTTCCTGAAGTTCAATTTATATCATTTTAATTGATTTGAAGCCACATTATGTGGATTTATAATATTAAACCAAAAATTAAATTTTTTTTCCAATTTTTAATTGTGACATTTTTTAGGTAACACCGGGATGCCAAATGTCTGAAAAGTCCCGAAAACTAATTTTCTATCTTTTTCCCAATTTATTATATTTTTCAAATTTTCTCTATAAATTTCTAGCTAATTTATGTGAATTGTCTATATTGTCTATATATATATATATTTAAACTGGTTTTTTAGTATTATTTTTTGTTATTTTTATTTTATTTTAATTAGGGGGTAGGTTTGGGTCCCCTGAACCGGGTTCGGTTGAACCCGACCCGGTTTAGTCCCTGTTGTGCGGGTCAAACTCGGCCTGACCCTCTGGGCTGGGCCTAAGTTTGGCCCGGCCCGATGTTTATGCGATCCCTTCCCACCTCTCTCTTTCGTTAAACACAAAAGAGCGAGAATTGGGGAGAGTTTTTTTTTCTCTCTTGAAGAAAACAACAACAACAATCACCCTATCAAAAATCAACCACAACACCTTCAACATATCAAAATATGCACTAGACATTTCATTTGTCATTGAAAACATAAATTTTAACAAGGATTAGACATGCATGTAATGGAAAAAATGGGGAAGAACACTTGAACTTCAAAATCTCAAACTTTGATCCAAAAACAAAACTGGAATTTAGACCCTTAGTGCTATCATAAGTAAATTTTGACAAGAATTTCAAAAATGCCATTAGAATGTGCAAACAACTTTGTTTTAAAGCTCGAAAATAAAAATTTCAGTTTCATATGGAAACCGCAAAATGGCAAAACTTGTCAAAATGAAAATACAAGTTTGGAAATCAAATTCGAGTCTCTCTCAAAACTGTAAATAAATGCATTTAAAACTTGTTTTAGGCAAAAACCCTTGATTTGAACTCAAAACCCCAAATATAGATGTAAGAAATTGAAGAACACATTACCTAGGTTGTAGCTATGGTTGGGTGTTTAATTCTCCAACTCTTGATGATGAAAACACCCCTTCAAAGTCCCAACTTTCCAGCAATTACTAGATTTCCATCAGCTATGTATTTTATTTCCTTTGTTTGCAATATGCAGAATGAGAGAAATGCATTAAGGTGAATTTTTATATGTTTGAGTTTTTATCTAGTGTGTACCACCTATCTCCATGACAACATGTAGCTTTCATTCACTCCTACTAACCTACTAATTCAGCCCATGTGACTCTATTTGTTGACACAAGTTTGCGGGAATATGTGCTAACCCATATCCCTAGGCATATCCATGTTTCCTCCATTTTTTAATAAAAACTATAGGATATCAATTTGATGTTTATTATCTACATGATATATGTTATGATTTAAATTAATTAAATTACATCAGACTAAGTTTGCACTTACTACAAGCCTAGCTACCCGGTTCCCCACCTTGCACGCAACTCGAGGCGTGTCCCCACTCGCGTCTCGACGCCTATCGCTGCAAGGACTAACTTAGTTAGTCTACATATATACATATCACTAGGCATACACGAAAACAAATATATAATATACTTTGGCCACGTGCCTCGGTTGGTGTGCGCACCTCATGCGGGTCCCATGTTATGGGTCGGGGACCCTGATTATGGAAAAAATCTAGGATTAGAAATTTGGGCCGTGACAGACTCGCTGAGATTGGCTCGGGGGTTAACGTAAGTTTAGGCCGGGCGGGACCTATTTTAGGTTGTGAAACTGGGGTTGTCATAGTTGGTATTAGAGTCGAAGTTTTAAATACTCGACTCTTGATTTAAATCACAGGCCATTAAGGCATTAATCAGCGGAAGTTAGGAATAGATGAACTTAGAGTGGAACTCTATGAACCTAACTTAAGTCTTAGTTGGGACATGCGGAAAGTTGGAGAAATTAAAACTAGACTACGAGCTATTTGATTTCTGTATATATTACTATTGATGGCTATGTCCTGATCATGGAAATCACTTTCTTGTCAGTTAGTGATGGTCGATCAGAATGGGACTAGTGATAGCGGTATGGGTGATGTACAGGGACGACTAGATGGCATGTCGCAAATGATTTCTTTACATGATCAACAGCTTCAAGAGATTCTTAGACTGTTGAGAGATTAGGCGACAACATCGCCTTCTACATTAGCAGCTCCAGTTACTCAGGCTGGGAGTGCTCCTACAGTTCAGGTCATACTAGTAGCAACCATAGTTACTGTAGGACTCGCAATAGCTGAGGAGGCACCCACACATACAAAGATAGTACCTTATACACCAAGGACACCGACGGAGGATACGCCAAGCACACCGACTGATACTTGTATTAGAGCAACGGCTAAGGCGATGTAGGCTCACGAGTTTATGAGACAGCAGCCGGTGAAGTTCCACAGGGAAACTAATCTTGAGGCGGTGGAGAAGTATATGAGGAGCCACGAGAAGATACACAACGTATTGGCTACACTGGTACATATGTAGCCAAGTATTTCCTCAGCATTTCTATTTGGCAAGGCTGATGTTTGGTGGCATACAACAGTGTTGTCAAAGGGTAAGCCGAAGGATTGGGCTGAGTTTAGAGAGAGGTTTCACAAGAAGTATATTCCTCTTACATTCCGTAATTAGAAGAGGACCGAGTTTCAAACTATCAGACAACAGACTGAAGAGTCAATTATACAGTATATGGATCGATACTTGTGATTAATGGAGTATGTCAATGGTGCAGTAAATACTGACACTGAACAGACTTACTAATTTGTACATGGTCTAATGGATTCGATCGGTTATGTGGTAGTGACGACGACTTCGAGTACATTACAGGAGGCCTATGAGAAGGCTATGGCTATTGAGACCTTTGGGAACACACGCACCGGAGCACCGGCGACGTTGTCAGCACCTTCACAATCAGTGGGAGGATCTGGAGGTAGTAGTAGGAGGAAGAGACCCAAACAGTAAGGTCAGTGAGATAGAGCTCAAAGTGTTGGATTTGTTCCATCTCCACTTACTTCAGCTATAGTACCAGCTACTCTAGCGTAGAGTTACGCCAGTTCACCACAGCAGCCAACACCATCAGGTCCTCAGCACTATTATTATCAGAGGACTGATGGTAGAGACAGGGGCCGGAGATAGGGTCAGAGTTCCAGTCAGGTGCAGAGACAGGGACAGAGGTCTAGTCAGGCATAGGGACAGGGGTCTAGTCAGGCATAGGGACAGGGATTCTATTAGCGTAGTTCATCTGGATTTAGATCTCAAAGTGGTTGTTGGGAGTGTGGACAAATAGGTCATTTTATTAGTGTGTGTCCTTGACAGGGCAGAAGACAGCAATAACAGCAGTGGGGCCAAGAGTAGGTTCACGTGGTTGCTACACTAGACATGACTACCAGCCATAGTCTTGTTGAGGGTACGATTTTCGTTTGCAGTCATTCATGCACGTTATGTTTGATTCAAGCTCTACTGTTTCATTTATTTTTGGTCGTATGGTTGATGAGTTAGGGTTGATACCTGCTAGACTAGAGAGACCGTTAATCCTTAGCATAACTGTTGGGGACAAGATTTACCCGAGCTTCTTGTGTTTTGACTGTTCGGTTGGGATAGAAGGTCATGACATGCCAGCAGACCTGTGAGTATTGAAGTTCCTCGAGTTTGATGCATTACTAGGCATGAATTGGTTGGGTGCATATCATTCACAGATCCATTATTTCAGTTAGAGAGTCATACTTTAGATTCCAAAGCATCAAGAGTTTAGTTTTCAGGGGACTTCGACTAGTTTTCCTATCACTAGAGGTAGAGTCGCCACTAGCGTATATGTTAAGATGTTCGCTAGTGTGTTTAATATGACGAAACAAGTTATGACTAGGTTGGAGGAAATACCAGTGGTTTACGAGTTTCCTGCCATATTTCCAGCAAAGCAACCAGGATTTCCACCACCTAGGGAGATCGACTTTATTATCGACTTGGTCCTAGGGACCAAACCTATTTCGATTCTGTCGCACCAGATTGCTCTGAGAGAGCTAGAAGAGCTGAGGGGTCAGCTAAACGAGTTGCTAGAGTTGGTTTTCATCTACCCGAGCATGTCACCCTGGGGAGCGCTAGTTTTGTTCGTCAAGAAAAAGAGATGGCAACCTACGATTGTGTATCGACTACCTATAGTTTAATAGGGTAACAATGAAGAATAAGTATCCACTTCCGCGCATCGATAACTTGTTTGACTAGCTAACGGGAGCACAGCGGTTCTCGAAGATTGATTTGAGATTTGGGTACCATCAGCTGAGGATTAAAGCGGAGGATAGGGAGAAAACTGTGTTTTGCACTAGATACATGCATTATCAGTTTACAATCATGTCCTTTGGGTTGAATAATGTGCCAGCAATGTTTATCGACCTGATGCATCAAGTGTTGAGATAGTACTTGGATCATTTCGTTATAGTGTTCATCGACGATATTTTGATCTACTTAAGGACTCGTAAGGATCATGAGAAACATATCAGGATGGTTTTTTAGCTTCTGAGAAAGCACAGGTTGTTCACCATGTTAAGTAAGTGCAAGTTTTTGCTTGAGAAGGTCAGATTTCTTGGACACATCGCTGAAGCAGTCAGAGCAGTGATAGATTAGCCTACACTGAGATCAGTGTCAGATATTCGCAGTTTCCTTGGCTTGGCGAGTTATTACAAACGTTTTGTATGAGACTTATCGAAGATTGCGGCACCTATGACGCAGTTGAAGAAGGACGTTAGATTTCAGTGAACAGACAATTGTGACCAAGTATTTCAGACTTTGAAGGAACGCTTGACTGTCGCGCCAGTGCTAATTTTGCCTGAGTCAGGGAAGGGTTTTTAGGTGAACATCGATGCTTCGAAGGTCGGTTTATGTTGTGTTTTGAAGCAGGACGGTAGAATGATAGCCTACGTGTTGCGACAGCTGAAGGTTCAGGACAAGAACTATCCTACGCATGACTAGGAGTTGGTGGCAGTGGTGTTTTCATTGAAGGTTTGGTGCCATTACCTCTACGGAGAGAGGTTTGTACTGTTTACTGACCATAAGAGTTTGAAGTACCTGTTTACGTAGAAAGATCTAAATATGAAACAGAGGCGTTGGTTTGAGTTCCTCAAGGATTATGATTTCTCTTGGGAGTACCACCCTGGGATGGCCAATGTGGTTGCAAACGTGTTGAGGCATAAAAGGGCCAGACTCAGAGATTGTTATCTTCCACATGACACACGAGTATGGTTTGCTCATGGCGATCGAGAGGTTGTATTCTGTTGATATTCCGACCAGCACTAGAGTATTGATTTGTGGGCAGTTAAGGACTGAGACAGTCTCTATTCAGAGTGTGTTTGATGGTCAGCGTGTTAATGAGTAGTTCGAGAGGTTTTTGGAGTTCACACAAAGTTCAAATCATCCAGATTGGAGTCAGTCGACAGACTCATGCCTAAGGTTTAGAGGGCGATTGTGGATTCCATCAGTGGTTAAGCTATGCGATGAGATACTTCATAATGCACACTGCTCGCATTTTACGATTCATCCGAGTAGGACTAAGATGTATACCGATGTGCATCATCTCTTTTTGTGGCGAGGGATGAAGATCGATGTTTCGGATTATATTCGAGGGTGTGAGATTTTTCAGTGAGTTAACACTGAGCATCGCAAAACTAGTGGGCTAATGCTGTCACCTCCCATTCCTCGGTGGAACTGGGAGCATATCGCCATGGATTTTGTCAGTGATTTACCTCGATCTCAGCGTGGTCTTGATAGTATCTGGGTGATTGTGGATAGGTTAACGAAGTTTGCGCACTTTTCACCTATTTCACCCACATATCGGGTGGACAGGTTGGCTAGTTTGTACGAGTGGGTGATAGTTCGACTGCATGGTGTACCTTTATCAATTGTGTCTAACAGAGGGCCACAGTTCACATAACAGATTTGGTAGAGCATGCAGGCACAGTTCGGCATGCAGTTGGATCGCAACACCGCCTATCATCCACAGATTGATAGACAGTCAAAGCGTCTGATATAGATACTCGAGGATATATTGAGGGTGTATGTGTTGGAGTACGGTGGGTCGTGGGAGGAGTATCTTCACTGGTGTGAGTTTGCCTACAACAATAGTTATCATGCTAGTATTGGTATCGCATCGTTCGAGGCATTATACAGGAGGTCGTGTAGATCTCCATCTTACTAGGCAGAGCTAGAGGATGTGGCAGCTATTAGGCAAAAGATTATTGTGGATCACATAAAGAAGAAACATCTGATCAGACTGAGGCTCAAAAGTGTGCAGGAGAGACAAAAGAGATATTATGACTTGTATCATGGCGAGTTGGAGTATAACGTCGGGGATTACATTAACCTAAAGGTGTCTCTGATTAAGGGTCACAAAAGGTTTAGGATCAGAGGGAAGCTTGTGCCGAGATTTATTGGTCCATTCAAAGTTGGGAAGCGGATAGTTAGAGTTGCGTATGAGTTGGAGTTGCCACCTCAGTTGTCTGGAGCTCATTCTGTGTTTCACATCTCTATGCTTCCACTGGATAGGTCGAGAGAGGGCAGGCGGTCGATGGTAGATCTGAGCTAAATAGACTTAAGGGAGGACATCACCTATGACAAGCACCCTATTCAGATACTGGTCTGGAAGGTGAATATTTTGAGGAACAAGGAGATCCCGTCGGTTCTTGTCAAGTGGCAGCACCGCGTGGACAAGGAGCTGACGTGGGAGCTTGAGTCCTATATTTGCGAGTATTTTTTCTACCTCTTCTAATTGCGTAAGTTTTCCTTTAGTTTTATTTTAATTTCGATTACGAAATTTCAATTAGTTGGGAAGACTGTAACGAACCTAAAATCGAACTCATGCCACGTGTCAATTTAGGTCGTACGTGGGCCCATTCACTGTGATACAATGTCCAATTCTCGGTCGTCGAGGCCGAGGTATGTTATTTTTGTTCGATGTTTTGTATTATATTTTCCCGAATGTAAATTTTAATGTCCCAAACGTGCGAGGATGTTTGAGTGTGAGCGTTGGGGTTGGGAAAATTGGTTTCGACTCAATAGGAACATGAATAACAAGTTTCGGGCAAACAGTTGTTGGGTAATTAGTATTCCGGGGGAATTAATGAAAAAAAAACACAAACTAAATGCAAAATAAATAATAATTAAAATTTGTAAGTAGCGTTCAATATGTTGATACGTCCAGGATTACGCGACGAGCAAATCATGGTATGGAACGGGTTCGGGATTGCAAGTATTGTGCGATAAAAATAGCTAATTATTGAAATGAGTTACTTATTGAAGTCACAATTGTTGTGTCTGATGGTTTGCTGTTCATACGCAGCGAAAATTTCAAAACAATTTTGAGAAAAACCCCAACAGGATTCGAATCTGATTCCATTAAATCGTTTAAACTATGAAAACTAAATCATACCTCAGTTGCAATATACCTTTCAGAATGTTGATCGATCTTTGAAGCATTGCCAATGACGAACGCCCTCTACTAGCTGTCCACACACGAACGGCGGCCGAGATTCAAAGTGCTAGCTTCGAGAGAATACCAAACGTTTGGTTTCTCTCCGAAATAATTCAGAACGTACTAGTCAACCCTAATTCATTTCTAAAACGAAAACTAAAGTTTCGGCACTTAATTTTCATACATGTATTGTAACTTAAAACGTCTATTTATACAACGCTTGTATATAGACGGTTAAGTAAATTACACATATACCCCTACTCAAGAAGTATAAGTGAAATACACCACAGGGACGTTTCTGTCATGAATTTTATCATATAAAATTCATTCTTCTGAACTATTTTGAAATCTCGCAAAACCATTCCTAGTGTGCGACCCAATAGGCTCATACAACGTTGGCAGTGTACCAAAACACATTTTGGTATACAAGTCATAAGCGGTCTCTAGCAAGACATTATGACTACCCAAGTTGTACAAAGATCAAATTGATACAACCTAATCAATAATGTATATAACATCCTTTTGTCATACGATATCCTTTTGATCAAATATAAGGCATGGAATTGTCATCCAACATGTTCGATCGTACTAGTCTCGATCTCTAAGTAGACTAAAAATATCCAAGTGACATTGATCAATATTAATTCACTTAGACTAGGCCTTTTATCAGTCTAACACATCGAGCGATCCACTGGATATCTCTCTATATAAGAGGGACAAATTCTATCTTGATTACACAACTTCACCACATTATTCACACATTAACCAATCACAACCTTTATAATCGTCCGGCTAAAGACAACGTTTGATTGTGTCAAATCACTGTATTCTTAATGTTGAAGTCTCTGGTAATCTCAAGTCAGAGGACTGAATAATATACATATCATGAGAAACAACTATGACTTAATCCATGTGATGTTCTCATGGAGTACCTTATTCCCTAGCAAGTACTCATGATCTTGATTCGTATTCCTATACGTATGATCATCGTATGATAATCAATCAAGATTCACACTAGTCTTAATTCATTATAGTTCGATATTATAAATACCCATGGATCTTATTATAATGTAAACATGCAAATCAATTATAATAAACTGCAAATGAAATCCTCTATTTTATTAACTAAAATGTATTCATAAACACTATTAATGGATTGACCTAGGACACATTTCCCAACATCTCCCACTTGCTTTAGGGCTAATCATTCATGCATCTAATGCCTAATGATCTAACATGACCATCATGTTTCGCTTGTGGAAGAGCCTTTGTTAATAGATCCGCAATGTTGTCTTCAGTAGGTACTCTGCAAATCATCAGGTCTCCCCTCTCAATGATTTCTCTGATGAGATGAAAATGCCTGAGTATATGTTTAGATCTATGGTGTGATTTAGGTTCCTTGGCCTATGCTATTACCCCGTTATTGTCACAATACAAACAAACAGGGCTAGCAAAACTTAAAACCACCCCTAGTTCAGAAATAAACTTTTTGATCCAAACTGCCTCTTTTGCTGCATCAGACACTGCAATATACTCAGTTTCTGTTGTAGAATCTGCTACAATCTCTTGCTTCGAACTTTTCCAGCTTACTACACCCCGATTCAGAGTAAACACATATCCAGACTATAATCTGAACTCATTTATATCAGTTTGAAAACTTGCATCTGTGTAACCATTTACAACTAGACCATTTTCAAAATTTCCATAGACCAAGAACACTTCTTTAGTCCTTCTTAAGTATTTAAGAATGTTCTTTACTGTTATCCAGTGACTCTCACCTGGATCTGACTGATATCTGCTTGTAGTGCTCAAAGTATATGATATATCAGACTGAGTGCATAGCATGGCGTACATGATAGATCCAATAGCAGATGCATATGGAATCTTATTCATACGGTCTCGCTCATCATTTGTCTTAGGACATTGAGTCTTGCTGAGACTTATGCCATGAGACATTGGCAACAATCCTAATTTAGAGTCTTGCAAACTGAACCTATTCAGCACCTTGTCTATATAAGCACTCTGACTTAGACCGATTAGCCTTTTAGATCTATCCCTATAGATCTTTATCCTTAGGATATAGGCTGCATCTCTTAAGTCTTTCATTGAGAAACACTTCCCTAACCAATACATGACATTCTGTAATGTTGGAATGTCGTTTCCAATGAGCAATATGTCATCAACATACAATACCAGAAAAACAACTACACTCCCACTGATCTTCTTGTATACATAAGGCTCATCTTCATTTTTAATAAAACCAAAATCCTTAATTGGTTCATTAAAACGAAGATTCCAACTCCGAGAAGCTTTCTTTAATCCATAAATAGGTTTTTGAAGCTTGCATGCCTTCATAGAATTTTCAGGATATACAAAACCTTTAGGTTGTGTCATATACACGTCCACAAGCAGCTTTCCATTAAGAAATGCTATTTTTACATCCATTTGCCATATCTCAAAGTCATAATATGCAGCAATGACAATTAAAATTCTTATGAATTTAAGCATGGCTACTGGCGAAAAAGTTTTATCATAATCAACACCTTGAGTCTGCTTGAAACCTTTTGCTACAAGTCTTGCATTGAGAGTATGCACTTTGCCATCCATGTCAGTTTTCTTCTTGAAAACCCATTTACATCCAATGGTCTTACCACCTTTCGGTAAATCAACCAAGTTCCAAACTTAGTTATCATATATGGATTGCATCTTAGAGTTCATGGCACTTAGCCATTTATCTGAGTCTAGTCCAGACATAGCCTCCCGATAAGTGGTGGGCTCATTTTGATCCACAAGCAACACATCACGACTATCAGTAATGAGAAACTCGAATCTCTCTGGCTCATGTCTTACCCTACCATATCTACATGGAGGTTCAACTGGTTCAGAACTTTGTTGAACTTCCTGTAGCGGTTCAATGTTTATCTGTGATTCTTGAACCTCTTCAAGATTTACTTTTCTTCCATTAGTGTCTTTTGAAATAAATAGTTTTTCCATAAAGGCACCATACTGAGCAACAAACACTTTATTCTCCGCAGGATTATAAAAGTAATATCTTTTTGTTTCCTTAGGATACCCCACAAATAGACACTTGTCAAATTTAGGTGATAGTTTTTCTGAGACTTGTCGTTTTACGTAAGCCTCACAACCCCAAATCTTAAGGAAAGACAAACTAGGTCTCTTCCCATACCATATTTCATATGGTATTTTATCAACCGCTTTATAAAGAACACGATTTAAAGTAAAAGCAGCAGTTTGTAATGCATAACTCTAAAAGGTTATAGGAAGATCTGCATGACTCATCATAGATCGAAACATATCTAATAAGGTTCGATTTCTCCTTTCAGAAACTCCATTCCATTATGGAGTTACTGGTGGAGTTAATTGTGAGACAATCCCACAATTTCTAAGATGATCATCAAATTCTTGGCTCAAATATTCACCACCTCGATCTGATCGAAGTGCTTTGATAGTTTTGCCAAGTTGATTTCCGCACTTCATTTTGAAATGTTCGAAACATCTCAAATGATTCAGCTTTATGTTTCATAAGATATACATAACCATATCTGCTAAAATCATCAGTAAATGTAATGAAGTACTGATAACCTCCTCTAGCCATTGTGCTTATAGGACCGCATACATCAATATGTATTTGACCTAATAAATCACTTGCCTTTTCACTATGTCCAGTAAAGGGACTTTTAGTCATCTAGCCTAGTAAACAAGATACGCACGTTTCATATGATTCCAAATCAAATGAATCTAGAAGTCCATCTTTATGGAGCTTCGTTATGCATTTCTCATTTAAGTGGCCGAGACAACATGCCAAAGATAGGTTTGATTCAAATCATTTGACTTGAGTCTCCTTGAATTTATGTTAAAGACTGGAGTATCTGTGGACCTTTTCATGCTTAGAATATAAAAACCATCACACAAATCAGCATTTGCATAAAAATACCTTTACAAGAAATTGAACATCTATTATTCGCAATAATAAAATCAAAACCATCCATATCCAAACATGAAACAAAAATGATGTTTCTGCTCAAGGCATGCACATAATTACAATTATTTAAAGTTAAAATAAGTTCACTAGATAAGATTAAGTCATATGATCCAACAGCCAGGGCAGCAATTCTTGCTCCATTCCCTACGCGCAGGATGACTTCTCCTTTTTTAGCTTCCTACTTATGGTGAGTTCCTGCACATTTATATAAATGTGAGATCAACATCTGGTATCCAATAACCAAGAATCACTAGTAGATAAATTAATTTCAATAACATAAATACCTGAGGTGGTAGTCGCATTACCCTTTTTCTAATTTAGATCTTCTAGATAGAGTTTGCAATTTCTGAACCAATGTCCAGGTGTATGGCAGAAATGACAATTTCCTTCCTTTTCCTTTTGGTGCTTTGAAGCAGGAACAGGCTGGGGCTTGACTTGTTCCATAGGCTTTACAACAGATGTAGTAGCAGCCTTGGAAACTCTAGCCTTGCCTTTGCCTTTCTTCTTCATTCCCTTTCCCTTTTCGACCATCAGCACATTACTAGAGGGTTTCTTGATATTTTGTTCAGCAGTTTTGAGCATCAAATGCAACTCTGAAATTGATTTCTCCATATTATTCATATTGTATAGTTCATCACAAATTGCGAGTAACTCTCCGGTAATGAATTTAGGATCAAATCCATAGCCAAGTCTATCAAGTTAGTCAACATAGCCCTTTATCTTTCGAACATGAGGACTAACTATTGCACCCTCAGTCATCTTACAAGAACACAGGTTCTTGACTGTCTTGAACCTTTCTTGCCTAGCTTGCTGTTGGAACATTTCTTTCAGCATTACAGCCCAGTTGTAGGCTTCCATTAGTTCCATGTCCTTCTGAAGTTCAGGAACTATAGTTGCCAACATAATGTATGCAACATCAGTAGAATCGTTGACATGCTTATTATGCGCATCCTTCACAGCTTTCGTAGCATTGGCTGGTGGGTCCTCAGGGATCGGAGCATCCAGAACATACAACTTGCGTTCATGCTTGAGAACGATTCTCAAGTTTCTGAACCAGTCACGAAAGTTAGTCCTAGATAGCTTATCATTCTCAAAGATAGATCGCAGTGACAGGGGATTATTGTTACTTGAAGAGGCAATTGATCTACAATAAAGATTATGCAGAGTTTATTTTAGTATAGAGGAATAGACTCCTAAATTAACAACCATCCTAAAACATACTGTTTATTTAGGGGACTAAAATCCATATTTCACCTAATTCTATGACAGCTATGGCATGAAACACAGAACTAGATTATTTAGGTAGATAACAGTTACCAATTACATCTTATGTAATTTTATATACTTTTAAGAGATACAGGACATCTTATGTCTTAGCATGTTTTTGTCTCATCATATGCCTAAAGCATAAAACTATTTTGATAGCTTTATTAAGTCGGACCAATTTAAACATTTACGTAACTCTTACCCAACTTATCTCACCAAGATAACACAATACACCCATCTATGGCTGAAACTATATTAGTGCGATCGAGGCCTTGATAAGTGATTAAAATTGGATGGCACAAGACTTAAGATTTAATAGAGGGATTTTATTCAGTTTTAGTGATTTTTAAGTAAACAATGAAATATCATATATTTTATTGATTTGTAGAACCACTAAACAATATAGGAAATTTTTATGCTATTCACTAATAGAAGAATTTTCGTGCGCTAGGATTAGTTAGACGACGGTCCCATTAGTGAGTGTGAAATAGGTGGTTTTGGTTTGATTGGTCAGCGGACGGGGGAACAGGGTGTAGCGCCCCCTTTTTTTTTAGGAGATGAATTTCAATTTCGAAAATTAAAATTCACCATAGAAAATCATATTTTTTTGCTAATTTTATTATCCTAAACTAATCCCTTAATTTTATCCGAAATTAAGTCAATTAAAACATTTTTAATTAACTCGGGCCCATATCTAACTAATCATCTTATCCTAATCCAATTAGGACTTAAGATATTTGAATCCTAGCATATCATCGATAACAAAATTCTCGACATTTATCTCCTATCCAATAGGGATAACGAATTCAATTTTGCTACTATCTTCTAATCTAATTTGTTATCTATCTCCTATCAAATAGAAATTTCATAACATAATAGATATAACGAGATGAATAAATAATTTCAAAAATAATTATTTGCAATTTCGGTCCTCATCCAAATAATCACAAATATGTAGTTAAATCATGAACTACTATCTCAATCGAACCTAATCATATTAGTTTTAAATTAACATTCAGACTTATACAATTTAAGAAACTTAAATTAATGTAACCAAATATGTATACTGAATTACAGAGATTTCATCCATGCATCAATACACGAAAATAAAGATTATACCTAATGGCGTCATGGATCACAGAATATGAAATTCAATTCATTAAAATTATTCGAATTAACCGAACATAGTTACTTGCATGTACGAAATTGATTTCAATTAAATCACGAATATATGTATCATATACATAAACTATGATAATAAATCTCACAAAAAACTTATGTATATCATATATACATCAACTATTAACATGCTTTCAATCATATATCATGTATATATCAGAAAAAAACATGCAATGAATTTAATGGAATCGAACTCGAAGGCTCTAATACCACTGATGGTGTTTGGGGTTCATACGCAGCAGAAATTTCAAAATAATTTTGAGAAAAACTCCAACAGGATCCGAAACTGATTCCATTAAAAGGTTTAAACTATGAAAACTAAATCATACCTCAGTTGCAATATACCTTTCAGAATGTTGATCGATCTTTGAAGCGCTGCCAATGACGAATGCCCTCTACTAGCTGTCCACACACGAACGACAGTCGAGATTCAAAGTGCTAGCTTCGAGAGAATACCAAACATTTGTTTTCTCTAAAAAACAATTCAGAACGTACCACTCAACCCTAATTCGTTTCTAAAACGAAAATTAGAGTTTCGGCCCTTAATTTTCATTTATGTATTGTAACTTAAAACGTCTATTTATACAACACTTGTATATAAACGGTTAAGTAAATTACATATATACCCCTACTCAAGAAGTATAAGTGTAATACACCACAGGGACATTTCTGTCATGAATTTTATTATATAAAATTCATTCTTCTGAACCATTCTAAAATCTCGCAAAAACTATTCTTAGTGTGCGATCCAATAGGCTCATACAACATTGGCAGTATACCAAAACACATTTTGGTATACAAGTCATAAGCGGTCTCTAGCAAGACATTATGACTACCCAAGTTGTACAAAGATCAAATCGGTACAACCTAATCAATAATGTATATAACATCCTTTTGATCAAATATAAGGCATGGAATTGTCATCCAACATGTTCGATCGTGCTAGTCTCGATCTCCAAGTAGACTGAAAACATCCAAGTGACATTGATCAATATCAATTCACTTAGACTAGGCCTTTTAACAGTCTAACACATCAAGGGATCGACTGGATATCTCTCTCTATATGAGAGGGACGAATTCTATCTCACAACTTCACCACATTATTTACACAATAACCAATCACAACCTTTATAATCGTCCGGTTAAAGACAACGTTTGATTGCATCAAATCACTGTATTCCTAATGTTGAAGTCTCTGGTAATCTCAAGTCAGAGGAGTGAATAATATACATATCATGAGAAACAACTATGACTTAATCCATGTGATGTTCTCATAGCGGGTCGGTACAGTACTTTGTTCCCTAACAAGTACTCGTGATCTTGATTCGTATTCCTATACGTATGATCATCGTATGATCATCAATCAAGATTCACACTAGTCTTAATTCATTATATATAGTTCCCAGTATAATAATCAACTAGGGACATTTAGGATATTTCTGTAAATACCCATGGATCTTATTATAATGTAAACATGCAAATCAATTATAATAAACAACAAATGAAATCCTCTATTTTATTAACTAAAATGTATTCATAAAGACTATTAATGGATTGACCTAGGGCACATTTCCTAATAGTGTCAAGGTTGTTGGATAGAGTGGAAGGAACCAAGGGATGAGCCTCGAGATGCATGGGTGGGTATAGAAAGTAGGAGTGGTATATAAAGCAACCGCCAACTTTTCTCTTTCTTCTCATCTATTTCATTGCCATCTCTCTCTTTCATGAAAATGAAGTGGTTTCCGGGGTAATCGATGCAATTTGACGCCAAAGAAGTGCTCAAACTTGAAATCTAAAGTAAGAATCCAATTCCTCCTGTGCATATCTACGTTTTCAAGCCAGTTTTGGGTATTTTCGTCGTGATGAATTTGGACAACGATTTCAAAATTTCGATTGTTATGGTTTGTTTTAGTTGATTTGGAGTGAATGGAATGACCTTTTGATGATTTATGAATTTGTTTTGGTGATTGGGAACTTATTGAGAATTTGTTGAATTTTTGGGTATTTTTGGCAAACTTTTTGAAATCGAAGCGTTTTGTTATGTTTAGATTTGAGCCGAAGGTGGCTTAGCGTTGTAATGGAGGTCTAAATGAAGTTGGAATATGCTCGAAACATGCCAACACGAGTCAGGGGTGTGAAAAACCCCCGACAGGGGGCGTCTGGTTGGGAGGGAGTGAGCGATGTCGTAAGCACAAAAGCTCACAACATACTCCACGACGTCTGGGGCAAAGCCTCAATGCCTAAGCAGTAAGGGCGCTGCCCAGGCTAAGAACCCCACAGTGCCCCCACGACGTGGCACTGTTAACAGAGCCAATTTTGGGAATTTCTGAAAAATTTTGCAGATCTCTCAAGTATCCAAAATGGGTCCGAATATGACTTAATACCCAGGTAATCGACCCAATTGTGTGCACGAATAAAAACTATGGAAAATTGGATAATTTGAGGGTAATTACTAGGAAATTTCAATTAAATAGTTATCAGAAGTTGTAGTCATTGACGAGCCATACGGGGATTCATAGGAGGCGAGTCAGTGACTGTTTGAGTGCATATTAGTTGGATATAGGTAAGTAAACTAGTGAAGAATTTTACAGTTATTTCTTGAGCATTAAATTATTATTGTTATTGCTCTATTCCCATTTTGGAAATTCCATTCCTTTGAGTTGTCCGAGGGCAAGTGAGTCAACGTGATCCTTGAAGAATTTTTGTGCTTTCTCAGGTAACAGACTAGAGGTCAACAGCTACGGATGCACGATACTAGTTCAGGTTCGATACGGGATGAGTGTTTTTACCTGATCTACCAGGGAATCTCATTTGCGTGAATGTTAGGACGACGTAAGTGTACCGCATCCCAAGCGTCGAGTCTTGTAGGTTTATACCTCGACGCAAACGATCTTTTGGTCTGGACTACTTCCGCCTCTCTATTGTTTTTGGGACACTCAGTTTTTATTGCTCTGTTGATTTATTTACAGTCTTGTTTATTCAAGCATTCCATGTCTTTTCGTTCTATCGGCATGAATATAACTGGTTATTTATTTATTTCAAAATGCTGTAATTATATCCTGCTTGGCGTTACTTACTTGGGCTCTTCATTCTTGTGGTTGACGAAGTGCAGATCCACAAACTAGGAAGGGAAAGGCTCCAGAGCTTGGAGACTTGATTTGAGGATACTAGAGCACACTTTTCCACTTGGCTGATTAGGTGACTTTTGTATTATTGTATATATATATATATATTGTTTTGATACATTTGGATTTTGAGAGATTCTGGGCATGCATATCTATATGTTGTTCTCCTCTAACTGCTCATTTATGATGATATTCATATGCGGGGTTTCCACACTCTAGGATGTCTTATTTAATATGGTTGTAATTATTTGATTAGTTTGAGAATTAACTACTTCCACTATGTTATTAACTCACTAATCAATGTGTTTTCATGTCTAAATGATTTAAAATGGTAAACGATAAAGGAAGGCTGACTAAGCTTACATGACTCGCTGAGATTGGCTCGGGGATTCATGTAAGTTTAGGCTGGGCGGGACCAAATTTAAGGTTGTGAAATTAGGGCCGTTAAAGGTTACAGTGCACCAATTTCTCATTGCGCATGGCAGTTAAGGGTTGGAGGCACTCTATGCACTGCAATCATTCACTTTACCCCAACAATGAACACAGGGAAAGTAAGAGAAACGACTTTAGCAACCATCATTACAAAATCACTTGTAAACAACACAAGAACCGAAGGGACACCCAATGTCGTATTGGCATTAGGAAAAAATGAAGAAGGATTGCACATTCATGGTTCGCCACACTAGAAGAGAGCCCAACACAAAAATTTCATTACCACTCACGCGCCATGACGTTTGCAATTGAGTAGCTCCCCATCACATTCAACACAAATCCATGGAAAATGTGGAGGGGCGGCAAAAGAGATACCTAAGGGGATAGCGGGGCGTGAAGATCATGAACACGAATAGCCAACTTGAGCCGCTTGCCCATCCTATACCCAAGTCAGAACTTGAGCATGGACAACACAAGAAGCCAATTAATCACTAAGCCCCATTGCTTATGTCCTGCAAAGAGGGAAATGATTATGGGAGCTTCTCAATCACCTGCTAGCCTAATGCCCAGGTTAAAACCCGATCATGTGTTGGCCACCACACAATCGTAAAGTAGCCTTACATGACCTGATCGCAACTCAAGAAAGCACTTGGCAAGGGATATATGGAATAGCTACTATGCCAAACCATACCCAATGAAGACGCAAGCAATGGGGAAATTCTCAGGAGAAGTGGCGGATGTTTCCTCGTAAGCTCGGCGCTCGGCGTCGAAGACACCATCCGCTCTGCCTCATCCCCTACAGTCTGGGACAGCGCACCGCATGCTTGTCAGGCCAAGGAGGAGACCCAAACCAATCAATAGTAATCATGCATTTTTCCACATCATCTCGTAGGAGAATAGCAAGGAAAATGCTAATGTCACTCTGTCCCCCAAAAAAATACAAAAAAAGGAAAAAAATTTATATTCTTGTGCATGTATGGAGAATATTTTTTAATTGCATTATTGAATTACTTCAATTTAGTTTGGACAAGTAATCGTGGAGAGCAGACCACAAAACATGATGAAAGTAGAATGAATAGGCGTCGTGCCTATCATTTTCAAATGACATTTGGCCAATGCATGCCTTGGCTCTATCTAACGGCTAAAGCATGCCTTTGTAAGCCTTGGCATGCCTTAACATGCCTTTGGTAAGCATAAACACGACCTTTGCAAGGCCTTGACATGCCTTGACACCACCTTGGCAAACCTAGGCAATGGCCTTAGCGAGCCTTGGTACGGCCTTTCCAAGCCTTAGCACGACATTGGCATGCCTAGGCACGACCTTGGGCAAGCCTAGGCAAAACCTTGGGCATGCTTGGGCACGACCTTAGGCAAGGCCTTGGCACGGCCTTGGACAAGCCTGGGCACGCCTTAGTAAGCCTGGGCACGACCTTGGCAAGCCTGTGCACTACCTTGGCATGCCTAGGCACGGCCTTGGGAAAGCCTTGGCACGACCTTGGCATGCTTGGGCATAGCTTGGCATGCCTGGGCACGGCCTTGGGAAGCCTTGGCACGGCCTTGCCATGGCTTGGCAAGCCTTGGCACGACCTTGGCATGCCTTAAAAAGCCTTGGCGCGAACTTGGCAAGCCTAGGCACCGTTTTGGCAAACATAGGTACGGCACAGCCTTGGCAAGCCTCGTCACGCCACGGCACACCAACCTTGTGTTGGTATTTTTCATTTAACTCGAACCCTTATTTTTAAAAGGGTGGTGTGGTTTTTGATAGATGGGAAGGAAGGAGGGGAGAATCGATGCGACAAAAGGCAGAATCTCAGTGGATTGTGGCAGCAAGACCACTCTACCACTTACAATACCCCGTCGCGTATTTAAGCTATCTGCAAAGGATTCTACGCGTCGCTCGTTCGAAGTAACACTTTAAGGCGACCCGCGCGATTGATCTGAAGTGCGGGCTTTACCAACGACGTGTGCCTTTAGGGGCCGAGGCCCCTGCTGTGGTTCGACAAGCGAGCGACGGGCACAAGGTAGCTTCGCGACACTGACTTTTCAACCAAGTGCAATGAACAATTGTGTGAATCAACGGTTCCTCTCATACTAGGTTGAATTACTATCATAGCAATGTCATCAGTAGGGTAAAACTAGCCTTTCTCACAACAGTCTAAACCCAACTCACGTTCCGTATTGGTGGGTGAACAATCCAATACTTGGTGAATTATGGTTCACAATGATAGGAAGAGCTGACAATGAAGGATAAAAAACCATCGTCGCTATGAACGCTTGGCTGCCATAAGACAATTATCCCTATGGTATCTTTTCTGACACTTCTAGCTTAAAATCCCAAAGATCTAAAGGATCGATAGGCCACACTTTCACAGTTTGTATTCGTACTAGAAATCAGAATCAAACGAGCTTTTATTGTTTTGTTCGACACGAGATTTCTATTCATATTGAGCTCATCTTAGGCCCCAGCCAAACTCCCCACTTGACAATGTATTCCGCCCTAATCGACACACGAACGTGTCTTGGAAATAAAATGAGGGGCAATGCCGCGCTTTAGATCCATAAAATAAGTTAAATAACGTTAAAAGTAGTGATATTTCACTTTCGCCGTCGAGACGGCTCCCACTTATCCTACACCTCTTAAGTCATTTCACAAAGTCGGACTAGAGTCAAGCTCAACAGGGTCTTCTTTCCCTGCTGATTCTCCCAAGCCCATTCCCTTGGTTATGGTTTCGCTGGATAGTAGACAGAGACGATGGGAATCTCTTTAATCCATTCATGCGCATCACTAATTAGATGACGAGGCATTTGGTTACCTTAAGAGAGACATAGTTACTCCCATTGTTTACCTGCGCTTGGTTGAATTTCTTCACTTTGACATTCAAAGCACTGGGCAAAAATCATGTTGTGTTAGCATTCGCACGGACCATCGCAATGCTTTGTTTTAATTAAATTGTCGAATTCCCCTTGTTCGTACCTGTTCTGAGTCGACTATTCGATGCCCGAGGAAGTCCCCCGAAGGAGCCATTCCAAGTACATTCCTCTACAGGCACGGGGTGGCCTGCTTTTTCCTCGAAAGCTGCTCGAGCAGTTTGCCAGTAGCCGATAGGTTCATGACTACGACCCTCGTGCCCAACCCTTAGAGCGAATCCTTTTCCCAAAGTTACAGATCCATTTTACCGACTTCCCTTTCCTATATTTTTCCATTGACAAGAAGTTGTTCTCCTTGAAGACCTGATGCAGTTATAAGTACGACTGGGCGCAAATGGTATTTGGCTCTCCAAATTTTCAAGGGCCGCCGGGGACACACTGGATGCCACACGACATGCGATGCTCTTTCAGCCGCTGGACCCTACCTCCAGCTGAGCCGTTTCCACGACTGGCATGCTGTTAAACAGAAATGATAACTCTTCCCGAGGCCCCCACCGACGTCTCCAGACTCCTCAACGTTGTCTTCCACCGCCGCGTCCCGTTTTAGGAATGTTAACGTGATTGCCTTTTGAAGCTCGCGTGAAATGCACTTTCGGACGATGTTACCTCTAATCTTATGACCAACTAACAAATGTGCAAGTGTCGTTCACATGGAACCCTTCCCCTCTTCGGCATTCAAAGTTCTCATTTGAGTATTTCCTACTACTACCAAGATCTTCACCGACAGAAGCTCCGTCCGGGCTCGCGCCTTGGGTTTTGCAGCTATCACCATACCATCCTACTTATCAGGGCCTGACGATTGCCTTGACGGCCGGATGTGGGTTACGCGCTTTAGTACCATCCATTTTCGAGGCTAGTTCATTCAGCAAGTGTTACACAATCCTTAACAGATTTCAACTTCCGTGACCACCGTCATGCTATCGTAATTGACCAACACCCTTTATGGGTTCTAGGTTAGTGCACAATTTGGCATCGTAACTAAACTTTCAGTTCACCCCGCATCGCCAGTTCTGCTTGGAGCTCTCGATTCCTTGGAATGGCTTAACAAAGCAGTCGTGTCATCCTACCTATTTAAAGTTTGAGAATAGGTCGGTGAAGTTGCGTCCCCGATGACTCTAATCATTGGCTTTACCCGATAGAATTCGCACTCGACCTCAAGCTATCCTGAGGGAAACTTTAGAGGGAACCAGTACTAGATGGTTTGTTTAGTCTTTTACCCCATACCTAAGTCAGACGAACGATTTGCACGTCAGTATTGCTGCGAGCCTCCACCAGAGTTTCCTCTGGCTTCTCCTCGCTCAGGCATAGTTCACCATCTTTAGGGACCTGACAGGTATGTTCACACTCGAACCCTTCTCAAAAGATCTAGGTCGGTTGGCGGTGCAACCCGCTAGGTGATCCCATTAAACAGCTTCCTTGCACCGTACGGATTAACTCGCCCGTTGACTTGCACACATGTCAGACTCCTTAGTGCGTATTTCAAGACAGGCCGAATGGGGAGCCCACAGGTCGACGCCGAGAGTGCAGTGGTACCTGAGGCACGCGCTTCTCACCACGGTCGCGACAAGGACATCTCTGCGGGCATAACAACAGCTCGAGTTTTGGCCGCTGCTGCAATCTGTGTCATTCTGCACCCTGAATCGATTGGCAGACAGGCTCGTCACATTTCCGCATCCGACCAGGGAGCATCATCGGCCCCCATCCGCTTCCCTCCTGACAATTTCAAGCACTCTTTAACTCTCTTTTCAAAGTCTTTTTCATCTTTCCCTCGCGGTACTTGTTCACTATCGATCTCTCGCTAGTATTTAGCCTTGGGTGGAATTTACCACCCGATTGGGGCTGCATTCCCAAACAACCCGACTCGTTGACAACTCCTCATGATGTGATAGGGTCCTGGCATGATGGGGCTCTCACCCTCTCTAGCGCCTCCTTTTAGGAGACTTGAACCTGGTCCATTGTTGAGGAGGCTTTAATAGACTACAATTCAAATGGCGTGGCCATTCGATTCTCATGCTGGGCTCTTCCCGGTTTGCTCGCTGTTACTAAGGAAATCCTAGTAATTTTCTTTTCCTTTGTTTTTTTATATGCTTAAACTCAGTGTGTGGCCCCGCCTGACCTGGGGTCACGAGGTAAGTTGAAGGGGTTCTGAACCCTGATTCGTTCCAGTTCGAGCACGTCACTTACTTGACAAGGCTTCTCATCAACCACCGCTGATCGTGTCATCCATGCATCGGGGCTAATATTTCAGCCAACCGTGAACACGTCGTGGCAGGCCAATCTCCACTCCCACACAAAGGGTGGGTGGTGGTGTGTCGCGTGGCGCCCAGACAAGCATGGCCGACAGAAGTCTCAGGCTCAACAAGCTTTCAAAGACTCGATCGTTCATAGGATTTTGCAATTCATACCAAGTATCACATTTCGCTACATTCTTCATCGATGCGAGAGCCGAGATATCCGTTATCGAGAGTCATTAAAGTATTCGAAAGAGAGACATCATCGATCGGGCCAGCTACCCAACATGTTGTTTCCATTCTAATATAGATTCTTTGGCGGTTGACGTGTTGGGTTTTGTTCCTCCACTATGGGGGCCGCGTGTCCACCCGCGTCGATCAACTCATGGTGCCAATGGTCCATGGGTCGTTCGAAGGCTATTGACAGTGATCCTTCCACAGGTTCACCTACGCAAACCTTTTTACAACTTCTCCTTCCTCTAAATGATATGGGTCAGTGGACTACTCGCGACGTCGTCAACGACGAACTGGCCGCGTCATTCAATCGGTAGGACCGACGGGTTGTGTGTACAAAGGACAGAGACGTAGTTAACGCGAGCTCATGACTCACGCTTACTAGGAATTCCTCATTGAAGACCAATAATTACAATGATATATCCCCATCACGATGAAATTTTCAAAGGTTTCCTAGGCCTGTCGGCCAAGGCTATGAGCCCGTTAAATACATTTATGTAGCGCGTGTATGGCCTAAAACATTTAAGGGCATCAGAGACCTCTTATTGCCTCAAACTTCCGAGGCCTAAATGGCCATAATCCTTCTAAAAGACTTGATATGGAGGTGACCTCCACTTAGCTAGTTAGTAGGCTGAAGTCTCGTTCATTAACGGAATTAACCAGACAAATCGCTCCACTAACTAAGAACGACCATACACCACCACCCATAAAATCAAGAAAGAGCTATTAGTCTGTCAATCCTTACTATGTCTGGACCGGTATGTTTCCCCGTGTTGAGTCAAATTAAGCAGCAGGCTCCACTCCTAGTGGTGCCCTTCTGTCAATTCCTTTAAGTTTCAGCCTTACTACCATATTCCCCCTAGAACCCAAAAACCTTGATTTCTCATAAAGTGCCGGTGGAGTCCAAAATGCAACATTCGTCGATCCCTAGTCGGCATCATTTATGGTTGAGACTAGGATGGTATCTGATCGTCTTTGAGCCCTCAACTTTCATTCTTTATTAATGAAAACATCCTTGGCAAATGCTTTCATAATAGTTCGTCTTTCATAAATCCAAGAATTTCTCCTCTGACAATGAAATACGAATGCCCCCGACTGTCCCCATTAATCATTACTCTGATCCTGAAGGCCAACGCAATACGATCGAAATACTATGATGTTATCCCATTCTAATATATACAGGGATATGTCTTACTTTGAGCACTCTAATTTCTTCAAGAGAACAGCACCAGAGTCATGACCCAGTCAACTAAGATAAGGAGCACATCACCGGTAGAGGGGACTGGATGATCGACGCATACCCAAGGGCAGGTCAGCCGACCCAACCTAAAGGCCAACTACGAGCTTTTTAATTGCAATAACTTAAATATACGCTATTAGAGCTAGAATTACCACGACTACTGGCACCAGACTTGCCCTCTAATGGTTCCTCGGTAAAGGATTTAGATTGTACTCATTCCAATTACCAGACCCAATGAGTTCGATATTGTTATTTATTGTCACTACTTTCCCATGTCAGGAATGGGTAATTCGTGTGCTTGCTGTCTTCCTTAGATGTGGTAGCTGTTTCTCAAGCTCTTTCTCCATACCTGAACCACAATTCTTCGTCACCTATCACCACCATGGTAGGGTCACTGGTCACTAGTGAGAGGTTTAACCTAAGGAAAATTTTCTTACTCAATGCCACTCTGTTGTGCCTAAGGGCCACCTTTGTCCAACACTCCAATGAAACACACACTAACAAGTAATAACACGCACAAAGGGGAGCTTTACTAATCTTTGATTGACGGGTTAAAACTCTACCACCTTATACTTCCCCAAGTATAAGGGGTTGGCTTTATAGAAAATAGCCTTAAGCGGTTATATAACCAAATGGACACATGTCCTAGTTTACAAGCATCAAAAACTAAGTAAAGAACACCACACTCCCATGTAGCCAAACAATTGCCTAACTACTTGCCTCCTCTGCTGCCTCCTGGCCTTGTAAGTGTCATGACCACCTAGTCAATGGGCACATCTTACATGTGATAGGGACTTGCTTGGACGTGCCCTGGTCATGCTCTAAGCTATGACCAAGGTAGTTACATAACCGCCTGGCTACTGCCATGTTGTATGCTTGACTTGGTCCATCCACGCCTTGGGACGCTTCTTATTTTCAGGGTTGTGCTTGGTGCTGCCTAGCTTAGCCTAGTCACCCTTGGGTGCATACCAGAGCCGGGCTAAGCACAGGTCCTACCGGCATGGAGCTGGTTGCATGATGGTCTTTGGGCAAGGCTTTAGCATGCACGCTCAAAGCCTTCTCTAGGGTTACCCTTGCTTTTCTGTCCATACCACCCCTAGGAGAGGTCTCCCTCCTATAGTAGATGTTAAGCCGTTCTTGTCCTTCATTAGGGAACATCAAAAAGTGATACCAATCATACTTCGACGTGGTCAATGCCAGAGTCAAGGATAGTCAACTACGCTCCAGCCAAGGTCTTGCCGTGCCCGTGCTAAGTCTTGCCTTGCTCGTGCCAAGGAATGTGCCAAAGAATGCCATGCTCTCGCTAAGGTACGTGCCAAAGCGTCGTTGTGCTCGCGCCAAGGAAAGCACTTTGCCCGCGCATGTGCTCACTTAGGTATGCGTCCGTGCCAACTTAGGTACGCGATCGTGCCCACATAGGTATGCGCCCGCGTGCACTTAGGTACGCGCGCCCGTACCAGCTTAAGTACGCACCGTGCCAACTTAGGTATGCACCTGTGTGCACTTAGGTATGCGCGCTCGTGCTCGCTTAGGTACGCGCTGTGCCCACTTAGGTACATATTATGCCCACTAAGGTAAGCGTCCCGCCCACTTAGGTAAGCGCTGTGCTCATTAAGGTACGAGCTATGCGCTGAACCGCAATTCAACACCTGAATCCCCCGAAGCCTTCGAAGTCCACCAAGACTCAGTCATTTGCTGAGTTATCCTACTGCCCAGCGCAGATACTCCGGTCCTACTATTGGGGTGGTAATAGTTGGCCATTATCCTACCATCGAGAGTTGATATAGCTGAAATTTGAATGATGCGTCGCCGGCATGAAGGTCATGCAATCCGTCGAGTTATCATGAATCATCAAGAAAATAGCCAGAGCCCGTGTTGACCTTTTATCTAATAAATGCATCCCTTCCGGAAGTCAGGATTTGTTGCATGTGTTAGCTCTAGAATTACTACGGTTATCCGAGTAGCAGGTACCATCAAACAAAATATTGTTGATTAATGATCCATTCACAGGTTCATAGTCTGAATTTGTTCATACTTACACATACACTGAGATAGGCATATGACTACTGGTAAGATCAACCAGGTATCATTCCTCTACGACACCGGTTACACCCCGTAATGGCCATCCTTACTAAGCATGGAGAGAACATTGATGAGAGCGCACGGATGTCTTTTTTATAAGCATAAAATTTGATGGCGAGTGGTGATTCCCATTCATCCAACGGTAACCATCTTCCTAACCCACAAACATGAACGGCCACAGTGCACCAATTTCTCATGCGCTTGGCAATTGAAGGTTAGAGGCACCGTACCTGCTGCGGCCAGCCACTTTACCCCGGCAACGAGCATAGGGAAAGTAAAAGAATTGACTTCAGCAATCATTGTTACAACATCGCTTGTAAAAACACAAGAACCGAAGGGATGCACATTGCCGAATTGGCATTAGGAAAAAATGAAGAAGTATTGCACATTCATGGTTCGCCACACTAGAGGAGAGCCCAAGACACAAAATACCATTACCACTCACACGCCATGACATTCCCAATCGAGTAGCTCCTCATCACATCCAATGCAAATTCATGGGAAATGTGGAGTGGCGACGAAGGAGATACTTAAGGGGATTGCTTGGCATGAAGATCATTAACACGAATAGCAAACTTCAGCTGCTTGCCAAGCCCATACCCTAGTCGAGACCCGAGCATGGACAACGCAAGGAGCCAATTAATCACTAAGCCCCATTGCTTAAGTCTGGCCAAGAGCGAAATGATTATGGGACTTGCTCGATCCCCTACTAGCCTAATGCCCTAGTTGAAACCCGGTCATGTGTTGGCTGCCACCCAATCGTGACGTGACCTTGCATGGCCTGATCGCAACCCAAGAAACTTGGCAAGGGATATCTTGAACAACTCCTACGCCAAGCCATAGCCAACGAAGACACAAGCAATAGGACAATTCTCACGAGAAGTGGCGAGCGTTTCCTTGCAAGCTCGGTCCTTGGCATCGAAGACACCGTCCGCTCAGCTACATCCACCCACCGTCCGGGACAGTGTGCCGCATGCTTGTTGAGCCAAAAGGGAGACCCAAACTGATCGCAAGTAATCATGCATGCAACCACACCATCTCGTAGGGGGATGGCAAGGAAAACACTAGTTTCACTCTATCCCCCCTCTAGGACCCACCCTTTATAGTAGATGTTAAGCCATTCTCTCACCTCTAGAAGGAAACATCCCAAATTGAGATGAAGCGTACTCGACCATAACTTTTTATGCAAAAATGATTTTAGCAAGAGCTTGTGATTGTTGGAAAGCCTATAAAATGAAGAAAATTGTAATATATTAAAAAAATATTCACTCGAAAAAATATTTTTTATTATTTTTAATTAAAATAATAGAAGATAAATGCCAAAAAATACAAAAAGAAAAAGGAAAAAAATTATATTCTTGTTCATGTATGGAGAATATTTTTTAATTACATTCTTGAATTACATCAATTTAGCTTGGACAAGTAATAATGGAGAGCAGACATAAAACATGATGAAAGTAGAACAAATGGGTGTCATGCTTAACATTTCCGAAACACATTTAGCAAATGCATGCCTTGGCTCGACCTATCGGCTAAAAGACGCCTTTAAATGCCTTGGCATGCATTGACATGCCTTTTGTAAGCATAGGCACGACCTTCGCAAAGCCTTGGCACACCTTGACAAGACCTTGGCACGACATTGGCATGCCTCGGCACGACCTTGGCATGGCCTTGGGCAAGCCTGGCCAAGGCCTTGGCAAGCCTGGGCACGACCTTGGGCAAGCCTGGGCATGGCCTTGGGCAAGCTTGGGCACGACCTTAGCATGCTTGGGGCTTTGGCACGTCTTGGTCCGACCTTGGGGAAGCCTAGGTACGGCCTTAGGCAAGCCTGGGCACTACCTTGGCATGCAAAGGCACGGCCTTGGGCAAGCTTAGGTACGACCTTGGCATGCCTGGGCATGGCCTTGACATGTCTGGGCATGGCCTTGGGATGCTTGGTTACGACCTTGGAAAGCTTGGGCACAACCTTGCCAAGCCTGGGCACGGTCTTGGCAAGCATAGGCATGGCACGGCCTTAGCAAGCCTAGTCATGCCATGGCACACTGACCTTGCGTTGGTATCTTAACTCGAACCCTTATTTTTAGAAAGGTGGTCTGGTTGTTGATGGATGGGAGGGAGGGAAGGTCTTATCGATGCCACAAAGGGTTGAATCTCAGTGGATCGTGGCAGCAAAGCTACTCTACCACTTGTAATACCTCATTGCGTATTTAAGTCGACTACAAAGGATTCTACCCACCACTCATTCGAAATAACACTTCAAGGAGGCCCGCGCGACTGATCTAATGCACAGGCTTCACCAATGTTTTCTTGCCCTAAGGGCCTGAGACCCCTAGTTCGGGTTAGCAAGCAAGCGATGGGCATATGCGTCGCCTTTCTAACCTAGATTCCAACTTAGAGGCGTTCAGTCGTAATCTTGCACACGGTTGCTTTGCGCCATTGGTTTTTCAACCAAACGTGATGACCAATTGTGTGAATTAACGGTTCCTCTCATACTAGGTTGAATTACTATGGCATCATTGCCATCAGTAGGGTAAAACTAACCTGTCTCAAGACGGTCTAAACCCAGCTCACATTTCTTATTGGCTGGTGAACAATCCAACACTTGGTGAATTCTACTTCATAATGATAGGAAGAGCCAACATCGAAGGATCAAAAAGCAATATTGCTATGAACGCTTGGCAGTTACAAGCCAGTTATCCCTGTGGCAACTTTCTCGACACCTTTAGCTTCAAATTTCGAAGATCAAAAGGATCGATGGGCCATGTTTTCACGGTTTGTATTCGTATTGGAAATCATAATCAAACGAGTTTTACCCTTTTGTTGCACACGAGTTTCTGTTCTTGTTGAGCTCATCTTAGGAGACCTGCGTTGTAACAACCAAAATCTTCTCCGGTCTGACTTAGGGAAATTTAATAATTTAAAAACTAAATGTGTGTTGGATTTCTTTGTATTTAATTATTAGTAACATAGTAGAATATCTTATACCTCGAGATGTGCATTTTATGCGGTTTGAAGAGATTTCGAAATATACGCCGATTCCCATTTAGGAAACTCACAAGAGAATAAGATATGAAAAACTTTTCTTAAAAATGAAGAAAGTTATAAAAAGGGATGAGATCTCCAAATTTGTTAGATCTTTCTAATAAAGGAAAGATTTGTGGGAACTTTATCAGTCAAAAGGGGTAATATCTCCAAATTTATAAGATCCCATTAATTAGGGAAAGATTTATGGAAACTTTCTTAGTCAAAAGGCTAATTAAGTTAAACTAATGAAAACGAGCCAAAATCATATTAAATAGGGAGTTAGACTTAAGGCCCAAGTGGGAGGGCACTTTAGTCTTTAACACAAAAGAATGTATGTAACCTAACCTAACCCTAGCTTATAAAAATAGAGGTCGAGTAAACCTAGCCACCATTTGTTGTTCTACACTATTTAGAAAAAGATAGTAGATTAAAGGAGGATAGCTTGGAATGGTGAGAACGAGTTTGAGAAGTCAAAGGATCAAAGAAGTTCCACGCAAAGGTTCAAATCGAGCCTCGAGTGCAAAAGGATTAAGATTAGGATTCACGGCGAGTACAGGTAAGTGGGAAGTGTTGCTCATCTATCAAATGTGGTATGTTATTAGTATATATTAGATCATGAGTTCAATTAAAGGACTTGGGTACTACGATGCATTGGTTATAGGTATGAATGTATCTTTGAAAAGTTTGTGACATGAACACTTGTAGTGGGAGTTGGTTGCGTACCCACCAAATTGAGTGGTCCGCGCTTCGACTAGCGAGATGAGACTATTCAATCCATTAAATGGAGGGGTCCGCGCTCTGACTAGCGAGATGAGACTATTTTGAAGGTCACCCAAGAGGGGGGGGTGAATTGGGTTACCGAGTGATTATCGCCTTTTTAAAACTTTATGCACAAATAGTAATGATAATACATACACCAATGATAAATATCTATACTATGCAAGTGAATGGGGTAGAAGAGATGGAAATAAGACACACGATATATAGTGGTTCGATCCAACCGATCTACATCCACTACCTAACCTCCCCGGTTAGGATTTTCAACCCCCCACTTATATTATCAATAAGTGTTACACCCTAAGCCAACTAGCCTAGTAAATGCCTAGCCTCAACTAGGTCTTTTACACGATGCCTTACCGCAATAAGGTCTTATACAACCACCTAGCCGCAACTAGGATTTTCCCACCTAGACCCACCTAGGACTTTTCCCCACCTAGCCGCAACTAGGATATATGCCTAGCCTCAACTAGGTCTTCCCTTTCGACTTAGATCCCACTAAGTCTTACAATCAAGATTTGAATACAATTGAAATATACTTTACAAAGTAAAGTGGTATCAAGTTCAAATGCAAGCAAGCCACCTAGAGCCTAATCACTCTTATGCATGCAAGTATGAAAATAATTGAGAAATGCAAATATAAAATTGATGTTATGCAAAACTCAAATATGAAACCGTTTTAAATAGATTGATGAGAACAAAAATCGGTTTCAAATCCAAAGAACAAGAAGTTTGATAAAAATCAAGTTTAAGCACAAACTCTTGTTCAAATCAGTCTAAGGGTCTAATGAATCAAGTTTAAGTGCAAAACCCAATACAAGTGTGTTTAGCAACACAACAAGTAATTTCCCAAATCAATCACACAAGAATATATAATTTAAGCACAAGAAAAGCTAGGAAATGGATTTTCTTACAACCCCAAGAAGATGACTTGAAAATCAGTTCTGGAGAGGTTGTTGTACTCCTTAGAGTGCCTCAAGTGTGCTGGTTTTGATGTTGAATGAACAGCCTCAAAGTGTAACTTGAAAGCCCCAAGCTCCTTCTCTTGAAAAATTTAAGCACAAGTGTTTTTCTTTGATTTCAAAACCTAATTTGTGTGCCTTATGTGTTTGAGAGTGTTGTATATATTTATAGACTAGTATATGACCATTGTGTGCATCCAAGGGCCGAGATTTGATCAAAAATTTGAATTAAAGTGAATTTTTCAGCTTTATAAAAAGCTGTCAGGACTGCAATTAGCGCGCTAATATTAAGACCTAGCGCGCTAACTCTGCACATAGCGCGCTAATAACAGTATTAGCGCGCTAACTGCAGGGACCTTAGAATAATTAATTCTGTCCCTTGTGTTAGCGACCCTTTAATGCTTCCTAGACCTAACCAACCCTCATATAACATATAATACATGTTTGTTGTGGGTCATAAGGCCTATTTGAATGGTCCGAATATTTTTACATTTCCCGAAAATAGAAAATCTCGGTTTCATACCATCCGAGGGCTTTTCTGCAAATATGACTTTATTAATGGCATTGATTTATGATACTAATTAAGGAATTATTAGCAATAGTCAATTACATTAATTTAGGTTGTACATTATTCTTATTTAAGGAGAAAGATCTCAAGGAGAAAAGGAATTCAGCCATTTTGCTTAAACTTTGTTATGGTATCAGAGCCTACAATTTTTCTTCTGATCATCTATTCTGGGCTATTTTCTGGTTCTTTTCTTTTGTCTTCTTCGTTTCGGGTTGATTTATTATCAACAATTTGGTTTTGTAATTTTTCGGTTTATGATGTCTACCGAAAATTTTTCTAGCAAATCTTCGGAGACTTTTGCCATTAGACTCACTGGCAAGAATTATGCTGCCTGAGTGTTTCAGTTTAGAATGTTTTTGAAAGGGAAAACCCTATGGAATCACATCGACGGCAGTTCTTCGGCACCTACAGATGCTAAGGATCTTACGCAATGGGAAACCAAAGATGCTTGCACCATTTTTTGGATCTTAGCCTCTATTGAACCACGTATGGTTAACAATCTACGTTCTTTTGGTACAGCGAAACAAATGTGGGATTACTTGAGACACATATACCACCAAGAAAATACTGCACGACGCTTTCAACTTGAACTTGAGATCAGTCAATTCAGTAAAGGTAATCTCTCCATTGAGCAATATTATTCTGAATTTATTAACCTATGGAGCGAATATTCTGGTATTATCTATTCTAAGGTCTCTCAAGAGACGTTGGAAGGTCTTCAGGCTGTTCATGAAGAAAGTAAGTGGGTTCAATTTTTGATGAAATTGAGACCAGAATTTGAGACTGTACGGGCTGGATTGTTGAACAGAAATCCGGTTCCTTCATTAGACATATGTGTTGGCAAATTATTGTGTGAGGAACAGAGGATGGCTACCCAAGCTGTTATAAGTGGGGCTAAAGAAACTGCTGCTTTGGTCAATCTGGCTTATGTTGCACAAGGGAGGAATCGAGGGAAAGGACAATCGCAATGCTATAGTTGCAAGGAGTTTGGGCATATCGCACGCAATTGTACTAAGAAATTCTGCAACTACTGCAAACAACAAGGGCACATTATCAAGGAGTGTCCTACTCGTCCAAAGAATCGGAAAGCCCAAGCCTTTCAAGCTGTTGTTTCGTCTTCTACAGTTAATGATGGTGTTTTTACGACCGCAAACGCAAATAAGCCAACCCTTACTCCAGAAATTGTACAACAAATGATTCTCAAAGCATTCTCTGCTCTTGGACTTTAAGGTAACAGTAAGTCTACTACTTTTCCTTGGATTGTTGATTCTGGAGCATCCAATCATATGATTGGCTCACCTAATTTATTACATAATGTACGGGAGTATACTGGCACACAAAGTATTGAAATCGCCAACGGCAATAATCTTCCAATTACAGCCATTGGTGACATTACGCCTTCTTTTCGTCATGTATTTGTTTCTCTTGGATTGTCTACTAGCCTTATTTCTGTTGGTCAAGTGGTGGATAATAATTGTGATGTGCATTTTTCTCAAAATGGTTGTCTTGTGCAAGATCAGGTGTCGGGGAAGGTAATCGCGAAGGGGCCTAAAGTGGGCAGAATTTTTCCGCTGCAATTTTCGATTCCTAGAAATTTTTCTTTATCTTCTATTATTGTTGAGAATAAGGCTGCCATTTGGCATAAACGTTTGGGTCATCCGAACAATGTGATTTTGTCTACTTTAATGAATCGTGGTTTTCTTGGTAACAAAGATCAACGTTTCCACTTTGATTGCTCTACCTGTAAGTTGGGAAAAAGTAAAATTCTACCTTTTCCTTCATATGGAAGTCGTGCTAATACATGTTTTGAGATTATGCATTCCGATGTTTGGGGTATTAGTCCTGTTATCTCGCATGCACAATATAAATATTTTGTAACATTTATTGATGATTACAGCCGTTTCACATGGATTTATTTTCTACGCACCAAGGCTGAAGTATTTACTGTTTTTCAAACTTTTCTGGCCTATATTGAGACGCAATTTTCTACATGTATTAAGATATTGCGGTCTGATAATGGAGGGGAATACATGTCACATGAATTTCAGGGATTCTTGCAAAATAAAGGTATTATATCTCAGCGATCGTGTCCTTATACCCCTCAACAAAACGGGGTGGCTGAACGTAAGAACCGCCAATTGTTGGATATGGTTCGAACATTGCTCTTGGAGTCCTCTGTTCCATCTAAGTTTTGGGTGGAAGCTTTATCCACTGCAGTGTATTTAATCAATCGCTTACCTTCTTAACAATTGAGGTTTGATTCTCCTTAACAACGTCTCTTCGGTTCACATCCTCAGTATGACATGTTGCACACTTTTGGATGTGTTTGTTTTGTTCACCTGCCTTCTCATGAGCGTCACAAACTTATGGCCCAGTTAGTAAAATGTGCTTTTATGGGGTATAGTAATACTCAGAAAGGATATTTGTGCTATGATAGTGTTGCTAATCGCATGCGTATTTCTAGAAATGTGATTTTCTTTGAAAGCGAGTATTTTTTTCAGCAGCACATGTCTCATTTTGATAATGTTTGTCTTCCTACCTTTGACAATCTGTCACCACCCATTGAGCGTTTTAAACTCGACCATGTCTATCAGCGAAGACGGCCCCCCCTCTCCACAAATCTTTCCCGACCCTGATCCAGTAACTACTCCGATGACTGCTCCAGTGGCTCTCCGACGATCACTTCGCACCATTCATCCTCCAAATCGGTATGGTTTCTCTGCCATTTTAGCTGACATTGCAGTTCCTACTTGTTATTCTCAAGCAGCTACACAGGCATGCTGGACTAAAGCCATGCAAGAACAGCTTCAAGCTCTTCAAGAGAATCATACTTGGGATATTGTTCCATGCCCTACAGGTGTAAAACCCATTGGATGTAAATGGGTATATTCCATAAAGCTCCGCTCTGACGGGTCTTTTGACAGATATAAACCAAGGTTGGTGGCACTTGGTAATTGGTAAGAGTATGGAATTGACTATGAAGAAACATTTGCACCAGTTGCAAAGATGACTACTGTGCGACTTGTTCTTGCTATTGCTGCCTCTCAAGGTTGGCCATTGCGTCAAATGGATGTTAAGAATGCTTTCTTACACGGAGACCTTAAGGAAGAAATCTATATGACTCCACCATCTGGATTATTTTCTACACCATCAGCAGATGTTTGTAAGCTCAAACGATCACTCTATGGCTTGAAACAGGCACCACGTGCTTGGTTTGACAAGTTTCGGTCTACACTTATCAGCTTCTCCTTTGTCTAGAGTCAGTATGATTCTTCTCTGTTTCTTTGCAAAACTTCGAAAGGCATAGGTTTACTCTTGATTTATGTTGATGATATTGTTATTACGGGTACCGACTCTACTTTGATTACACAACTTCAAGAGCACCTTCATCAGTCCTTTCATATGAAGGATTTAGGTCATTTGCAATATTTTTTAGGTCTTGAAGTGCATTCAACTGCTGCTGGTCTCTTTTTATACCAACATAAATATACTCAGGATCTTATTTCTTTGGCTAGTTTGCAAGATGGTCGCTCGGTTGACACCCCTTTAGAGGTAAATGTCAAATATCGTCGAGATGATGGTAATTTTCTTTCTGATCCCTCTTTGTATCGTCGCTTGGTGGGGAGTCTAAATTATTTGACGATTACTCGGCCGGATATTTCATTTGCTGTTCAACAAGTTAGCCAATTTATGCAAACGCCTACGCACATCCATCTAGCGGCTGTTCGTCGCATTATTCGCTATTTGCAAGGAACTTCTGATCGCGGTCTTTTCTTTCCAGTGGGTACTTCCATTCGTTTAGTTGCATACAGTGATGCGGATTGGGCTGGTTGTTCTGATACTCGACGTTCTATTACCGGTTGGTGTATGTTTGTTAGTGACTCTCTTGTATCATGGAAAAGTAAGAAGCAAGATAGAGTTTCTAAATCTTCAACTGAGTCTGAATATCGTGCGATGTCCTCAGCATGTTCAGAAATTGTTTGGCTTCGGGGATTATTGAGTGAACTTGGATTTTCTCAAGCTGAGCCTACTGCACTTCATGTGGATAATACTAGTGCCATACAAATTGTCGCCAATCCAGTCTTTCATGAACGTACGAAACACATTGAGGTGGATTGTCATTCTATTCGTGATGCCTATGATAGTCACGTCATTTCACTTCCTCATATCAGTACTGCACTTCAAACAGCTGACGTGTTTACGAAGGCTCTTTCCCGAGACCGTCATCAGTTTCTGGTTGACAAATTGATGCTTCACAATCATCCAGCATCAATTTGAGGGGGGATATTAATGGCATTGATTTATGACACTAATTAAGGAATTATTAGCAATAGTCAATTACATTAATTGTATAGTCAATTACATTAATTTAGGTTGTACATTATTCTTATTTAAGGAGAAAGATCTCAAGGAGAAAAGGAATTCAGCCATTTTGCTTAAACTTTGTTAGACTTTTCAAAAACAAGTTTTTCTTTTTCAAAAGCTTCCATAATGATTTTCAAAGTATGATATTAACATACACTTATAGTTTAACATTGTTTAAACTTATAGGACCGAAATCTTCAAGTAATCACCTTCAAGTAATCACTTGACATTTGAAAATTCATTTTGAAAACACGATATGCATGGACTAATGCAATAGGCTTGCTTAAGTGAACTTGAATACCTTACATCAAATTTACAACTTGTGGTCTTGATCTTTCGCCTTCATTCCTTTATGTATGTCGAGTCTTGAACTTGAATTGCTTGAACGCTCAAATGCCCGTGATGTGATGTTTCGCAACCTTTGACGAAACTGAAATACACTTGATAAACTTATTAGTATATTTTTACCTTGTTTGTTTCCATCAAAATCCCGGTAGGAGTTAGAGTGACTAACCACTTAGTCCAACATATTTTAGTCCATCAAATCGAGGGGTCCACTCTATGACTAGAGGGATGAGACTATTCAGTCCAGCAAATTAAGGGGTCCAAGCTCTGAATCGTCAAGTAAGCAAGTGATCACAACTGGAGATGGCTTAGAAGCACTTGTTGTTGGCTTAATGAAATTAATTGGAGTTCACAACGACCATTGTGTCCATTAATGGTTCTCATCACTTTAAGGGCATGTGTTTCAGTAACTGGGTTCATACCAAAAGCAAAAATGCATTGAATGGAACAACGACTTATATTTATTATTATTTCTTATGGTAAATCTCTTTTTGGACCCCGTTGCATGAATAAATGGATTTATTTACAAACTGTGAATTCTCTCTTGATGTGGTTTCTAAAGAATGCTTACTTCCTTGCTTATTAAGTTATGAATCTTACTTTTCTGTTTTGCTTGACCTGGAACTTGCTTATACCCCTTTACGAACAAGAACCATGTCTCAATTACTTTTAATTAAATGCTTTGTGATTTGATTTACAGTTTCATGTGTAGAGTTGTTTTGCTTTATAGGTAATACTTTTATGTTTGATAGTTGGTCAAGGTTTTCCTCGTATTGAGCTCTATTAGTTCTTTTAGCTCACCCTACTTACATCTCAGGTATCAACGAGTGCTTTAGAAGTGATACAAGGGAGAGATGAGCTTGAAGTCTTCACTTGATGTGAGCCTTGGGTTGATATATATTATGTATGTTCGATTTTGAAACTATTAAACTTGGGTTGTAATTAAAATAAGTCTTTGGGTAGTTTGAAACCAACTTACCTTTAGTTGATTTACTTGGGAGTTTAAATAAACCTTGTTTACTTTAAATGAATACGAACTCATTTATAGTTTCACAAATGTTCTTGTAAACTTAAATTTATTGGCTTTAGGATATCTATTTATATTTATTCCGCAATTATGGTCCTTTGTTTAGCCAATGTATATTTCGTAGGTTTGTTTGAGGGGCGTGCCAGACTGTTATTTAGGCCTAGTTCAGGTATCGAGTCTAGTAGCAGTTTGGGCCAGGCGACCCGACCCTAGGTTGGGGAGGGTCGTCACAGTTTTTATCAGAGCGTAGACGTTAGATCCTAGGTTTAACAGTTAAGGATTATCCAAATTTTGGATACCAACTTCACAGTTGGTATTAGAGAATAGGTATTAGAACCTATGAAAACGTTAGGTTAGTGAAACCTAAGTTTGTAGATCCTTTAAGTTCAAAGGTAAAAATTAAATTAGATGAATTAATGGTATGAGACATGGGTTCAAAGTTGACTTAACGTACATAACTGATAAATCTTTTGATGGGATGGGATAAAAGAAATTTGATGAAAGACTTATTATGTTGATTATTTGCTACTTTGAATATATAACTATATCGTTAGATATATGGAGTGTTTTTCCCCCTTTAGTTTGGTTCTTTTTGATGGCTTCTGGATAAGGAACTTGTGTTCCACAAAACAGTAAGTGAAATGACAATGAACGGCACAAGGAAATCGAGGCGAACTATTGGGAGGTTCCACACGCATTTAAGAATGTCTTCAACGACTATGTGAAAATGAAAAAAACTTCAATTGGAACATACATGGTACGATGCACCTATCCTTAATGCTAGAGTAGCAAATAAAGACTTAAGAAAGAATTGTGAGACTTGAAAGGGCAATGAGATGCCAAGCTAAATAGACGAAATGGAATAGTAACGTGGTCACATTTCAGAGAAGTAACTTGGACACCTGAAACTCTATTAGGACAGTTAAAATTAACAATATCTTATTTAAAACAAAAGTTAATGATCCTAGTGAGGATGCAAATGAATCTTTGTTTCAAACAATGATAATTAAGTTAGTCCGGTTAGGAGGCTGAAATTGAAAAACTTAATTCAAGATATAGACATCAAGTGAACACTTAAAACCTTTAATACTCGATTAAGAATGTGAATCATTGGTCTATAAATTCGATTTGAAGGTTATTACTATAGATCAAATTTTGTAGTTTGAGGTGATCTATTTTTATCGAAAAATGATTTTTCGTCTATATTGGACCATGATTTTTTTGTATTGTATTTTATTTGATGTTTGCCGCACTTTATTGAAGCTTTCATGGAAGGATTCTTTGTGTCTTTACAAAATTTTGAAAAGGCAAACAATTACAAAAAGGAAACCGTTTATTTTCTTTGGTGTTCAAAAGATAAAGCGAATAGACTCGTACACATTTCGAGAATTTGATGTTGTAATTTTGATCCTTACATAAAGAGTTTTACTGAATTTCAAAGTTTTGACTTGATGAAAATGCAACGTATCGTTTGGATCTATGTCACCATTGTGTGTTTAGAACACAAAATTTACTTACGATTATAGTTTACTTTTGAATTACATCAACTAAAACGATTCGAAAAGGACTTTACAAATTGCTTGAAAATACGAGAAGAATATCAGATAATTTCTATAAACTAAACCTAGCTCGGTTTGAAAAGTGGTTTTGTTAAAAATTTGACATTTAAAAAAAAGTTTTTGATATAGATTTGGCTTCTCAATTGATCGAATCACGACATTCAAGTTTTTTATCAAACATATGCAAAAGAAAGTTAAGTCTAAATCAGTTATCGATAGGTTGAATATGAAAGATAAGGATCCAAACTGAAAGTTAAAACCGATACATAACTATATGATGTATGGGATAACGAATGCCTCGAAAATAACTCAATGAGAAAATCTAGTGAATATTAGTAAACTCAAGGATATGCGAGTTACTAAAATTGGTGATTCAAGTCAAAAGTCCAATACGGGCCATAATGCCACGTGTGAGGATCGTATTGCCACGTAGGATTGTGTAAATGATGAAAAGAACTAGGCTAATGGTTAAAATACAAAAAAAATTCAAGGCAACTGATGTAAAGATATTTTGTCCTGACAAACTAGAATTGAGTTGAATCATTAAAATTGGGGATACCCTAACGAAAATAATATTTCTGATCTGATTGAACATATGAACTAAAAACTCTTGAGTCAAAGTAAAACCTAACCTGATTGGTAGGTGACGGTTGAATGAAGGATGATGTTGAAGAGTTAACGAACGAAACAATTGTCACATGACCTAAGTCAACAATGACTTGATTCTTAAAATTGGGGATCCTAAAGTAGGATTGACCCATGGAAAAATGAAAAAGAAATTTGGTGATAAGAAGAATTGCAAACTCTAGATAGAAAATACATACTACGATAGTTTTTTATAGCCAAAGAAATTATAATGGGTACCCTGTTCAAGTACTTAAGATTTTTAATCGAAATGGTGTCGTTTCGAGAAATCATATTGATCACTTATGGGAAATAACTTGGAATCCCATGAGAAAAGTAAATATTTCATTAAAAGCCTGGACTACCAAACTTGATGGTTGAAGAAAGGATGAAGTATCGGACCGACAAGTTGGCAAATAAATTGGGGTCCTAGGTTACGATAAACCCCTCCCCCCTAATAAAGTGGATATTATGTATTACGTATGAAACAATAATTATGGATGATACGGAAATACCCTAAACTAGCAATGAAACATGAAGAGATGAGTAGAGAAGAAATATTCTAAAACTTCACACCGTTGAAAGCCTAAGAGCTTAGTATAAGTCCAAAAGGGAAAGCCCTAATTTGATGGTGTAAGATAATTTGAAATACAACCCAAGTGGGTAAGCAATAGGTTTGCAAATGATCAAGTGTTGAAGATATCAACATGTGGTGATAATGCATGAATAATCAAGGTCGGCACCTTAACAAAGGAGAAAAGCATGAGAAATTTAATGGCATAAGATTTTGCCCAAGTATGGGAAAACATGATGAATCATGACCATGAGTTTGATCTACATTGAAAGAAAGATCATTGGGTAAATGATATTGGTAATATATATAATTAAAAATAAAATTGGGACTGCAAACATTGTTGTTGATGAGTTAGACTTGAGAATTATGCCTATAAGAGTAAAATTTGAAAAATAATTCCACAGATGAGGTCTATTTGAATTATTTTCGTGAGAAATCCGTCTAATATTCTTACTTCAATAATCATTGAATTTAGAGAAAAAAGGGAGAACATTTTGAATGGCTCTATGCTAAGATTAAGCAAGAAAACCATAAGCTAAACAGTGTAAGAAAATTTTTGAAGTAACTACAAACATGAATTTGGGTATCTTAAAACAAAACATTAATAGCAAGTTGTGCAAGGTAAACCTATGTGAGTTCCACGTACACTGATCTATACTTTATTGTTGGAGTATCCAATAAAACATATATAAAGTGTGATAATAGTAACACACGAGTGTAATAAATTGAAATGTAAGGGTGAGTTATGAACTTGAAAATAATTAGATTGTAGTGAGTTACGAGACCTTAATAACCATGCCATAGATGTAGGTTTGGATAATCTCGAGGATTTACTCGGATACCATACTAAAAGAACAAGAAGTTAAAGAATCATGTTTCTCTGTGAGTGAAAAACTTTAAATAATCCATAAGAGCTAAGAGTTCGCTCAGAACAGTGAAATTAATTATTTATGCACCAAAGGTGAACCTAACTGAGTCAAGAGAATTTAAAACGCTCGCTCAGAAATCGTGAAAGTCAAACGGTATGTGGATATGATGCCAAAAGTCTCTCTGAAATAGAGTGATTTTGATATGAGACCTTAGTATGAAACAAAGATGACGATATGATATATCGCTTATGGACGAGTGTTGAATTCCGCTTAGGGTTGGCAGTGATTTCAAATATTCCTCAATATTATGGGGGTGAAAGTTTATTGCTTAAGTTAAAGGTCAAATGTGACAGAGGGGTTACAAAGTGGACCATCAGTAGAGAGTTGACTTGAATTATGAACCTACAAGAATGAATGTCGATAAATGTACAATTGACAGTGATGTTAATGTATATCTCCAAAAGGAATGCTAAATCTACCCATTTGTAGCCTCCACAGATAAGTCGCAATGACATGATGAGTCACACGTTGATATATATAACAGAGATAGTGACTGAAATGGTGTGCTAGTGTTCTTGATATGATGGATAGCTATCATTGTTTTTCCAACTACCAGGTGGTGGTATGGATTTACTGCCAGATAGGCAAAGAAATACTTCTTTTCGACACAGATAGGCACCATATTATATCTCAGTATTGTTCTTTCACTCGCTGTGTGATTGACTCAAATGCACATTACAACTTCAGTGGAGATTACAAAGGAATACCCTATAAATGCATAATGATATGAGAAATTGGCATGTAGCTAAGTATGATAGCTCTATTGATGACCTACACGAGGTAGGCTTTTTCAATTTTAGTTTGCAAGATGAAAATAAAAAAGAAATAATGAGATATAATAAAGTTAGGAGTAAAAAAAACTTTATTTCATGTGGTGCACATGTAGAAAACGTAGGCAAAAAACAAATGCACCAGTTAAAGGATGGGTCGCAAAAGAAACCATTACGGACGAACACACCAAACTATGAATGTATTTTATTTTTACTTTCGAGGAAGAAAGTTCTTTAAATTGGGGATTTGGTAACGACCCAGATCTTCCCCGATCTGACTTAGGAGCAATTTAATAATTTAAAAACTAAATGTGCGTTGGATTTCTTTGTATTAAATTATTAGTAATATAGTAGAATATCTTACACCTCGAGATGCGCATTTTATGTAGTTTGAAGAGATTTCGTAATATATGCTCGTTCCCATTAAGGAAACTCACAAGAGAATAAGATATGAAAAACTTTTCTTAAAAATAAAGAAAGTTACAAAAAGGGATGAGATTTCCAAATGTATTAGGTCTTATTAATTAGGGAAAGAATTGTGGGAACTTTCCTTGTCAAAAGGGGCAAGATCTCCAAATTTATGAGATCCCATTAGGGAAAAATTTGTGGAAACTTTTTTGGTCAAAAAGCTAATTAAGTTAAACTAATGAAAACGGGCCTAAATCATATTAAATAGGGAGTTAGACTTAAAGCCCAAGTGGGAGGGCACTTTAGTCTTTAACACAAAAGGATTTATGCAACCTAACCTAACCCTAGCTTATAAAAGGAGAGGTTGAGTAAACCTAGCAACCATTTGTTGTTCTACACTATTTAGTAAAAGATAGGAGATTAAAGGAGGATAGCTTGGAATGATGAGAATGAGTTTGAGAAGTCAGAGGGATCAAAGAAGTTTCACACGAAGGTTTAAATCGAGCCTCGAGTGCGAAAGGATCGAGATTAGGTTTCGCGGCGAGCATAGGTAAGTGGGGAGCGTCGCTCATCTATCAAATGTGGCATGTTATTAGTATATATTAGATCATGATTTCAATTAAAGGACTTGGGTACTAGTTTGCATTGGTTACTGGTATGAATGTACTAATGTTTTGAAAGTTTGTGATATGAACACTTGTAGTGGGATGTGGTTGTGTGCGCATCAAATCGCGGGGTCCATGTTCCAACTAGCTGGATAAAACTATTCAGTCCATCAAATCAGGTGATCCGCGCTTTGACTAGTGGGATGAAACTATTTCAGTTCATCAAATCGAGGGGTCCACGCTCTGACCAATGGGATCAGACTATTTAGTCCATCAAATTAAGAGGTCTGCGCTCCAAAATGCTCAAAATCATCAAATAAACAAGTGATCACAACTGGTAATGGCTTGGAAGCAATTGCTGTTAGCTTGATGGAATTAATTGGAGTTCACAATGGCCATTATGTCCATTAATGGTTCTCATCACTTCAAGGGCATATGTTTCGATCACCGGGTTTCGATCACCGGGTTCATACCAAAAGCTAAAATGCATTGAATGGAACAAAGACTTATATTTATTATTATTTCTTATGGTAAATCTTTTATTGGATCCCGTTGCATGAATAAATGGAATTTTATTTACAAACTGTGAATTCTCTCTCTCTTGATGTGTTTTCTAAAGAATACTTACTTCCTCACTTATTAAGTTATGAATCTTACTTTCCTATTTTGCTTGACCTGAAACTTGCTTATACCCCTTTACGAACAAGAACCATGTCTCCATTTCTTTTCATTAAATGTTTTGTGATTCGATTTACGACTTCATGTGTAGAGTTGTTTTGTTTTATAGGTAATACTTGTATGTTTGAAAGTTGATCAAGGTTTTCCACTTATTGAGTCCCGTTGATTCTTTTAGGTCACCCCACTTACATCTCAGGTATCAACGAGTGCTTTAGAATTGAGACGAGGGAGAGACGAACTTAAAGTCTTCACTTGGTGTGAGCCTTGGGTTGATATATATTATTTATGTTCGATTTTGAAACTATTAAACTTGGGTAGTAATTGAAATAAGTCTTTGGGTAGTTTGAAAGCTACTTACCTTTAGTTGATCCACTTAGAAACCTTGTTATGTTTAAATGAATACAAACCCATTTATAGTCCATAAATGTTCTTGTAAAATTAAATTTATCGGCTAAAGGATATCTATTTATATTTATTCCACAATTATTATCCTTTGTTTAGCCAATGTGTATTCCGCTAGTTTGTTTGAGAGACGTGCCAGACTGTTATTTGGGTCTGGCTTGGGTATTGGGTCTAAGTAGCGATTTAGACCGGGCGACCCGACCGTAGTTCAGGGGAAGGTCGTCACATGTGTTATCTTTTAACTGATGTGCCACCCCAGCCAAAAACTCCACATGGCAATGTCTTCCACCTTGATGGACACGCGAGCATGTCTTGGAAGTAAAATAAGGGGCACTGCCCCGCTTCAGATCCATAGATTAAGTAAAATAACGTTAAAAGTAGTTGTATTTCACTTTTGCCACCGAGACGACACCCACTTATCCTACACCTCTTAAGTCATTTCACAAAGTCGGACTAGAGTCAAGCCTAAAAGGGTCTTCTTTCCCCGCTGATTGTGCCAAGCCCGTTCCCTTGGCTGTAGTTTCACTAGATAGTAGATAGGGACAGTGGGAATCTCCTTAATGCATTCATGCGTGTCACTAATTAGAGGACGATGCATTTGGCTACCTAAAGAGAATCATAGTTACTCTCGCCGTTTTCCCTCGCTTGGTTGAATTTCTTCACTTTAACATTCAAGGCACTAGGCAGAAATTACATTGTGTTAGCATCCGCAAGGACCATCGCAATGCTTTGTTTTAATTAAACAGTTGGATACCCCTTGTCTGTATCAGTTCTGAGTTGACTATTAGACGCCCAAGAAAGGCCCCCAAATGAGCCATTCCAAGTTCGTCCCTCGATTGGCACGCAGTGGCCCACTTTCAAAGCGAAAGTAGCTCATGCAATCTGCCAGCAACCGATGGGTTCGGGACTAGGACCCTCGTGCCCAGCCCTTAGAGCCAATCCTTTTCCCGAAGTTACAGATCCATTTGGTCGACTTCCCTTGCCTACATTCTTCCATCGACCAGAGGTTGTTCACCTTAGAGACCTGATGTGATAATGAGTATGATCGGGCGCGAACAGTACTCGGTCCTCCAGATTTTCATGGGCCGTCGAGGGCGCACCGGACACCACGCGACATGTGGTGTTCTTCCAACCGTTAGACCCTACCTCTCGCTGAGCCGTTTCTAAGGTGGGTAGGCTATTAAACCGAAAAGGTGACTCTTCCCGAGGCCCCCACTGACGTCTCCGAACTCCTTAATGTTGTTGTCAACTGCCACGTCTTGGTTTAGGAATTTAACCCGATTCCCTTTCGAAGCTCGCGAGAAACATGCTTTCGAACGGGGTTACCCCGACTCTTAGGACCGACTTTCTCATATGGAAGTGCCATTCACATGGAACCTTTCCCTATTTGGCCTTCAAAGTTCTCATTTGAATATATGCTACTACCACCAAGATCTGCACCTACGTAAGCTCCTTCAGGGCTCACGCCTTGAGTTTTGCAGCTACCGCCGCACCCTCCTACTCATTTGGGCCTAATGATTGCCCTAACTGTCAGGTTTGGGTTGCGCGTTTCACCGCCATCGATTTTCGGGGCTAGTTGATTCAGAAGGTAAATTGTTACACACTGCTTGGCAGATTTAGACTTCCACGACCACTGTCTTGTTGTCTTAATCGACCAACACCCTTTGTGGGTTCTAGGTTAGCGCACAATTGGGCACCGTAACCCGGTTTTCGATTCGTCCTGCATCGCCAGTTCTGATTACCAAAACTGCCCACTCGACAAAGCAGTGTGTCCTCTTACCTATTTAATGTTTGAGAATAAATCGATGACGTTGCATCCCTGATGCCTTTAATCATTAGCTTTACCGGAGCTTCAGCTATCCAGAGGGAAACTTTGGAGGGAACCAACTACTAGATGATTCGATTAGTCTTTCGCCCCTATACCCAAGTCAGATGAATGATTTGCATGTCTGTATCGCTGTGGACCTCCACTAGAGTTTCCTTTGGCTTCGCCCCGCTCAGGCATAGTTCACCATCTTTCGGGTCCGACAGGTATGCTCACACTCGAACCCTTCTCAAAAGATCTAGGTCGGTAAGCAGTGCAACCCGCTAGGGGATCCCGCCAATCATCTTCCTTAGTCGTATGGGTTTACTCACCCATTGAGTAGCACACATGTCAGATTCCTTGGTCCATGTTTGCAGACGGGCTGAATGGGGAGCCCACAGGCCGACACCGAGAGCACGCAAGTACCAGAGGCACGCGCTTCTCACTACGGTCGCGACAACGACATCTTCGTAGGCATAACTTTAACCATCTAAATTTCCCTGACCCATTTTTTAAGGGCCTTTAGTAATCTTATTCTAAAGTGTGTGTGTAATTAAAATTGATACACAAACTAATCTTAGCAAGACTTAGACTAAGAGAATAAATCTCAAGTAATAAATTCTAATAGGCTCAACAAGGAAATTGGTCTCAAGGCCCCTAGGGGCATTTATGTCATCTTGTTAAGTTTGTATACAACCATACTTTAAAAACCCTAACTATGTAAGTGTTCTTACCAAACCTTAGCCACCACTTTATTGTCTTCAACAAATTTGAGAGAGAGAAGAGGAAGAGAACAATGGCATTCCCAAGCTAGGTGGAGCCCAAAGAAGCTAACTTTATTGTCTCATTCTTCTTCTCTATTTTCTTTTGTTTCTTTTGTAGGTTTAAGGCATATGGGGGGTTTAGGTGGCGGCACCTCTAGGAGTTGCCAGAGTGAGGTGGCGGCGCCACTAGGTGCCACTACGGGAGATCAGCAGCGCCGCCACTAAGAGGGTTGTGGGGTGCCATTTATGGCTCCTCACGAAGGCCGCGGAGGAGAAGGGGGTGGTACACAGCTACACCACTTCTCCCACCACCACAGCCATTGCGGCTGGCCACTTGGCCAGCCGAGTAGAGGGCCCTAGTGCCGGCAAGCACTAGGGACCACCCTCGAACGTCTGTCTGAGGGTTGCGGAGGCAGGAAGCTTTTCTACCCCCACCCGGCAACACTCTAGGGGCGGTCAGCCCCTGGTTCGTCTCCTAGGGTCGGATAGGCCCCTAAACGATTCCAGGGGCCAGTCAATCCTTGGGGGGGGCTTAACTAGTTTGATCAAGAGCTTGAAAAGCCCCTGGTCAACCAAATAGGGACAAAATTGGTCCCTAGTTAACCAAACCCTGATCAATAGGCAGGGACCAATTGGTCCCTGCATTGAAATTAAAGTTAAAATTGAGGCTTGACCAAATCCACGACATCCCGAAAAGGGCATCAAACGAGCCAAAACCCGTGGGACTCGCACTAGTGGTCCCCAAAGACAAATTAATGGAAGAATACTTAACTTTGAATTGATTAATTACTTATGTAATGTTGTATGAATTGTTTCGATTCGTGAGGTGGTTTACGTGGGACCCCAAGCGCGCGAGGTGTTTATGTAAGCATCGCGGCGGGTCCAAGTTAGTGGGGAGTTTCGCTCATGCATTAAATATGGCTTGAATATTAGATTATTATGAATTCACATTTTGAATCGGATAACTTGGGTATGGTTTATGTCGTGATATTGGTTTGGATCTCTATTATCTATGGAATGCACTATTTTCCCCTTCTTGTTAGTTGATGCCTCGGAATGTATGTCGAGTTCCACCGTGGGCCAAATTAGCAAGTAGTTTATATTTTAAATACCCTAGGATATTTAATGGTAGTTCACCACCGAGGGGTCTACTTGACTTATAGAATGCGTACAGTGAACCATTTGAGAGAAAGGGTTTGGAGTTCCAACCTTTATTACTTGATGGTTATTTGGGACGTGTAGCAGTGACGGCTTGGATGAAACTACTCTTGTTTTGGTGCAATCATTTAGAGGGTGCAACGGCCATTGCGATTCCACTAGTTATTGTTCCAACCTAAAAGTAGAGGATTTGGTCACTAGATCCCTACCAATATCTAGTTCGCATTGAAAGAAACAACGGACTATATTAGTATCTATCCATTACATTTCATTTGAACACTTTATCTGATTTTTTTTCCATGTATGACATGTGTTGATTGTATGAATGAAGAATGATGAATGCTATCATACATGAAATGAATGAATGCTTATCATATGTCTTTATGAAACCTTTATTCATACATGTATGTAGTGGTGGATGGATTATGACTTGCGATATCGATACATAAACTATGTCCTTGTGTTGCAAATGGTGAATGTGATGGCCCGAAATTCCACAACCATAGAATCGGGCGTCGAGGTATGTTAGTTTTGTGTGGTGTTTGTATTATATTAGTGTTTTTAATTAAGTTTGTCTCCCAGACTACTAACGTTCGTAATAAACGCCCTTACACATTGGGAACTTTGAAGTTTTACAAATTAAATATATTATTATACAAACACCGTACAATACAAACATACCTCGGCGTCGACGTCCAAGAATTGATGACTGTACCGCGGCGTGGGCCCACGTATTACCTGTATTGACACGTGGCATGGGTTAGATTTTTAGGGTCGTTATATTGAACTTATGAAATATGTATGTTAGTCGATCATGGGATGCATAATACTACATGTCAAGTAACTTAGAACATGTTAACATTAGTGAACTCTATTATGCTATAGGGAAATGAACCTTGCGACATGCTATGTAAGAATGATATTCTTATTTGTTGAGGCTCTAAAGAGTACTTAGACTACATGATGATTAGTTAGATGTGGGAAACTCTACTTATATGCTCCTTCATAGAAAATGAACCTACTTCCATGACTATGATGAACATTAACTAGATCTATGCTCATACATATTTATGTATTCATTTATATGCTTATGATTGGTTCCGAATTACACATCTTTAGCTTCTACATGATGTGTTGAGAGTATGGTTTCAATGTCATGTTAGAACTTGCATGACTACTAGGTAGTACTTACATATTTAATGATTGAGCAAGTCTTTCCTCTTATTGAGCTCTGTTTGTTCTTTAGCTCACCTTACTTACAATTCAGGTCCATCTACAAGCCCGATAGACAGGAAAGATAAGGGAAAGGACCTATCTTGAACTCCCCTTACATGTGAGCCTCATATATTACTAGTACTTTGCTATTTTTGGTTGTTTTGTAACCCTTGTACTCGAGTTGTAACTTAAAACATAGTTTATGAGTAGTTTTGAACCTTTATGATGTTATTATGAACTTTTCTTAGCTTTTAAGATTTGGAAGCTTTTTTAGAAAAGGCTCGAGTTGATTGGAAAGGATAAACTCTTATTATGACTTTCAAGATGATATATGGTTTTTATTATGATAATCTTCCATACTCTTATTATCATATATCTTGTTAGATTGATTATTCTGCAGGTTTATTTAGGCATGCCAAGCCGTTATTTGGGCCTGGTTTAGGTATCGGGTCTAGGTAACGGTTCAGTTTAAGTCGTCATAGTTGGTTTCAGAGCCTAAGGATTAGAACCTAGGGAAACATTAGGTTAGGGAATTCTAAGTTGTAGAGCCTTTAAGTTTAAAGGTCGAGTTTAAGTCGAACAAATCCATGGTCTGGGACATTGGTTTAAGTCGACTTAATGTGCACAAATGTCAAATTCTAGGATGGGAAGGGATCGAAAACAAAAGATAAAATGCTGATATAATGTTATATGCTTATGAATGTAATATATTTATAACATTTAGATACTTCTGCCAATTCCTCAAATTATTGAACTAACCTCTTGGTGCTCCATAATGCACTATGAGTAACCATGATGGGAGTTTTCATAATTTTAGGGATGCTTAGGACAGGGATGAGAGACATTGGCGCAGGGACATGGAGCAGCGCATCTTTTCCTTGATGGAGTCACATCAGAAAGTTCTACAAGAAATGACGTCTGCTCAAGAGAGGAATATGGCCCGTATTATGGAACTTATACAAACACAAGGTAATGCTAGATTAGCTGAGCAAGTGCATTAGGACAGGAACCTAATCCTCCATTAGAATCTATCCTTGAACACCACATAGTAGAGGAAGGTGCCAACTCCATCACTAACACAGTTCCAGCAACCGTACCTAAAGGAGATAGGAACACAAAGGCGCACCGGAGAGGCAAATTACAGAAGTAGTCATGAAACATGACATACCTCATTTCTACAAGGACAGGGATCCCGTGGAGGCTGAAGCATGGATCTTGCATATGGACAAGAAGATGAAGACTTTATGTATAGATGAGTGGACTATAGTGACTCTAGTGTCTTTCTTACTGGAGCATCTAGCTCACAAGTGGTGGTTGTCTGTCGAAAGAGCTCAGGGGACTAATATGACTTGGTCACAGTTCAAGAAGTTGTTTTATGATGAGTGGTTCCCAGAATCAGTGAAGGCAGTAAAGATTTGAAAGTTCCTCAACTTAGTGCAAGGCAACATGAGTGTAGCAGATTATGCAGCGAGGTACAATGAATTACTGGAGTTTGCGCACGAGTATGTTCCATCTGAGACGACTTGGAGGCGACGCTTTGTTGATGGGTTGACGGAGGAAATACAGTCCCTGGTGGCATCATTAGGGGCAGAGACATTTCAACAAGCATATAACAGGGCACTCGACTGTAAGGATGCACTTCGCATTATTGAAACACGATCCGGTCGGTATGGCCAGGGTGAATGTAGCTTTGACAGTCATCAAAGTGGCCAAGAGGGAAATTCAAAGAAACTACGATTTAGAGGAGCATCACATGGACTGACATACTCGGGGGTAGCATCGAGGGCCACACCTTTGACGGGGACCACCACACATTCCCATGTCCCCGCACCCTCAACTACCCAGGGTGTCACATTTAGACAACCACGTCCATTGCAACAGAGCAAGAATAGTGGCAGGGAACCAGCATGGCTAAGGCCGAGTGCATCGGTTAGCGTTGCGCAACCATAAATTACTATTCAAAAATTGCATATCGTATGTTATCGGTGTAAGATGTTGGGGCATTACAAGAGCTAATTTCCTTACTCACCACCAACCGAGAAGAGTGTTGCCCCAGTTGCTCGAGGGAAAGTCCATGCTATAGCGAAGCAGGATTAGAGAGCCACGCGAGAGTTAGTCGCAAGAATAGTTTCAATTAATGGTCGTGACATGTATACATTGTTTGATTCTGGTTCTACTTTTTCTTTTATCTTGGGGGCTATGGTACATGCTTTGGGATTGACACCAGTTAGAGCACACATATACTTGACTTTGAGCATAATCTCCACTGAAAAGATATATCCTAATATGACATTTGAGCGGTGTATAATTAAAATAGGGGATCACACTTTTTGCGAGTATTAGAGTGTCTAAAGTATGATGCACTATTAGGTGTGAACTAGTTAGAGACGTATCACGCTAAGATAGATTGTTTCCATAAGGCAGTGACCTTTTAGATTCCGAGCACTCCTCATTTTGAGTTCAGAGGTTGTTCATTGGCTAATGTTACCAGTCGTAGTAGAGTTGCGACATTTGCTAAGATAAAGACCATTGCGAGTTTAACTTCTATGGGTGAGGAGGGATAAGAAGTCCTAATTAAGAAGATTCCTATTTTTAGGGACTTTACAGATGTTTTTCCTTCAGACCTTTCGGGACTTCCTCCACATTGAGACTAGTTTCCCGGTACCAGACTAGTTTCTAAGGCACCTTACTGTATGGCGGCTACCGATTTGAAGGAATTGAAGAAACAATTAGAGGAGTTGACTTGGAAAGGCTTAATTTCCCCAAGTGTCTCGCCATGGGGAGCACCCGTGTTATTCGTGAAGAAGGCTGGCAGCTTGAGAATGTGCATTGACTACCGACAGTTGAATAGGGTGACTACTCGGAACAAGAATCCGCTACCCAGGATTGATGATTTGTTTGACTAATTAAGGGGAGCAAAGTTCTTCTCGAAAATAGATTTGAAATCGTGGTACCATTAGCTGCGAATACGAGAAGAAGACATACCAAATACGGTATTTAGCACTCGATATGATCACTTTCAGTTCACAATAATGTCGTTTGGGCTTATGAATGTGCCAGCCATGTTCATGGATTCGATGCACCGTGTTTTCAAGTCGTTCATTGACCAGTTTGTGATTGTATTTATCGATGACATCATGACATACTCCAAGATTGAGTCGGACCATAGGAAGAATCTTAGGAAAGCTTTGCAGACATTAAGGGAACACAAGTTTTATGCTTAGTTGATCAAGTGCGAGTTATGGGCTTCCGAAGTGAAATTCTTGGGACACGTGGTGAATGTAGAGGGTATAACAGTTGATCCCACAAAGATTGAGGCGATCCTTAGATGGCCACAACCTAAAAATACTTCAGAAATACGAAGTTTCCTTGGATTAGCAGGGTATTATTGGCATTTTGTACAGAATTTCTCGTCGATCGCTTCACCGGTCACCGATTTGACGTGGAAGGATGTCTCTTACATTTGGAGCAACGCATGCGAGTATGCTTTTAAGTTGTTAAAGAAACATTTGAATACTGCACCTATTTTTGTCCTACCAGAGTTCAGCATGGAATTGTTTGTGTGTACCACGTTTCAGGGATTGGATTGGGAGGAGTACTAATGCAAGACAAGAAGGCAATTGCCTATGCTTTACGTCAACTAAAGATTCATGAGAAGAATTATCTGGTGCATGACTTAGAGTTAGTAGCCGTGGTGTTTGCATTGAAATTTTGAAGGCACTATCTGTACAGGGAAAAGTTCACTATCTACTCAAATCACAAAAGTTTGAAGTACCCGTTCACTTAGAGCGAGTTGAACATGAGGCAGTGGTGGTGATTAAAATTCTTGAAAGACTATGACTTTACATTAGAGTATCACACAGGGAAGGCGAATGTAGTGGCGGATGCTTTCAGCTGTATACGATTGGAGACAGAGTTTAAGGTTGTAATGCATATACACGGAGTACCTATAGATGACTCAGATGTCCCAAGGAGTCAAACACATGTTCAGATGAGAGCAGAGCCAGTAGTATTGTTTAGAGTGATTGACTGTCAGAGGGCCGATTCCGAGGATGGAAAGTACAAATCATTTGCAGATAACAGTGATGCTTTGGATTGGAGATTATCAGGCGATGGGGCATTGAGGTGTTGAGACAGAATATGGATACCACCCCATAGACAGCTGAGAGATGATTTACTCAGAGAGGCGCGCAAGTCATGGTTTACTGTGCATCCCGGAGACAATAAGATGTACCAAGACATGCGACGAATGTATTGGTGGTCAGGGATGAAAATCGACATTGCCACTTACATTCAAAATTGCGAGATATGTCAGCTAGTGAAAGCAGATCACTAGAAAATCGGGAGGATTGCTATAACCATTGCCCATTCCACAGTGAAAGTGGAAACATATAACCATGGATTTTGTTTCGGGGCTGCCGAACACACAAAAGGACATGATACGATTTGGGTAGTCGTGGATCGTTTGATTAAGTCGGCACACTTTATTCCTATCTCTATAGGATAGTCAGCCTACAGTTTAGGTGGCATGTACGTCAACAAAATTGTCAAGTTACATGGGGTTCCGATGTCTATAGTGTTAGATCATGATCTGAAGTATACCTCTCATTTTTAGATGTGGTTCGGACACTAGATGGGTACTCAACTTAATCTCAGTACGACCTTTCACCTTCAGACTAATGGGCAGACCGAGAGATTGATACAGATACTTGAGGAAATGCTCCGAGCCTGTGTATTAGATTTTGGTGGGAGTTGGGAAAAGTACATTTCATTGTGCGAGTTCGCGTACAACAACAGTTTTCAAGCAAGCATTGGCATGGCACCTTTTGAAGCTCTTTATTGGAGATCATGTAGATCTCCAGTTTGTTGGACCAAAGTCAGAGACGTGGTGTTGCTTAGACCAGATATGGTTCATTACCATACAGAAAGAATTAAGCTAATTAGGCAACGACTAAAGACCGCCCAAAGCTACCAGGAAGTATGCCGACAAGTATCATTGAGATGTTGTATTCAAGGAAGGAGAATTTATGCTATTGAAGGTTTCTCTTATGAAAGAGCATCACTGATTCGGGTTAAAAGGAAAGATATCTCCTAGAATCATCGATCCATTTGAGATTAAGAAACGAGTAGGACCAGTAGCCTTCCGCCTCAAGTTACCATCCCAGCTAGCGGGAGTACACGATGTCTTTCATATCTCCATGTTGAGGAAGGTATATAATAAACATGCACCGAGGATTGATTGGAGGAAAGTTGATCTAAGGGAGGACGTGTCTTACGATGAGCAGCTGATCCATATCATGGACAGGAAAGTACGAAAACTATGAAACAAGGGGTACGCGATAATGCAACTCCGATGACAATTCCCTAGAGAACAAGAGTTGACTTCGGAACGAGAGGACTACATGGCAAAGAACTTTCCATTTCTCTTCGAACCTTAAGGTACGGCTCTAATTTAATTTCAAGGAAGAAATTCATTAAAATTGGGGATATTGTAATGACTTAAATTTCCCCGACCAGCTTTTTAAGGGAATTTAAGTAATCTTACGCTAAAGTGTATGTGTAATTGAAATTAATACACAAACTAATCTTAGCAAGACTTAGATTAAGAGAAAAAATCTCAAGTAATAAGTTCTAATGGGCTCAACAAGGAAATTGGTCTCAAGGCCCATAGGGGCATTTATGTCATCTTGTTAAGTTTGTATACAACCATACTCTAAAAACCCTAACTATATAAGTATTGTTACCAAACCTTAGCCACCACTTTGTTGTCTTCAACAAATTTGAGAAAGAGTAGAGGAAGAGAACAATGAGAACAATGGCATTCCCAAGCTAGGTGGTGCCGCAAAGAAGGTAACCTTATTGTCTCCTTCTTCTTCTCTATTTTCCCTTATTTCTTTTGTGGGTTTAAGGGTTATGTGGGAGTTTAGGTGGCGGCGCCTCTGGAGACGCCGGAAAGAGTTGGCAGTGCCACAAGGCACCAATGAGGGAGAGCAGCGGCGCCACCACTAGGAGGGTCATGCCCACGAAAGCCGCGGAGGAGAAGGGGGTGCACACGGCTACCCCACTTCTCCTACCACCATCGCCACCACGGCTGGCCACTTGGTCTGTCAGGTGGAAGGGTCTCCAGTGCCGGCGAGCACTGAGGACAATCCTCAAACATTTGTCTGACGGTTGGGGAGGGGGGAAGCCCCCCACCAGCGACATACCTAGGGTGGTCAGCCCCTGGACAATTCCAGGGGCCAGTCAATCCTTAAGGGGCTTGACTACTTTGATCAGGGCTTAAAAGGCCCCTGGTCAACCAAATAGGGACCAAATTGGTCCCTGATCAACAGGCATGCGTTGAAATTAAAGTTCAAATTGAGGCTTGACCAAATCTACGACATCCCGACAAGGGCATCAAACGACCCAAAACCTGCGGGACCCACACTAATGGATCTCTAAAGACAAACTAATGGAAGAATATTTAACTTTGAATCGAGTAATTACTTATGTAATGTTGTATGAACTATTTAGATTCGCGAGGTCATTCACGTGGGACCCCGAACACCAGCGGGTCCAGGTTAGTTGGGAGTTTTGCTCATGCATTAAATATGGCTTGAATATTAGATTATTATGAATTCACGTTTCGAATAGGATGACTCGGGCATGGGTTATGTCGTGATATTGGTTTGGATCGCTATTATCTATGGAAATGTGAATGCACTGTTTTCCCCTTCATGTTATTTGATGCCTCGGAATGTATGTGGAGTTCCACCGCTGGCCAAATTAGCAAGTAGTCTATATTTTAAATGCCCCTGGATGTTTAGTGGTAGTTCACCACTGAGGGTTCTACTTGACTAATAGAATGCGTAAAGTGAACCATTCGAGAGCAAGGGTTTAGAGTTCCATCCTATGTAACTTGATGGTTCTTTAGGACGTGTAGCGGTGACTGCTTGGATATAACTACTCTTGTTTTGGTGTAATCATTTAGAGGGCGCAACGTCCATTGCGATTCCACTAGTTATTGTTCCAATCTAAAAGTAGAGGATTTGGTCACCGTATCCCTACCAATATCTAGTTTGCATTGAAAGAAACAATAGAGTATATTAGTTTCTATCTATCGCATTTCATTTGAACACTTTATCTTGTTTTTTTCCATATATGAGATGTGTTGATTGTATGAAAGAAGAATGATGAATGCTATCATACATGAAATGAATGAATGCTTATCATATGTCGTTGTGAAACCTTTATTTATACATGTTGGTGGATGGATTATGACTTGCAATATCGATACATAGACTATGTCATTGTGTTGCAAATGGTGAAGTTATGAAATATGCATGTTAGCCGATCATGGAATACATCTTACTACATGTCAAGTAACTTAGAACATGTTAACATTAGTGAACTCCATTATGTTATAGGTAAATGAACCTTGCGACATGATATATAAGAATGATATTCTTATTTGTTTAGGCTCTAAAGAGTACTTAGACAACATGATGATTAGTTGGATGTGGGAAACTCTTCTTATATGCTCCTTCCTAGAAAATGAACCTACTTCCATGACTATGATGAACATGAACTAGATCTATGCTCATACATATTTATGTATTCATTTATATGCTTATGATTGGTTGCGAATTACACATCTTTAGCTTCTACATGATGTGTTGCGAGTATGGTTTCAATCTCATGTTAGAACTTGCATGAGTACTAGGTAGTACTTACGTATTTAATGATTGAGCAAGTCTTTCCATTTATTGAGCTCTGTTGGTTCTTTAGCTCACCTCACTTATAATACAGGTCCATCTACAAGCCCGATAGACAGGAAAGGTAAGGGAAAGGACCTATCTTGAACTCCCCTTGCATGTGAGCCTCGTATATTACTAGTACTTTGCTATTATTGGTTGTTTTGTAAACCTTGTACTCGAGTTGTAACTTAAAACATAGTTTATGAGTAGTTTTGAACCTTTATGATGTTATTATGAACTTTTGTTAGCTTGTAAGATTTGGAAGCTTTTTTGGAAAAGGCTCGAGTTGATTGGAAGGGATAAACTCTTATAATGACTTTCAAGATGATATATGGCTTTTATTATGATAATCTTCCACACTCTTATTATCATATATCTTGTTAGATTGATTATTCCACAGGTTTATTTAGGCGTGCCAAGCCGTTATTTGGGCCTAGTTCAGTTATCGGGTCTAGGCAACGATTCAAGTTGAATCGTCACAGTTAGTTTCAGAGCCTAAGGATTAGAACCTAGGGAAACATTAGGTTAGAGAATTCTAAGTTGTAGAGCTTTTAAGTTTAAAGGTCGAGTTTAAGTCGAACAAATCCATGGTATGGGACATTGGTTTAAGTCGACTTAATGTGCACAAATGTCAAATTCTAAGATGGGAAGGGATCGAAAACAAAAGATAAAATGTTGATATAATGTTATATGCTTATGAATGTAATATATTTATAACATTTAGATACTTCTGCCAATTCCTCAAATTATTGAACTAACCTCTTGGTGCTCCATAGTGCACCATGAGTAACCACGGTGGGAGTTTTCATAACTTGAGAGATGCTTAGGACAGGGATGAGAGACATTGACGCAGGGACATGGAGCAGCGCATCTCTTCCTTGATGGAGTCACATCAGAAAGTCCTACAAGAAATGACGTCTGCTCAAGAGAGGAATATGGCCCGCAAGACTAGAAGAAGTTCGTATGTTGCTTGCTAGGTTGGTTGCACAAGGCTAGGTTGGTTGCACAAGGCTACAATCAAGAAGAAGGAATTGATTATGAGGAAGCCTTTGCACTCGCAGCAAGACTAAAAGCAATTCGTATGTTGCTTGCTACAATGGGTTTCTACTATACCAAATGGACGTTAAAAGCACATTTCTAAATGGGTTCATTCATGAAGAAGTATATGTAGAACAACCACCTGGTTTTGAAGATCATGAACATCCAAGCCATGTCTATCATCTTCAAAAAGCCTTGTGTGGATTAAGACAAGCTCCTAGAGCTTGGTATGATAGACTTAGTGCATTTCTACTTGAGAAAGGATTCAAGAAAAGAACACTAGATCCTACTTTGTTAATTTTGATCAAAAAACTTGACGTGCTACTTGTTCAAATCTATGTTGATGATATCATCTTCCGGTCATCTAACACACATTTATGCGATGAATTCTCATCATTGATGACAAATGAATTTGAAATGAGCATGATGGGTGAACTAACATACTTTCTAGGCTTGTAAATAAAGCAATCAAAACATGGCATTTTTATAAATCAAGCAAAGTATGTGAGGGACATGTTAAAGAAGTTCAAATTTGAAAATCTGAAAGCATGTGACACTTCTATTAGTTCCACTATCAAAATAGACAATGACCAACTAGGAAAATCTATAGATCCTAAGCTCTATCGTGGAATGATAGGTAGTCTCCTATACTTGACCGCTAGAAGACTCGACATTATGTTTAGCGTGTGCTTATGTGCTAGACTTCAATCCGATCCTAAGGAGTTACACTTAAAATGTGTAAAGCGCATATTTCGTTATCTAAGCGGAACACAAGACTTAGGATTGTGGTTCAACAAAACCAAGAGTTTCGAACTCCGAAGTTTTGTTGACTCTGATTATGCGGGAAGTTTGGTTGACAGGAAAAGCACTTCCAGATTTTTTCATTTGCTAGGAAATTTACTTATCTCATGGTTTAGCAAAAAACAAAATTTCGTGGCTCTATCTACGGCGGAAGCCGAATATGTGGCTGCCGGGAGTTGTTGTGCTCAAGTTCTATACATGAAACAACAACTTGAGGATTATCAAATCCTGGTTGGGTGTGCTGAAATTTATTGTGATAACACAAGTGCAATAAACATATCAAAAAACCCGGTTTTACACTCTAGAACAAAACATATTGAGATTAGGCACCATTTTCTTCATGATCACGTCCAAAAGGGCGATGTTAAACTCATCCATGTGCCTACAGAGGATCAACTAGCTGATATATTCACTAAGCCTTTGCCTAGAGATCATTTTTCTAAGATTCGATGTGAGTTAGGCATGTTTCGAGAATCGGACCTTCTACACATGTTTTAGCTGTCCCAAACCTTTTATATGGTGTTAGTGAAGTGTCCAAGAAGTTTGAGGTGAATTGGAGCTGTATGTCAAAAATCCAAAAATTTCATGTCCAAAATTTGCAAAGAGAAATTAACGTGCTAATAAGGGAAATTAGCGCACTAATAGTTCCCTGACCAAAAATTTCCAGAGGGAAATTAGCGCGCTAATACCAGATATTAGCGCGCTAATAGTGTTCTGGCCCAGAATACAAATCGACCCATTAGCGTGCTAATTCTACCATTAGCGCGCTAATGTCATTCGGCCAGGGGTCTATAAATTCAGTTTTACCATAAAATTTCATTCCTCTCTCAAATCTCTCCTCACCTCTCATCGATTCTCCACGCCTCCGCTCTCCTCTCTCCTCTCGTCGTCTCCACCGTGATCTCCACTACCACAAGGTAACAATCTTTTCTTCTCTTTGTCAATTTCTTTATTTTTCACTTTACCCAATGTCGACTCGTCACCCCTCTTCCCGTCTGGCCGCCACCACCAATCCCTGTCCAACCGCCCCCACCACGTCTCGTCCTACCCAAGCCAAGTCCTCTCGTCGTCCCTCTCATCGTCGTGTCGTTCAACCTTCTTCGTCCTCAAGTAGTGAATCCGAATCCACACACCCCGTCCCCACTCCGGCAAATGCCCTACAACGTGAGGGTCGCGCCAAGTCTGTTCATGAGTCCGCATTGGTTCTAGAGTTAGTGGCTCCACGGCTAACGGATGCCAAAATCTTATGGCCCGCTATTGTCGATTTTGCCTTTTTTGATAAGGCTCATCTCCCAATTTGGGAGATTTTCGATACTGCGGGTTGGACCACTTTTTGTGCCTATAACGTTAACTATAATCCCCATTGGTTCGAGTTTTCTATTCAAATCAACGAACCATTTTGTTCTTCGATCGTCCATTGGTAGCCGGTCCATTGAGATAACACCTGAAAATCTAGCTCAACGGCTTCACCTCCCATTGCACGCTCCTACCACTACGGTTGTGTGCAAATTTCTCAGTTGGCCCTTTGATCGTCTTGAAGTACTTAATTCCTTCTTTCGGCCGAAAAGGACTCTAACCTTTTACCCGACTGGTATAACGGATACTGACTTTAAACTTATACCTCACCTCCTTCATAAAGTCCTTCACAAAGTCATTCTCCCTCGAGGTAGTAGTAAGAACTATGTCACTCTCCTTGACATGTTCGTTCTTGGGCATCTACTTTGAGCCATTCCTCTTAGCCTGCCCCACATTATTATCGGTTATATGAAGAGCACGTGTAGCTCGGGTCATCATCTTCCTTATGCACATATTATCACATCCTACTTGGAGTCCACCCAAGTGAATCTTGCATTAGGTGGTCATCTCCTCACTGTCTATGACACCATTGACATGGCCACTCTGAAGGCCATGAAGTATCGCTACATAGGCGACAGGCAGAGGTGGACATGGGAAAACGCCATCCCGGATGGTCAATATTACGATGGCTATGAATCTCCACTACCTATGGACCCTCCAGTTGATCCTTTTGATGTGCCCAACTACTTGGAATATAGCCATAGTTTTGGCGATGATGACAATGCTGACGACGAAGGCTTTGCTGGATATGATGACCATGATGGCGATGAGGAAGTTCATCAAGACTTTATAGTTCCACCCCAGCAGCAGCAGCAATATGAGACAGCACAGCCTCCACCTCCTTCTACATTGGCGGATTCACGCCTCCACGGAATATGTCTCCATCGTCAGCGTACGTCTCTGCACAGTTGGGGCTACCTGCACACCTATATGACTCAGACCTTCACTGCCGTCGAGACGAGTATCCAACATTAGAATGATCGGCTTCGTCGCATCGAGGATCAGCTGCTTCTAGCTTGCCCCGCATGTCATGCTCATGCCTCTAGCTCTGCATGACCACCATCGTCCTCGAGGAGGAGTGTTTAGACTTTTTATTGCTCGTTGAGCATTAGGCTCCAATATGGTAGTTTTCGGTTTATAGAGATCTTTTGGTTAGGCAAGCATTAGGCTCCAAAGTGTTAGACTTTGATGTTCAAGACATTTTTTTTACGTTCATGTTTAAGCCACAATTATGCTCCCATTGCTTTCTGTTATCTATATCATGATTATTTTTTTGTGTAATCTTTGAGTTTTTTACATGGCTATTTCTTGGTCATTGTGATTCCTAGTATATGCACATGTACCGCTTTTATATGTTGTTTCTTAATATGCATAACGTAAGAGGGAGCGTATTTCTTTCGTATTGATTCTATTCCTCTCTATTGTGTTCTATTTACGGGGAAGCTTGGCCCCACTTTTTGATGTTATCAAACGGGGGAGAAAATGTGGTTGAACTTGAAACTTGCATAATGTTGATGTGGTTGAACTTACATAAATGAAAATAGATGATCTGAATAACCATGCCACGAATGCGATATACACTTAGATTATGTTTTATATCTGTCAAGTTCACATTGTTTGTTATCATCAAAAAGGGGGAGATTGTTGGACTAAGTAATTAGTCACTCTAACTCCGACCAAGATTTTGATGGAAACAAACAAGGTGAAAATGTACTAATAAATATCAAGTGTACTAATAAATATCAAGTTCAAGACTCGGCATTCATGAAGGAATGAAGACAAAAGATCATACTACAAATTGTAATTTCGATGTAAAGTATACAAATTCTTTCACGCAAGCCAAATGCATTAGTTCATGCATACGAAGTTTTTAAACGAATTTTCACATGTCATTACATAACTCGAAGTTTCAAAATTGAACTTTAACACTTGACTAGGTTTATGAGTTTAAACAATGTAAAACTATGTGTTCATAGTCACTGGTATTTTGAAGATCATTATGAAAGTTTTCGAAAAAGAAAAACTTTTCTTTGAAAGGTTTTTGAAAAGAAAACTGTAAATTTGCAGAAAAGTCCCTTGCACATTATGAAATCGAGATTTTTCGCTTTTGGGATTTGTAAAAATATCCGGACCACCCAAATACGCTATATTAAACATATATATCTTGTTATATGAGGGTTGGTTGGGTCCCGAACGAGTTTAAGGGTCGCTAACACAAAGGGACAAAATATTTATTTTGAGGTCCCTGCAGTTAGCACGCTAATGCTGTCATTAGCACGTTACGTGTAGAGTTAGCGCCCTATGTCTCAGCATTAGTGCGCTAATTGCCTACCTGACAGCTTTTTTAAAAAACTGGAAAACGAACTTTAATTTGAATTCTTGATGAATTCTGGACCCTTGGATCCCTAGAATGGTCATATACTGGTAATATGGGATACCTAACACTATAAAACCACCAAGAACATGGTTTTGTCAACAACAAGGAAGAAACACACTCAAAAAGCTCAAAACTTACAAGAGAACAACTTTGATTTTTGTGAAGAAGAAAAAGAAGATTCTTGTGGCTGTCCTCTAGCTCTAAAATCCAGCACTCTTGAGGCACTCAAAGGAGTATAAGAATCTCATCAAAACTGATCTCTTTTGTCATCTTCTTGGTGGTAAGCAAGTCCTTGTTCTGGCATATTTTCTTGAGCTTAATCTACATAGTTTTGTTTGTTTGAAATGAAAATCATATTATTGTGTGTTTGAATACCTTCAACTTGGGTTTTGCACTTAAACTTATTTCATCAAACACTAAGATTGATTTGAACAAAAGTTTTGCACCTAAACTTGATTTTTGTTAAACTCTTGTTCTTAGTATTGAAATCGATTTGCACTAATACATTAGACTTTTTAATCGATTTCATATTTGGGATTTGCAACAAAATCAGTGACACATTTGCATATTCCATTCATTCTCATACTTGCATGCATTAGAGTTGTTAGGCTCTAGGAGGCTTGCTAGTGTTTGAATTTGATACCACTTTATGTTGTAAAGTGTATCCTATTATTTTTTCAGCCACTTGTTGTAATTGGATAATTGTAAGACTTAATGGAATCTAAGTTAAAGGGGAAGATCTAGTTGAGGCTAGACATAAATCCTAGTTGCGACTAGGTAGGAAGTCCTAATTGTGATTAGACATTCTAGGCTTGTATGCTTAGGTTGTAACTCTTGTTTGAAATATAAGTAGGGGTTTAAAAATCCTAACCGAGGAGGTTAGGTAGTGGATGTAGATCATTGGATCGAACAACTTTAAATCGTATGTCACTTTTCATCTCTTCTATCCCATTCACTTGCATAGCATAGACATTAATTATTGGTGGACGCATTATCATTGTTATTTGTACATAAAGTTTTAAAAAGGTGATAACCACTCGGTAACCCAATTCACCCCCCTCTTGGGTGACCTTCATTTTGTGGGTTTTGTCGCGATGGATTTCGACAACGGTTTTGGAAATCGGGTTTTATGGTTTCAATTGATGGATTTGTAGTGAATTAGATGCTCAAATGAGGATTTTTTAAGTTGCTTTGGCGGTGAAAGTGTTTTCTGAATTTTTTGGGAATTTTGGTGGATTTTTAGGGTGATTTTTCGCAAATCGATGGTTTGGTCGGGTTTTGACGCGAGCAAAGGGTGGTTTGGCATCGTATTGGATGTTTAGTCGAAGTTGGGATAGGCTCGAAGCACAACGCCACTTACGGCGTCTGGGGCAAAAGCCCCAGGGCTCACACCTCGAGGGCGCCGCCTAGGATAAGTACTCCACGGTGTCGTGGCGGCATGACACTATTCACAAGCCCAAATTTTGGAATTTTTCAAAAAGTTTTGGGGATCTCTTGGGTATCGAAATGGGTACGTATACAACCCAATATTCGAGTAATCAACCCAATTAGGTGAATAAATAAAATTACAAAAAATTGGTTAAAATGAAGTAATTAGTGGAAAATGACAACTTAAATGAATATCAGGGATTTTGAACATCAACGAGACACAAGGGAGGACTTAGGAGATGTGTCGGGGTCCGTTGTGTGCGTATTAGCTGGATACAGGTAAGTAAACCAGTGAAAAAATTTACAGTTATTTCTTGAGCTTTAATTTGTTGTTATTGCTATGTTTATCACTTTATTTTATTGGAGTCCTTATTGGTTAAGTGGTCCACTGGACAAGGGAGTTATGGTTACTTTTACTTGGAATATGAGCTCTTATCTGGATGTTGTTGATATCTCCCAATTGAGTGTACATAGGGGGCTCTTATTCGGGTCTGTGGATGTCTTATAGTCTCAAGGGTTAGGGCTGGTAGGCCATGTTCTCATCCTGAACTCGAGTCTGCTGGCTTTGCTGCAGCTCAACAACCTTTTGGTCGGGACTCCTTGCTATTTGGTTTTCATATTTTGGACACTCCATTTTCGATTGATTTAATTACAGTCTTGTTTATTCATATGTTGCCTATTCCCTTCTTCTATCTGCATGAATTAGACTGATTTATTTATTTTGAAATACAATATTTATGTCCTGCTTGGCGTTACTTACCTGGCCTCGTCATTCTTGTGTTTGACGGAGTGCAGATCAACAAACCAGCAAAGTAATCATGCCTTTCCACTTGATTGATTAGGTGACTTTTTGTATTATTGTATATATATATATATTTCATTTTGAAACATGGGACTTGGGGTTTTGTGACAGATCTTGGGCATGTATATCTATTGGGTTGTTCTCCTCTGATAGATCATTGATGATGATATACATATGCGGGGTTTCTATACCTTAGGATGTCTTATTTATAATGGTTGTAATTATTTGATTAGTTTGAGCTTTTTGCTTCCGCTATATTAATGATAACTCACTAATCAATGTTTTAAATTTGTAAATGAATGGTAAATGGTAAGGTAAGGGTGACTAGTCTTGCGTGACTCGTCGAGATGGGTTCGGAATTTCACGTAAGTCTAGGCCGGGTGAGGCCCAGTTTAAGGTTTGAAAACTTTGACCGTCATAGGCCGGGTGGTCGCCAGTGTCGATCAACTCGCGGTGCCAATGGTTCACGGGTTGTTCGGAGGCTATCGACAATGATCCTTCCACCGGTTCACCTACAAAAACCTTGTTACGACTTCTCCTTCCTCTAAATGATAAGGTTCAATAGACTTATCGCGACGTCGTCAGCGGCAAACCGCCCGCGTCAGTGCGATCTGAACACTTCACGAGACCATTAATCGGTAGGAGTGACGGGTAATGTGTACAAAGGGCAGGTTTGTAGTCAATGCGAGCTGATGACTCGCGCTTACTAGGAGTTCCCGTTGAAGTTCAACAAGTGCAATGATCTATCCCCATTACAATAAAATTTTCAAAGGTTTCCCGGGCCTGTCAGCCAAGGCTATGAGCTCATTGAATACATCAGTGTAGCGTGCATGTGGACCAGAACATCTAAGGGCATCATAGACCTATTATTGCCTTAAACTTCCATGGCCTAAACAACCATAGTTCCTCTAAGAAGCTAGTCATAGAGGTGACCTCCACGTAGCTAGTTAGCAGGCGGAGATCTCGTTCGTTAACAGAATTAACCAGATAAATCGCTATATCAACTAAGAACGACCATGCACCACCACCTATGGAATCAAGAAAGAGTTCTTAGTCTGTCAATCCTTACTATGTGCGGACTCGGTATGTTTCCTCGTGTTGAGTCAAATTACACCGCAGGCTCCACTACTGGTGGTGCCCTTCCGTCAATTCCTTTAAGTTTCAGTCTTGCGACCATACTCCCCCCGGAGTCTAAAAACTTTGATTTCTCATAAGGTGTCGGCATAGTCCTAAATGCAGCTTCTGTCGATCCCTAGTCAGCATCATTTATGGTTGAGACTAGGATAGTATCTGATCGTCTTTGAGGCCCCAACTTTCGTTCTTGATTAATGAAAACATCCTTGGCAAATGCTTGCGCAGTAGTTCATTTTTCATAGATCCAAGAATTTCTCCTCTGACGATGAAATACGAATGCCCCCGACTGTCCCTGTTAATCATTACTTAGATCCCGAAGTCTAACGCAATAGGATTGAAATCCTATGATGTTACCCATGCTAATATTTACGAAGTTATGGCTTGCTTTGAGCACTCTAATTTCCTCAAAGTAACAGCACCGAAGTCACAACCCGATCAACTAAAACCAAGAGCGCATCATTAGTAGAAAGGACGAGACAACCGGCGCACATGTGACGGCCCCAATTTCCCCGTGCAACTGGGTAAGCCCGGCCTAGACCCGTGCAGACACTAAGTCATCACTTAACAATCTGACGATCATAGTCAGCCTTCGATTTAAGCAATGAAGTAATTTATGAAAGAGTTATTGCAATAATACACAGTGGGAGACTAAACAGTAAATAACAAGGGAAAATAACTCAATCAAAGGGAAATTAGGAATTCTATAAATGTGGAAAACCCCAGGTATTCATGTACGATTCGAAATACAAAGGTACGTGATACCAATCTCATCAAAATTTCCAAGTTCAATAATCCCAAAGCATATATATAAAATGATATACATAAAAGCAAAACATAAGGGAACCTACAAAGTAGTCTCCAAGTCCACCCACTAATCCTCACAAAAGTCGCATAAGCAGGGCTCCTTGCCTCTACTGCACTCTGTTCTATCTGCACCCACCATCACAAACTAGACGGTGAGCAACTGGAGAAAATTGAATGTAATGCCAGAAGAAGATAATAGTAATTCATGATGTAACAAGTAAAGCAATTTAAATATCATGCGGAAATGAAAAGGCAGGAATTTAAATAGACAAGATGCATGATAAACAGACTAATAGATATCAATCGAAAGTTAAGTGTGTTCCAAGGAATCAAAAGAGGCTCATAAGTTGTCTAAATAATAGCATAACGACGAAGACCTCGCGAGGTATTCCCGAGCATCGACACAAGCGAAGGCACAGCCATGACGGGAGGGACCCGAACCCACCCCCTAGTACTTGGTGTCACATGGTCACTAAGGGTGGTCACACACTCATGCGCACGAGTGCCCGCGTTTTAACCCTCTAGTGCAGGTCCTAGTACTTTCGAGACGAAACACTTACGCCAAGAACACACAACAAGGAATGGAATGGAATACAAATAATAGAGCATAACGAAACAGAATAAAAGATAATGAATCGTATGGCATTTTCTTACTGGCTTACAAACGTACAAATATTTTTTAAGGTAAGTGTACTTACCTGAACTATTGCAACCCGCGTACAACACTCCCGCGAATCCTAATGCGTATCCCTAAGTTTCTAGCTACCTAACAAGGTTGGAAACTCGTGTTAATAGGTTAAGTCGTTAATTAAACCTAAGTTAACTTCTTAGCACTTCCCATGTTCTTAATGACTCGACAACTCAATAACCAATCGATACAACGACCGTAAACCCATTGAAACACAACTCTTTTGGATTTTGAATTCACAACACATATATAAGCCTAATGATACATCTTAGGATCGGCTCAGTCATAAATAGTTCACACTATAGTCTCGAGGACCGACGGCGTGACCACGACGTCATAACCATTCATCGACACGAAAGCATAACTTCGAGGTTGCTCAACAATCACGACTCCACACGAAACTCAACATGACCATACACCGGTGAGTAAGGAACCATATCGGGTGTGGTCCAATGCCCGTAGAGTGCCAATACGACATGGAAAAGTCGTAGGCGTGCGCTACGTCATGCCAACAGTCACTTAACGTGATAAAAGTACTCCTACATGAATTCGCCATTACAAAACTTACCACCACTAATAGAGACACTCTGGGGGTTGTGAGACTCCACGATGGACATGGTAATGTCTCCAGCAATTCCCCAAGTCATTGCTTCGACGACAAAGCCACCATGATGGTGGTTTCCGGCGAGAAAGGTACAAAATGCATACAACAAACTACAACATAATATAGACAATAATGTCGCTGTTTTTTGCCACTCCGAGAATCGTGGGACATAACCATGGACTTAGCTTAGTCCCCGACATCCCCAGTCACCGTGGCACAGCGGTGGGGTCGACCACGGCAACGAATTCCGGCGATGACTCAAAACAGTTCAACACGAGCACAACAATAACTTTGCATGGATTCAAAACATCAAATTAATTCCAACACAACAAAATCAAACACAAGGGCAGCGAGGCATCGTCGAGGTCATGGAGAGGTCCCCGACAACCCCCACGCTTGGTGGTTCAGCCAGCAGTGCCACCTACGCAGGTGTTTTCCGGGGAACAGTCATGACAAGCTCAAATAATACCTTACCCAAGAAAACACCACTGCCGCCCCTTAACTGACTTCTCCAGGGATTAGGAGGCACCTACATGTCCATAAAAGAGTCCTTGACGCGTCCCCATGTCTTGGCAGTCGACGACAATGGCACAGCACGGCAGGACAGCCGACCAGTTCGTGGGAAAGAGAGAAGACCAAGAAAAGAGAGAGAGAGAGAGAGAGAGAGAGAGAGAGAGAGAGAGAAGGAGAGATAAACCGAGAGGTATACCTGCTCCAGTGATCGAGGTGTCTCTTGCGAGGGTCCGTCGTCCAGTTCCATGGAGGGAGGTAGTGACAGTTGTCAGGGGAGGAGGAGAGAAGACTGTCAAGTCGAGAGGGAGATTGGACAGGCCGAGAGTGAGAGTGAGAGAGAGAGAAGAAAAACCGAGAGAGAGGGAGAGACCAAGAGGGAGGGAGAGAGAGACGACCTCCGGTGAGTGAGCTCCGGCATGGTTCAGCTAGGCATGGGGCGAAAGAGGAGAGGAGAGGTGGCGGCGGTGGTGATGTTTGGAGAAGGAGATGAATAGGGTTTTTCTTTCTTTTTGAACGTTTTTATATGTGTAAACAAAATGAAATTACCCTTTTGCCCTTCCACTTATTTCATACACATTTTAAAACAACTACCCTTATGAGGGTTTTACCACTTGTTTGCATCTCAAAACATATACGCATCTCGAGGCCGATCTGGTGGTTCTTTCTATTTGGGATGTGTCACTTTAACAATTCCAATCCCATAGTCCGCAAAATGCATAATTAACCAACTCCCGCGTTCAAACAACATTCCTCGGTCTGTTTTACCTTGCCCCGACTCCCGTAGCGCGCGTAGTCTCGCCTTGTCACGCCAACTAATTAATGAAATTAATTAAAAATTCACTTATTTGTATTTTAACAGTGTTTTAAATCTCCCGTGTACCCGTAACTTAATTTTCCTACTCGTTCACCGAATTTATTGTTCGGTCACTCAAATACGGGTATAAATATATAATACACATCATCATTCACAAATAGCCAAATTTTCGGGTCCTTACAGTCTCCCCAACTAACAAGAATTTCGTCCTCAAAATTTGCTCTAACTCGAGCGAATAAGGGGAATCAACACCCGTTCGCACCTCGCCCAAATTGCAGGCTTATAGCCACTTTAGACAGCCTGGATCCTCTATTTCGAACTGCGGACTACCTCAAAGTCACTTCAGACAGCTCGTTCCTCATCGTTGAACTGCGGACCGATGCAAAGTCGCTTCAGACTGCTCAATAAACTATGACCAACTGTGGACTCTCGCGAGAGTCACTTCCAATAGCTCGACATCAGGTATTGAACTGCGGACTTGTACAAAGTCTCTTCGAATAGCACAACATCTTAAATCCACTCCTTTTTCTCCATATCTACCAAACTGTGGGCCTCTGCCATTTCGAACAACTTGATTTGTTTTGGTCTTCAGACTGCGGGTCGCAACCTCTTCAAATAGTTTACTTCAACTATGGTCTCTTTAGACCGCTCCCGTTACTCAAAATGGTAGGAATACCACGACCTCGTTGCAAACATCGCCCACTACCACGACTCAAGCTTGGTGATCACGACATAAGACGCTACGATCGCGACTCGCACGCAATACTCGTGAAAACCTCCCAACCCACTCGCGTCTCGACGCAAGTTTATCTATAACCAGGCAGTAAAATATATTCGACAAAGTTGTAACCGTGGCCACCATGTACACTACGTGTCCATGCATCGTAAGATGAATCACAACCAATCTGGTCCTGCCTCTCTTTAGGTGTACTTGTGGCTAGTTTTGGCAACCCTTTGTGCCCAAACTTACAATTTCTTTTGGACTTAGGTCTAAGTTAGGTCTGTCTCATCCTAGACAACTCTGCTAAGTTTAAATAGCGCTACTCTAGCAAGTATTGACCCTAACACTGTCACCTGACGTCCGACATCACATTTAAACACCTAAGGTCTCAATTAATAGGTCCACGCATGTTGTATGATATCCAGGAAAATTCTTTACCTCCGGTAGGATTACGAACCACCGTCAGCTATTGTTCACTCGCCACGTGCACATCCTCGATGTCCTGAAGCTGATCGTCATCCTGCTGGTCCTCGTACAAGTCTGAACATTGGTTCTGGAAATGTTCGGGCTATCCGCACTGGTAACACACTTTTCGCCTTCAAGAACCACTATCATCGTTCATATTCTCCTTCGTTTCCTGTCATGTCCCTTTGATCGGTGCTCTAACTGCAACTCTCTGCGCCAACGCATGAAGGTCCTCTACGCAACGTGTTAACAACTTATCATTGTCGTTACTACATCCCGTCTGATCCGCCTTCGCTATCTAATAAAGAAAGCGAATTCCCGGATCGGCGAATAACTATCGATACCATATAATACATCACATAAAACATACTTATGCCAATAAGTTTTCAGTTTCCATTACCCAACTCATCCTTACTCCCCAACTAGGATTCTAAGTCAGGATCATAGGGTTTTCACTCTAAGTTCAACCGTTCCTAACTTCCGCTGGTTTAATGGATTGTGTTTTATGAATTTAAATAAAGAGTCAGGTCTATACAACCTTGCGCTCTGATACCAACTGTGGTGTTGGTATCACAATTCTTAGAAAACTCTATACTTTGTACCTCAGATTCTAAAGCCTATGCTCTGATACCAACTGTGATGGCCCCAATTTCCTCGTGCAACTGGGTACGCCCGGCCTAGACCCGTGCAGACCCTAAGTCATCACTTAGCAATCTGACGAGCCTAGTCAGCCTTCGATTTAAGCAATGTAGTAATTTATGAAAGAGTTATTACAATAATACACAGCGGAAGACTAAAAAGTAAATAATATAGGGAAATAACTCAATCAAAGGGAAATTAAGAATTTTATAAATGTGGAAAACCCCAGGTATTCATGTACGATTCGAAATACAAAGGTACATGATACCAATCTCATCAAAATTTTCAAGTTCAATAATCCCAAAGCATATATATAAAATGATATACATAAAAGAAAAACATAAGGGAACCTACAAAGTAGTCTTTAAGTCCAGCCGCTAATCCTCACAAAATTCGCCTAAGCAAGGCTCCTTGTCTCTACTGCACTCTATTTATCTGCACCCACCGTCACAAACTAGACGGTGAGCAACTAGAGAAAATTGAATGTAATGCCAGAAGAAGATAATAGTAATTCATGATGTAACAAGTAAAGCAGTCTAAATGTCATGCAGAAATGAAAAGACAGGAATTTAAATAGACAAGATGCATGATAAATAAACTAATAGATATCAATCGAAAGTCAAGTGTGTTCCAAGGAATCAAAAGAGGCTCATAAGTGGTCTAAGTCATAGCATAACGGCGAATACCTCGCGAGGTATTCCCGGGCATCGACACAAGCGAAAGCACAGCTATGACGGGAGGGACTCGAACCCACCCACCCAGTACTTGGTGTCACACGGTCACTAAGGGTGGTCACACACTCGTGCGCACGAGTGCCCGCGTTTTATCCCTCTAGTGCAGGTCCTAGTACTTTCGAGACAAAACACTTATACCAAGAACACACAACAAGGAATGGAATGGAATACCAAAAATAGAGCATAACGAAACAGAATAAAAGATAATGAATCACATGGCATTTTCTTACTGGCTTACGAACGTACAAATGCTTTTTAAGGCAAGTGTTCTTACCTGAACTATCGCAACCCGCGTACAACACTCCCGCGAATCCTAACGCGTATCCCTGAGTTTCTAGCAACCTAACAAGGTTGGAAACTCGTGTTAATAGGTTAAGTCGTTAATTAAACCTAAGTTAACTTCTTAGCACTTCCCGTGTTCTTAATGACTTGACAACTCAATAACCAATCGATACAACGACCGTAAACCCATTGAAACACAACTCTTTTGGATTTTGAATTCACAACACATATATAAGCCTAATCACATATCTTAGGCTCGGCTCAGTCGTAAATAGGTCACGCTATAGTCTCGAGGACCGACAGCGTGACCACGACATCATAACCATTAATCGACACGAAAACACAACTTCGAGGTTGCTCAACAATCACGGCTCCACACGAAACTCAACATGACCATACACCGGTGAGTAAGGAATCTTATCGGGTGTGGTCCAATTCCCGTAGAGTGCCAATACGACATGGAAAAGTCGTAGGCGTGCGCTACGCCATGCCAACAATCACTTAACGTGATAAAAGTACTCCTACATGAATTCGCCATTACAAAACTTACCACCACTAATAGAGACACTCTGGGGGTTGTGAGACTCCACGATGGACATGGTAATGTCTCCGGCAATTCCCCAAGTCATTGCGTCGACGGCAAAGCCACCATGACGGTGGTTTCTGGCGAGAAAGGTACAAAATGCATACAACACACTACAACATAATATAGATAATAATGTCGCTGTTTTTGGTCACTCCGAGAGTCGTGGGACACAAGCATGGACTTAGCTTGGTCCCCGATCTCCCCAGTCACGGTGGCACAACGGTGGGGTCGACCACGGCAACGGATTTCGGCGATGACTCAAAATAGTTCAAAACGAGCACGACAATAACTTTGCATGGATTCAAAACATCAAATCAGTTCCAACGCAACAAAATCAAACACAAGGGCAGCGAGGCATCGTCGAGGTCATGGAGAGGTCCCCGACAACCCCCCACACTTGGTGGTTCGGCCAGCAGTGCCACCTACACAGGTTTTTCTGGCGAACAGTCAAGACAAGCTCAAATAATACCTTACCCAAGAAAACACCACTGCCGCCCCTTAACTGACTGCTCCGGGGATTAGGAGGCACCCACATGTTCATAAAAGAGTCCTCGAAGTGTCCCCATGTCCTTGCAGTCGACAGCTATGGCACAGCACGGCGGGACAGCCGGCCAGTTCGTGGGAAAGAGAGAAGACCAAGAAAAAAGAGAGAGAGAAAGAGAAGGAGAGATAAACCGAGAGGTATACCTACTCCAGTGACTGAGGTGTCTCCAGCGAGGGTCCGTCGTCTAGTTCCGTGGAGGGATGTGGTGACAGTCGTCAGGGGAGGAGGAGAGAAGTCTGCCGAGTCGATAGGGAGAGTGGACAGGCCGAGAGTGAGAGTGAGAGAGAGAGAAGAAAAACCGAGAGAGAGGGAGAGACCGAGAGGGAGGGAAAGAGAGACGACCTCCGGTGAGTGAGCTCCGGTGTGGTCCAGCTAGGCGTGGGGCGAAAGAGGAGAGGAGAGGTGGCGGCGGTGGTGGTGTTTAGATAAGGAAATGAATAGGGTTTTTCTTTCTTTTTGAACGTTTTTATATATGTGTAAACAAGGTGAAATTACCCTTTTGCCTTTCCACTTATTTCATACACATTTTAAAACAACTGCCCTTATGAGTTTTTTACCACTTGTTTGCATCTCAAAACATACACGCATCTCGAGGCCGATCTGGTGGTTCCTTCTATTTGGGATGTGTCACTTTAACAATTCCAATCCCATAGTCCGCAAAATGCATAATTAACCAACTCCCGCGTTCAAACGACATTCCTCGGTCCGTTTTACCTTGCCCCGACTCCCGTAGTGCGCGTAGTCTCGCCTTGTCACACCAACTAATTAATTAAATTAATTAAAAATTCACTTATTTGTATTTTAACAGCGTTTTAAATCTCTCGTGTACCCGTAACTTAATTTTCCTACTCGTTCACCGACTTTATTTTTCGATCACTCAAATACGGGTATAAATATATAATACACATCATCATTCACAAATAACCAAATTTTCGGGTCGTTACAGCACACCCGAGGGCGGGCAGGCCAACCCAACCCAAAGTCCAACTATGAGCTTTTTAACTGCAACAACTTAAATATACGCTATTAGAGCTGGAATTATCGCGACTGCTGCACAAGACTTGCCCTCCAATGGATCCTCGTTAAGGGATTTAGATTGTACGCATTCCATTTTCCAGACTCAATGAGCCCGGTAATTTTATTTATTGTCACTACCTCCCCGTGTCAGGATTTGGTAATTTGCGCGCCTGCAACCTTCCTTGGTTGTGGTAGCCGTTTCTCAGGCTCCCTTTCAGGAAACGAACCCTAATTCTTCGTCACCCATCACCAGCATGGTAGGCCACTATCCTACTATCGAAAGTTAATAGGGCCAAAATTTGAATAGCAGTGGGCCACTATCCAAGCATCGAAAGTTGATAGGGCAGAAATTTGAATGATGTGTCGTCGGCACGAAAGCCATGCGATCCATCGAGTTATCATGAATCATAAGGAAAATGGGCAGAGCCTGCGTTGACCTTTTATCTAATAAATGCATCCCTTCCAGAAGTCGGGGTTTGTTTCACGTATTAGTTCTAGAATTACTACGGTGATTCGAGTAGCAGGTACCATCACACAAACTATAACTGATTTAATGAGCCATTTGCAGTTTCACAGTCTGAATTTTTTCATACTTACACATGTATGGCTTAATCTTTGAGACAAGCATATGACTACTGGCAGGATCAACCAGGTATCATTCCTCTACGACACCGGTGACACCCTGCAATGCTGGTCCTTAGTAAGCAAGGAGAAAACATTGATGAGAGCACGCGGTTGTCCTTTTTATAAGCCTAAAAACTGAGGGCGAGTGGTGATGCCCACTCATCTAACGGTATCTGTCTTCCCCACCCGCACGAATGGGCACAGTACACCAATTTCTCATTGTGCTTGGCAATTGAGGGTTGGAGGCACCGTACCCGCTGCGATCATCCACTTTACCCTGGCAATAAGCACAGGGAAAGTAAGAGAATCAACTTCAGCAATGATCATTACAATATCGCTTGTAAACAACACAAGAACCAAAGGGACACCCAATGCCGAATTGGCATTTGGAAAAAATGAAGAAGGATTGCATATTCATGGTTCGCCATACTAGAGGAGAGCCTAAGACACAAAATCCCATTAACACTTACACGCCATGACGTTCGCAATCGAGTAGCTCCCTATCATATCCAACATAAACCAATGGGAAATGTAGAGGGGCGATGAAGGAGATACCCAAAGGGATCGCTGGGCGTGAAGATCATGAACACGAATAGCCAACTTGAGCCGCTTGCCAAACCTATACCCAAGTTGGGACCCGAGCATGGACAACGCAATAAGCCAATTAATCACTAAGCCCCATTGTTTATGTCTGACCAGGAGCGAAATGATTGTGGGAGCCGCTTGATCCCTTGGTAGCCTAAGGCCCAGGTTGAAACTCGATCATGTGTTGGCCACCATCCAATCGTGACGTGGCCTTGCATGGCCTGATCACAACCATAGAAAACACTTAGCAAGGGATATCTGGAATAGCTCCAACGCCAAACCATACCCAACGAAGACGCAAGCAATGGGATGATTCTCACGAGAAGTGGCGGCAGTTTCCTCGCAAGATCGGCGCTCGACGTCGAAGACACCATCCGCTCTGCCGCATCCACCCACCTTTCGAGACAGCACACCGCATGCTTGTCGGGCTAAGGGGGAGACCCAAACTGATCGCTAGTAATCATGCATGCGGCCACACCATCTCGTAGAGGGATGGCAAGGAAAACGCTAGTTTCACACTGTCCCCCCTCTAGCACCCACCCCCCTTATAGTAGATGTAAAGACATTATCTTACCTCTAGAAGGAAACATCCCAAATTGATACGAAGCGTACTCGGCCATAACTTTCTGTACAAAAATGATCTATGCAAGAGCTTGTTACTGTTGGAAAGCTTATGAAATGAAGAAAATTGTCGTGTATTAACAAAAAATATTCACTCAAAAAATATATTTTTTGAAATTTTTTAATTAAATAATAGAAGATAAATGCCAAAAAATACAAAAAAATAGGAGAAAAATTATATTCTTATTCTGTATGGAGAATATTTTTTATTTACATCCTTGAATTACTTTAATTTAGCTTGGACAAGCAATCATGGAGAGCAGGCCATAAAACATGATGAAAGTAGAACGAATGGGCATCATGCCTAGCATTTCCAAATCACATTTGGCCAATGCATGCCTTGGCTCGACCAATCGGCTAAAGCATGCCTTGTATGCCTTGGCATGCCTTTGGTAAGCTTAGGCATGACCTTTACAAGGCGTTGGCATGCCTTGACACGACCTTGGCACACCTTGGCAAGGCTAGGCAATGACCTTGACGAGCCTTGGCATGACCTTTCTAAGCCTTGGCACGACATTGGCATGCCTGTCATGCCTTGGCACGGCCTTCGTACAGCCTTGGCAAGCCTGAGCATTACCTTGGCAAGCCTAGGCACAGCCTGGGCACGGCCTTGGACAAGCCTGGGCACATCCTTAGTATGCCTTGGCATGCCTTAGCATGCCTGGGCATGCCTTTGTAAGCCTGTGCACGACCTTGGCACACTATGGCAAGGCCTTTGCATGCCATGGCAAGCCAGGGCATGGCTTTGGCATTCCTAGGCATGCTTGGGCACGACCTTAGGCAAGCCTAGGCACAGCCTGGGGATGACCCTGGGCACGGCCGTAGGCAAGCCTTGGCACGTCCTTGTCAAGCTTAGGCAGGGCTTTGGCATGCTTGGGCACGACCTTGGCAAGCCTGGGCACGGCCTTGGCAAGCCTCGTCAGACCATGGTACATCGACTTTGCGTAGGTATTTTTCCCTTAACTCGAGCCCTTATTTTTAGAAGGGTGGTGTGGTTGTTGTAGATTAGAGGGAGGGAGGGTGGGGAGGGTCAAATCGATAAGACGAAGGGCTGAATCTTAGTGGATCGTGGCAGCAAGGCCACTCTGCCACTTACAATACCCCTTCGCGTATTTAAGTTATCTGCAAAGGATTCTACCCTCCGTTTGTTCAAAATAATACTTCAAGGTGGCCCGCGCGACCGATTCGACGAACGAGCTTCACCAATCATGCGTGCCCTTGGGGGCCGAGGCCCCTACTGTGGGTCGTCAAGCGAATAACGGGCACATGCGTCGCGTTTCTCGCCTGGATTCCTACTTAAAGGCGTTCAGTCGTAATCTTGCACACGGTAGCTTTGCGCCACTGGCTTTTCAACCAAGAGTGATGACCAATTGTGTGAATTAATGGTTTCTCTCGTACTAGGTTGAATTGCTATCGTGGCACTGTCATCAGTAGGGTAAAACTAATATGTCTTACGACGGTCTAAACCTAGCTCACGTTCCCTATTGGTAGGTGAACAATCCAACACTTGGTGAATTTTGCTTCAAAATGATAGGAAGAGCCGACATCGAAGGTTAAAAAAGCAACGTCGCTATGATTGGTGGCCTCAAGCCAGTTATCCCTGTGGTAACTTTTTTGACACTTCTAGCTTCAAATTTGAAGATCTAAAGGATCAATAGGCCATGCTTTCACGGTTCATATTCATACTAGAAATTTTAATCAAACGAGCTTTTACACTTTTGTTCCACACGAGATTTCTATTCTCGTTGAGCTCAAATTTGGAAACTTGTCTTATCTTTTAACAGATGTGCCATTCTAGCCTAACTCCTCACCTGACAATGTCTTCTGCCCTGATCGACACGCAAGCGTGTCTTAGAACTAAAATGAGGGACAGAGCCTTGCTTCAAATCTACAGAATAAGTAAAATAACATTAAAAGTAGTAGTATTTCACTTTCGATGCCGAGACGGCTCCCACTTATCCTACACCACTCAAGTTATTTCACAAAGTAGAACTAGAGTCAAGCTCAACAGGGTCTTCTTTCCTTGCTCATTTTGCCAAGCCCATTCCCTTGGTTGTGGTTTTGTTGGATAGTAGATAGGGACAGTACGAATCTCATTAATCCATTCATGCGCCTCACTAATTAGATAATGAGGCATTTGGCTACCTTAAAAGAGTTATAGTTACTCTCGCCGTTTACCTGCACTTGGTTGAATTTCTTCACTTTGACATTCAAAGCACCGAGCTGAAATCACATTGCGTTAGCATCTGTAGGGACAATCGCAATGATTTATTTTAATTAAATAGTCAGATTCCCCTTGTCCGTACTAGTTCTAAGTCGATTGTTAGACGCCGGAGGAATGTCCCCCGAAGGAGCCGTTCCAAGTTTGTCCCCCGACAGGCATGCGGTGCACCACTCTCGCCGCGAAAGCAGCTCGAGCAATCCGCTAGCAACCAACGGGTTTGGGACTAGGACCCCCGTGCCCAACCGTCAGAGCCAATTTTTTTTTTCTCGATGTTATGGATCTATTTCGCCGACTTCCTTTGCCTACATTCTTCTATCGACCAGAGGCTGTTCACCTTGGAGACCAGATGTGGTTATGAGTATGACCGGAATGAACGGTACTTAGTCCTCCGGATTGTTGAGGGCCGTTTGGGGCGCACCGGACACCACGCAATATGTAGTGCTATTCCTACCACTGGACGCTACCTTCGATTAAGCCTTTTTTCAAGGTAGGCAGTCTGTTGAAAAGAAAAGATAACTCTTCCCGAGGCCCCCGTCGACGTCTCCAGACTCTTGAATGTTGCCGTCAACCGTCGTGTCCTGGTTCAAGAATTTTAACCCGATTCCTTTTCAAAGCTCGCGCGAACGCACTTTCAGACGAGGTTACCTCGACTATTAGGATTGACTAACCAATGTCCAAGTGTAGTTCACATGGAACCTTTCCCCTATTCGGCTTTCAAAGTTCTCATTTGAGTATTTGCTACTACCACCAAGATCTACACCGACGAAAGCTCCACCCACGCTCATGCCCTGGGTTTTGCAGCTACTGCCGCACTCTCCTACTCATCGGGGCCTGAAGATTGCCCCAATGGCCGAGTGTGGGTTGTGCACTTCAGCACCACCCATTTTTAGGGCTAGTTGATTTGGCAGGTGAATTGTTACATACTCCTTAATGGATCTCGACTACCATGACCACTATCCTGCTATCTTAATCGACCAACACCCATTGTAGGTTCAAGGTTAGCGTACAATTGGGAAAATTAACCCAACTTTTGGTTCATCCCGCATCGCTAGTTCTGCTTACCAAAAATAGCCCACTTGGAGCTCTGGATTCCTTGGCATGACTCAACAAAGCAACCATGTCATCCTACCAATTTAAAGTTTGAGAATAGGTCGATGACGTTGCGTCTTTGATGCCTCTAATCATTGGCTTTACCCGATAGAACTTGCACCCGAGCTCCAGCTATCCTGAGGGAAACTTTGGAGTGAACCAGCTACTAGATGGTTCGATTAGTCTTTCACCCCTATACCCAAGTCAAACAAATGATTTGCACGTCCGTATCGCTGCGGGCCTCCACTAGAGTTTCCTTTGGCTTCATCCCGCTTAGGCACAGGTCAGCATCTTTTGTGTCTTGATAGGTATGCTCACACACAAACCCTTCGCATAAGATCTAGGTCGGTCGGTGGTGCAACCCGCTAGGGGATCCACCAATCAGCTTCCTTGCGCCGCACGAGCTTTTTCGCCCGTTAGCTCGCATACATGTCAGACTCCTTGGTCCGTGTTTTAAGAAAGGCCAAATGGAAAGCCCATAGGCCGACGCTGAGAGCGCACAGGTACTAGAGGCACGCCGAACGGTGCACACTTCTCACCACGGTTGCGACAACGACCTCTCCGCGGGCATAACAACAGCCTGGGCTTTAGACCCCACCACCATCCGCGTCGGTTCGCGCCCTGAGTCAATTGGCGAATCGACTCGTCACCATTCCGCATTCGAACTGGGAGCATCGCCGGCCCCCATCCGTTTCCCTCTCAACAATTTCATCTTTCCTTCGCTATCAGTCTCTCGCCAGCATTTAGCCTTGAACGGAATTTACCGCCTGATTGAGGCTGCATTCTCAAACAACCCGAATCGCTAAAAGCTCCTCGTTTTGCGACAGGGTTCGGGCACGACGGGGTTCTCACTATAATGGCCCAAATTAATTTAATCGAGATTTGTGTTAATCACGAGGATTAACAGGTAATTCGGGCGTTACATGGACAACTGGGTTGATTCGGATAGGAGTACCCAGGTTATATTATGTTATTTGTGTATGTTGTATGTCTATTATTGTGATGTCGGAATTTATTATTTATATAAACATCACATGTGTGTAAGTTGATATCGGGCAAGGCTACGAGTCGGGTATATGTCCCGAAGTGTGTGTCGGGGACCGGGTACCGGATAGCCGAGTACGGGGCATGGGTTGCCGGGTAGTTGAGTGTTAGTGTGACTAACCTATGAATTTTATATGATTTATTAAGGTGATTTAACCTAAGGTTGAATAAATGTATTAATAGATTAATTAAAGTCCTATAGTTTGATAGGAAAAATTAACATGCATAGGATAATCCTCGAGATGCATAACAAGGTAATTCAAGGCAAATGTTGTCATGATAAGGTGTCAAGAACTTGGGTGATACAGGATGATCAGTGGACGTTAGATGGTCCTCGGGATGCGCGTTCGTACTAGATTAAAACACAACTATATATATATACTTGATCGATCAACATGCAAAGATCAAACAAATTTCTCAAAAAATTTTTGAGGAGATCAGTGAGAGATCCATTGTGGGGGAGAGTAAATTCGAACTTTGGGAAGTGATCTGGGCTTCTAATCATCAAGCTAAGGTAATAAACTCTCATTTTTTTGGATTTTTCATTAAAATGGGTTGTTGATAAATTCGGATTTCATTTATTTTTAATAGTTTTAGGAGGTCAATTCGGTGTTCTTGAGGTTTAATTTGATGAATCTTATCAATTGGAATCGAATTTGTGGAAAATTGAAGTGATTTGGTAAATTTTGGGTTTATTTACATATATTTTTATCCGAGAATTGGGGTGTTGTTTTTGTGGATTTGTGGTGAAGTTTGGAGGTTTTGAGGGTCTCATGGATTGAGAGAGAAGAGGAGTGGAGAAGAGGGAAAGAGAGGAAGCAAAGAAAGATGAAAAAAAAAAAAAAATTGTTGTACCAGGAACCTCTGGTTCCTGGTTTCTTCCAAGTGGGCCCCCCTCCCCAAATAAAAAAAAAATAAATAAATAAAATAAATTAATTATTTATTTATTATTAATTAAATAATATATATTATATTATATTGCTGGAAAATAGGAAAATAATTTAAAAAATATCAAAAAAATTGGAAAAAATTCTAGAAAAATATAAAAAATTAGAAAAAGGTAGGAAAGTAGTTTCAGGACTTTCTGGGTATTTTTGGAACCTCGACATTGTTCGGAAGGGGTACCACAAATGAAAATTTGAAATATGGTATAAAAACATAAAATTATATAATATGTTTTTAAAAAAAAAGTATAAAAACATTATAAATGGACTTCAGGGACTGGGTAATTATAGCTCAGACATAGAGGAGCTAAGCGGGTCGGATTGACGGGTCCGGGAAGTTGGAGTGCGTAGTTACAGGTGCGTAAAACTCTTGAAAATGTTACACTTTAAATTCATGCGTGGTGTGTCCATATAAATGAATGTTTATTCATTTACTTATTTACTGCATTGTTTACTTATTGAATTGCCATGTTTATGCAAATGTGATTACGTATTGGTCGGTGGTTGATTTGTTCACACGGTCGGAGGTTAATCGAGATGGTCGTGGTACGGAATTGAGTAGGCTAGATTGTAGCGCGTGTATCTGGGTGCTGCCGGTGAATAGCTACCCGAGTAGCGGGGTGCACTGTCCGGTGGGTTGTGATTTGTTCCGGTCACCGTTAGTAGTTCGGATGTGGTTAGACTTGATGTGTTCAGTCGGGGTCATCCGAATCTACGAAGTATAATCTAGTTTTGTTAGACTCCGTCACACTTCCATCTAGTTTTAATTGATATCGTTATTGAATCGTTTTACTTAAATGTTGTTTTATCTTTAGTTTGTTTTACTTTCATTGTGTGTGATCGTCATATTAGTCATATAAATTGTTTACTACCAGCCATAGGAATATGATGCCTGTCGTCACGGTCATATTCACATGTCTTGCAGAGTATTGTGGTTTTTCATGATTAACGTGTAAACTTCTCTTGGGACTTTACTCACTGGGCTCGTTGCTGTATGTGTTGGGCAACTGAGCGCAGATCCTGGTACGAGCAAGAACAAGGGAAAGGAGGTACTAGGCGACTATCTCTGAGACCGTTGCTGCTGATAGTTCGTGTTTTGATATCATGTACGAATACTTTGTTTTGTTGGGTTTTGGGGACTTTAAAACCTTATCACATGTATATGGATTACTGTTTACTTCGTCTCAGTTATATACATGGTGTTGTCTCCGGGTTTTCCACTACTTAGGTTAAATAAATTCTCATAAAATATGAATTAAGTGCTTTCGCTGATGATATAATTGTAATTATCAACTGATCTGCTAGATGTGTCAGACAACTTAATATAGTAGGATTAGTTACACGGAGCATCACTTCACAGAGCTGCGGACGTGGCAGCAGTGATGACGTGTCCGGTGATGTGACAGGCGCTGCTGGGCTTGTGGGCGGAGGGCATGGGTCATGGGGCGGCCTCGGAATTTGGGGCCGTCACACTCACCCTCTTTGGCGCCTCCTTCCAAGGGACTTGAACCCGGTCCATCACTGAGGATGCTTCTACAGACTACAATTTGAACAGCGTGGCCGTTCGATTCTCATGTTGGGCTCATCCTGATTCACTTGCCGTTATTAAGGGAATCCTAGTAAGTTTCTTTTCCTCTGCTTAATGATATGCTTAAACTTAGCGGGTGGGCCAGCCTGACCTGGGGTCGCAAGGTATATTAAAGGGGTGCATTGCCCCGATTCGTTCCAGTCCGAGTGCGTCACTTGCTTGACAAGGCTTCTCATCAACCACCGCTGATCGCGTCGTCCATACGTCAGGGCTAACATTTCAGACAACCGTGAACTCATCGCAGGTGGCCAATCTCCACTTCCACAAAAAGGGTGGGTGGTGGTGTGTCGCATGATGCCCAGGCCGAAGTACCCTCGACATAAGTCTCGGGCGCAACTTGCATTCAAAGACTCGATGGTTCACAAGATTCTGCAATTCACACCAAGTCTCGCATTTCACTAATATTCTCCTTTCTGGAGTTCCAAGTCCTAGCGTATGCCCATTGCTTGGAAATGTTAAGATGGGTGAGCTCCTATATAATCAGTAAATGACTCCCATACCAACCATCAATTATTAATAAATATCAAGGCAATGTATATCAACATGAATTCAATGCATTCTTAAAGGAGCATTTGAATCAATATAAATAATATATAAACAGATGCAAGTTCAACGGCCCCATGCAATGTACCAATGACTTGTATTTCCAATTTCAATATTTGAATAGCGTCACACTTCCATATCATCATGAACCAGTCACTGGACATCTGACTACTTCCCATCGATGTGTTGCTAACTCAAATAAATAGAGTCGCACTCCCACATCATCACGAAACCAATCACTGACCATCTAATTGGGTTATGACCGATGTGCTTCCAACTCAACAGGAAAGCATTGATCTGGGTATTCCCAGGTCACTAGGGCGTTGTGATGAGAGGCTGCCCCAAACACAATTTCGAACCCAGGCAGATTCGTCCCGCCAAATCTCTTTCTGAATTCATTTTCATTTAAAATATTTTTGTGAAACAAAGCCAAATACGGTACATTGCCCCATTCCCAGTCTAGAATATTACGTGCTTTAATACTACTACAATTTCACATTTCATAATTGATAAAAGATACGAGTCCCACTTACCTGTATTAAGCTTTCCAAAGGTTTTCTCTAGGTTTCCCTAGCTCTCCGAGGTTCCATCACATTTTCCAAAGCCCAAACACCTATGTCATATCCACTGGTATCATTTCAGGCCCAATGTATACTAGTTAAAACCCCTAAACTAGGCCCAAAGTTCACATCAAACCACCAAACCAAAATAGTTAAATAACTGTTCCCACTGGTCAACTTGGCCAGCGCACTGGTTGACTGACCAGACAACCCAACTAACTTCAAATTTATACAAACTGACCCAAATGGGGTCCAAACAACCTGCAACCTCAAAAAGGGCCTCACATGAGGACTTACTACCTCCATGTACGATCTAAACACTAATGGATCACGATAGGCATTAACCCGAAACAACAACCCCAATAACAACCAACAACAATAACGAAACAACAACAACAACAAAAACAAACTCACCTCGCTCATCATCACCACCACGATGTTCTCGAGCTCACCATCGCGAGTCCATGAGCTCTTTTTCTCTCCCTCTCCCCGACCTCTCTGTTCTCTCTCGTCTCATTTTCTCTCTTCTCTTTCATTTTAACGAAGGAACAGTGAGGCAGCTGCAATGATTATTTAAATGAAGAATTGCCTCGAGATACGCATCGCGTCATCTTGAGGCTCCCTTAGTATTTATCCATTTGACCTTATGGCCAGTGCACTACCTAAAATGCCTAACGCGCTGCCCAGTTTTCTTAATCGACTTATCATTTGCGGTTAATATTTATTTATACTAGTAAGTAAAGCACATGCTTCGCACTTGAGGTGTAAATATTTTTCTTATTCAGAAAAAGATTTGTAAGACATTTGCAATATATTCCATATTGGATGGTGTCCCATTGGAATTTTTGGCAAATATTCCCTTCATTAAACCTTTATTACATATATTAATTTCTTACTTATAATGTTAACAATATATGTTGATGACAACATATATAACAAAGTCGAACAATTATTAATGGCGGTCTTCACACATGGATATAGAACACTTCCATTACGTGTTCTCTTCAGGCCTTTTTTTTGGGTACACCGCTTTTAGTGCCATTATTTTGGTTAAGATAGTTCGCTGAAGCATATCACAATCTCTACATATGTGGTAGTTTTAAAATCAAACATGAAAACAAATTAAAAGCAGTGCAACAAATTTTGAATTCGTTGTGCAACTACTCAGACTTTCTTCAACACCTTCAACGATCACTTATGCAGGATCACTTGCATATTTGCATTAATTAGTGACAATGCTAATGTAAATCCCTTTGTAGTATCTTTTAATTCTGGTTGTATACCCTATTCCATGTTTTTTGTGATGCTCTAAATACATCTTGTTTTCGTGGCGACAATCTATCCAATTGCCCATGTGGAACTTGCAATCCCTGATTTCAGTCTCTTTCTATGTGTACCTCTTTAATCAAATGTAGTCTTCTAATTGTTCCTGTTGGTGCTTTTCCATGTTCACTTATACACATGGGCATCTCCACCTCTTAAAAGACCACTGATCAAAGAAAAATAATGTATACATACATATTCATATAGCTTTCCCAAAAAATTATATTCATGTAGAGATATATACTAAAAAGGAAATTATATATGAGTATAAATTTGCTCCAGCCATATAAAAATTCTTGCGGTTCTGTCCTCACAGAGATACCAAATGATCATCAGCTTGCAGTGCCTCTTAATGAAGATTGGACTTCTGATAAATAGATTTACAGCATCACTTTCATCCAAGGTTGACCCATTTGATATTTAAGAACTCAATTGTGATTCTTATCCATATTTTGGTAGCCATGCACCGGCAATAGAAGAATAGACAATCCATTATACTGATTGTTGTAATAGTGGGATGTTTGATGTATGATTCAATCAAGCAAGAATTAAGATTAACATTAATTTCATCAGCGAATGCTATATGTTAGAGATCAAAAAGTAAGTACGCTTACCGACAAATTGTAATTGCTAGCAGACTTCTTTTCATCGTCACGTACAAATCTTCAATACTGATAGTTTTGCCTGTGAATCATATACTTGTTAGTATTAAAATGTTGATAGATTTGAGACAGGTATTAAAAAGAACCATTGTCAGAGGAACATGTATTCAAGTAAAGAGTGCGTTGGGTGCACACTATTTGTATGGCTCGTGAAGAACAAATGGGGAAATTTGGGAGAAGGCTACATTATGAACCCAAGTTTTACTTTTTTTTTTTTACAACAAACTGAAAAGCTTTCAAGCAATTACAAAGAACAAGACCAGAGCTAAGACAACTTAATTAATTACCACTGTCGAAGCAAACATCCACAGCGGAACATGTTGCAGCATGCGGTGCCGATTTTGTTTGACAATGTGTGATGATGCATCGTCGTCCTCCTCCATCATAGTTTTGCCATCAAAGTAGGTTTTTCTTTTTCTTATTATAAGACCCATCAAAGTAGTTGGAGGAACGTGAGAAAAAAGAACTGGTTACATTAACGATCTAAAACTAACTTGAAACATGGCTAGTTTTGATTTTGAAAATTTAAAACAAACTTGGGAGACAAACGTGTAAAGGAAAAAATTTGATCTTAACGATTTATAATTTTTTACTTTTGTATATAATGACATACTTAACCCAACACTTGTTTCTCTTAACTTAAAAAACATGAGGGTATTCTTAGGCGATTAAGCCAGAAAGGCTTCACCGTCAACTACCCAAGAATCCTCATTTTAATAATATAAATATATATATATATATATACACCTATAATTACGCCTACACTTGCGTAATACATGGCAACGAGCACACTTGGACGAGCACACATGGTATTAGACATCCCATTATTCATCCATTTTCTCATTTATAGGTTCGTTACCCGTATTATTTTCATAAATACATACTAATACATCCCAATCAAACACAATGCAACATGCAAATCCACGCACACGCTAATCATCATTATTAGCCGACTTAACACAAACTAAACTCGGATCAATTAGTGATCGAATAATCACTAATCACGTGCTTATGGTAACGGGTCATTACAGTCTCCCCAATTTAAGACAAGTTTCGTCCTCGAAATTAAACGAAACATACAAGTCACCAGTAATTTCAAAGAGAAATGGAATTTGCTCTTCAATTTTAACTCTCGTTCCTTACTCATTTCTTCCTTAGCTTGTCTAATGTATGTGGTTACACCACCATATCACTAGAACAAAGCTTTTTTGAACTTTACTCTCAAAGTAAATGTAGTTGTACTACCATTTCATTCTTCCCTTCTGATCTAGGGATTACCATGACTCCACAAGTGTATGGCATTTATCTATTCATTTATTTACCTTAGTGACATTGTAGTCATAAGTTGACAAATTCATCCAAGTATCAAACAGTATTATGTTTCCTTCTTCTGTCCAATACATGAGTGAACGGCAAGGTCGACAATCATCATATCTCCTACCTCTATCCACTATCAATAAATAACAAGGTCGATAATTACTGTGTCTCCTACCTCCACCTCACTCATCAATGAATGGCACGGTCAACATTAACTATTTCTCCTACCTCCAACTCACTCATCAGTGAAAGGTAAGGTCGATCATACCACATTTTCATTAGCATCATTCTGATGCTTGTCTGAAATTTCTATATTTTGCCAACTTATGAACTACAACCTATAGTATTGCATCTCATACTATTCACATAGTTTTTACGTTGTAGTTATACATTGCCTAGTATGGCCTATTTTTCTTTGTGCAGTTCTTTACTATCTTATTCATTCTAGTACAGTATCTCCAATCCTTATACTTCACCCTCATGGTAGGATAAGATTCAACATACATAATCAGTAACCTCTCAGATTATGAAAATTATTACAGAACTCACACTGAGTAGTTTATTCTTTCTGTGGTTAAACATGATGAGTCATAGGCTCAAATCAAATTCTTTGAATCAGGATTAGCAATTCAGTTTTATTTGTCAACACGAAAGAAAATATACTGTATCGAGATTGATAATGGTTTTCATCTATATCAATAACTTTTTCCCTTATTGGAAGCGAGTCTAGGATCTCTATCCGAAGCATTAAATATCAAGCCATCCCACATCTCCTATATAGATACTTTACTCAATCCTTTCAAGAATAACATATATCCTCACTGACAAGAATTTGTAGACTTGGTCAATCTATCTACTACATTTCACATTTCTCATTATGTTGACGTCTAAATCACATCACACGATCCACAATCCTGTTTCTTACTGTTATTCAGGTATAGAAAAGAATTTACCTAGCTCTTTAGGTTTCACTATTCAGTTTCAACTAATGAATAAATCTTATGTCTCTTTATAACCTCCATAATATATATTATTTCCTCAAACAATTCTTATACTTCATCATATACTTTAATACGATATGACATTTCCTGTATAAACAGTATAAAGAGATATATAAGATTTTCGAAATGATTCTTGCCTAATACCCTACCTGAACTAGGTTTTCATTTCATAATCTGACACGTCCAACACAATGTTATTCAACAATCTAATCTGGACACTACTCATTAACAATCACATCCTAACCCATTGAGTAGTTCCAATTAGATTTCTTAATCACCTCATCACCCATTTAATCAATTCTTTAGTTCAACCTCCTACTGAACTTCAAAGAAATAGACTTGTAATGATCAATTCTAATAACTCAGTTGATGATATACCTATGCAGGACTTCATTCGTTCATCATCACTTTTATACACGTCTCACAAGAGATAGTACTGAGAAGTTCCTATTATAATTACACATCATATCCTTTCTCTGTATTCAAAGTATTTACTATGTCAATTACTTTGTATGGGTGATTCCTCAGAGTGAATTCATCATCCTCCTTATTCTGGTTACTCATTTCACTTCGAATCTCTCTCACTCTGATTAACATTACACTCTTCAAACTCTCAATGTTTGAAGATTCCTCAAATCACATTACACCAGTTTCAGTGGTTTCCATCTTTATCATCTATGTTTTCGTGATTCTTCTAAGATTCTCTAATCTTAGGAATGACTAAAATACTTTCAAACCCTTCAAACCCTTTCACATGATACAACTATACTTCAAATCCTATAATGAATTAATGAACTTGCATTTCGATCCAATCAACTGGATTTATACTAAACTAGGATCCTCATCCCTGTCTTATTACTTTAAGTCTTACCTCTAAGACTTATCCTTACAATTCATTCCATCCATTATTTGAAATACATATTTCTAACTTTTCCTTGTCAGATGATGTTTTACAATTGTTTAGTACTCTTACCAATACACTTGTTACATATTAGTTCCTCCTGAACTATATCAAATGTGTATACTACAATATTTTGCTTCATTGCGTCCCAAGCCACTACCTGAATCAACCTCTACTTTTCTGTAATATAAGTATAATCAAACAATTATTATAATTAAACTACATTTCAATCTTGTATTATTTATGACTCAACTCAAGTGTCGTTCTTGAGTTAATTTAATATACAACACAAGGATATCCCAACTCTCTGTATACTTTGTTTGTATCATTCAATCATTTCAAGATAATATTATTCTTCTAATTCTATGTTGAATATAAGACAGTTCACTAATTGTCTTAATCTCAGTCAATTCCTTTGACTCACAGTTAAAATTCAACACACACCTTAGTGGTTTCTAGTTGAAACTTAGTATTCGCACTTACAATCTCTGGTATACACCTATTTATCATCAAAGTTCACATAAGTTTACGATAATGCTCGTGCCTTTGCTAAGTCTTCAACCCTTTTTACATTCATCATCATTGTCAACATAATGATAATCTTATTTCCATAGAGTTCAACCACTCTACATTTTCCATTTATAGACATAGCATGAGCTCCAGTGATTTTCAATGGTTCTCACCATAATCTTGCTCATCATTAAGCCACCGCCTGATGTTACACTTCTTAATTCTGATCTTAACTCAATGATAACCAAATCTCAATCAACTCTTGAGAACCCTTGGTTTCATGTAGTTAACCATATGAGTTGTCAATTATGGGAATAACTATTCATTCCTAATTTAATTCAAACTAACTCATCACTCGAATTGAGTTATCAGACTCATACAATTTCTCATAATATATCAAAGTAAAATGAAATTCATCATTGGTTTGGTATCAAAAATCAAGTAATTGATGAATCCTAACTTAAGTTGCGATAAGATTTCAGGTAACTCAGATAAACAACCTTCTTGACACCTTAACAACACAAATTTCATTCATCAAGCTTGACTTCCCATTTAGGATCTTCTATTAGTTTACATAAACCCAAACCATTTGAATTTGAAGTGATTAATATATTTCAACGAATCATCATTCGTAGAAATTAGAAATTTCAAAATTTTTTGTAATATGTAGCAGTTAATACTTAATACTAACTTCTTGATATACTACTCACCTATTTATTTCTACTATCGTACAACATTCTTTGGATTCTCAAATCCTTAAAATTATTTGCAACTCATTCTCCCCGATTTAGACTGTACCAATCTAAAGGATCAGATTAGAACACCTCACTAGCTCACTGCTATGTTTTTCTCCAACTATACATGTTTTTATAGGTTTCAATTTCAATTTGAAATTACCATAAAATATATAGAGGTCCAACAGTCAAGATAGAGTTGATCAACAATGCAGATTTTTCCATAATCTTTCAACTCTCATTTCTTGCTGTGAGTCTTCACTTTTTGTGTAACTTCACCATTTTAATCTTTCTTACTATATTAGCATTGATCTACACATCAATCTAGTATTCTCATATTTCATTTCCTTACATGTAGCTTTACCACATCCTCATTGCTTCCTCATCATCATACTATTAGTGTGTGCAATTACATTGCAGCAACACTAATAAACCTCTTTCATCAAATTATTAGTGCGTATGGCTATATCATACCAGCACTAATATCTTTTTTTCTTACATTACTTTCAGTATGTGCGGCTACACCACAACCATACTGACAAGTTTCTTTCATATTTTTCTTTACCTTCAGTGTATCCGGTTACACCACAACTATACCGACATTTTTCTTTCTCACTATTCCAATATGGATTAGCACTACATCTGGATTCTTATACTTCATTATCACTCATGAAGTATGAATAATCTAGTGGTTACTCAACCTTAACTAGGTTCTTATTCCCATTTACCACTAATTTTCTCTTTTTATATGACTTTTAATCTTATTTAACTAATCTCAGCACTAGTACATATTCTACTCAAAGTGACTCATCACCTTTGAGTTTCATCGTAAGTCATTTTTTGTTTTGTTCATCTTTTAATGTCACTTCACCTGATAGGCGTCTCTAAGTTCAGGACCCATCGTTCCTTCTACATTGACTATTTCTCATCAAACAATAGAAGTGAGAATAAACCATTAGAGACTATTCAATAAAAGAGTTATCCGTAACTCTTCTCATTTCCATATCTATCTATAACTATAGCACTAACACTTAGCTTTCTACAAACCCTGAAGTCCCATTATTTTCTAATTGGCAGAGAAATAGATGGATACTAACCATCATATTATTGTTCCACTTTCCTCCTTTATCTTAATACCTCTAAAGTCCAGGTTCCTAAGAACCCTCACCATCAATACTCTTTGGCTTCCCAAGTCATAGATGTAAGATAAGACCTTAAGATTCATTCATAGGCAAGACATAACCATTATATCTATCAAATAGATATACTATAAAGTTCAAAATATATGTTCAAGCTTTTATCTTTCATTACCACCCAAAACATCGATAAAACCATTTTGTTTAATCCTAGGTTATCCCTAACTTGAGAATCACTCTCCACGTCAGTCAACCTAGACTTCCATTTAGTATACAGGTACTAACATGATGCTTCAATCCCTCAGTACACACTTACATACAATTTGAAACCAATTTGAAAGTGGTAAACTCATTCAATTCAAATAAATCTCTGGATATTGGGACGAAGTTCTATAAAACCTTGGTTCTAATTCCAAACTGTATCAAAGTTATTCCAATGATAAAACATGGAATAACAATACCAAACTAGGCTCTGATACCAACTGTAGCATCCCCTAATTCCATGTAAGGCAATACTCAGCCTGAAGCCCTAATTAAGCCATAGTAAACGAGATTGGACATAATTAGAGTCAATAGGCTTATCCTTATTCCTGACAGCAATCAATAGATCTTGATATCGAAATAAATACTTACAACAAGAGCAGCAAAAATTTAAACCTTTTTTGATAACAATAAAATATACAAAACTAGTATAAACTTTAGTATAAAACTCGTACTTCCAACTTGATTATTAAGAAATAGTATTCAATACAATACCTATAAAATAAAGAAATTCATTGCATTGAAGAGAAGATAATAAACTCCTAATCTTCTCCTTTCCTGAGTTCCAGGTTGCAACGACCCCAAATTTCACAACCCTAGAATCGGGCGCCGCCCGGCCTGGACCCGCATGAACCACCGAGCCAATCCCGCCGAGTCGCGCGGGGCTAGTTAGCCTATCCTTACCATTCAATCATTTATTAATCATTTAAAAGTGAAGTCAATTAATTAGGGAGTTATCAAAGTATAAAGCTGATGCAATAAATCTCAACTAATCAATTAACCTCAAAAGCTCAAAGTTATGACAAAAACCTAGGGTGTGGGAACCCTATATGTCATATATACCATGTAAAGCAAGGAGAGTATCATCCAAGTCATAATATCCAAAAAAATCTCTCAACCCATAACCCTATGTACAAAAATAATATAAGTAGCTAATACAACTAAAAATCACCTATGTCAGTAGCGGAGGGCCGCTCAAACTATATCGCCTAACTGCACGGCCTTTCCTTTGCTGGACTGCGGATCTACACTCGATCAAACACAAGAATGATGAGTCCAGGTAAGTAACACCAAGCAGGAACAACAATAAATACAACATTTCAAATTAAATAAATGAACAGTCAATTCATGCAGATAGAAAGAAAGGACAAAGAGCGCATAAATATATAAAGACTGTGAATAAATAAATAAGCAATCGAAATTAAGTGTCCCGAAATACAAGGAAAAAGGCACAAGTGGTCCCGACCAATCAAAGTCGTTAAATCGAGGACAAAATCTCCTCAAAGGCTAGGAGTCGAGGACAAAATCTCCTCTAAGGCCCCTACACGAATGCAGAGTCCCCAGCAATATGGTGGAGAACTCTCACCCCGTACATGTCGTTACAACCAATCACGTATCCCCAACCGTAAACCCTGGTATAATACACTACGAGCCCGGAATTCTACAAGGATCACGCTTGACACACTTGCCTTAGAACAACTCATATGAATGGAATAACAAGAGGGCATTGAAACAATATCAATAAATACATTAAAGCTCAAGAAATAACTGTAGTGTTCCTCACTGGTTTACTTACCTTGATTCAAGCTAATTCGCGCTAACATGGACTCCGACACGCCCTTACGGTCCCTGTGTGTACAATAATCCTGATAATGCAATTTATATCAATTTCCTTAATTTCCTATGATTTTTCCAAATATCTAACTATTTTTGCTAATTTCACGTTTTTCAAGGCAAAAACTCTGACATAACGTCATGCAAAAACCACGAATACCTCACTTTTCATAGAAATTCACAAATTTCTCTTTATTTGATGAAAATATAGCTTTATATAATTTACTAGAATTTTTCTTGAATTTTTCCTATTTTTCTAAAATTTTATTTCAATTAAAATCTTTTTAAATATATTTAATTGAAATAAATAATTATTTATTAATATAATAATAGGTGGGTAGGTACCAGGTCGGGTCTGGACAGCCCTGATTGGGTCGGTCCTAGTCCTCCCGGGTCAAACCCGGTCTGACCCAACCGGGACGGCTCACCTTGACCCGGCCCAGTTCCATCTTCTTGTTTGTTGGAACAAACAGAGTGCCAAATTTTTTTTTTCAACAACACAATAACAACAATCAACACACACCTCACCACCATCATCAAAATCCCATTTTCACCATTTAAATCCACAACCCTCAACAACAACCTCGGCAACCACCGTGACAACAACAACGACAACACCAACAATGCAATCAATAACTACCTTACCTAGATCTCGCCTCGACCTCGCGTCCACGCTCTCCGCGAATCACTGCTCTCATTTCTGTGATCTCTCCTTCTCTCAATCGATTGAGATGTGAGAAATGATGGCGGTGGCGTGTTGGTGTTTTTAGGGGATTTTGGTCAAATGACCAAAATACCCTCCACCCTATCCATACTCTTTACAATTTAAATGCCCTTTTTGGTCATTTTGCAATCACCTCCACTAACTTTAATGACTCAAATTAGTGACTCTTTGTTGACTTTTGGTCTTTTGATCTCATCCATTTCAAACAACACTCAAAGCTTTCCTCGAGTACTCCCGTACCCGACTGCATCCGACTCATAACACTAACTTTGTTCGTCGTGTCACCACATCCGTACCGACGTAACAAACAGACTTTACAACCTTTTAATTATTATTTATTTTATATTTTTGTCAGTTTTTTTAATTAAATTTGTTCCCCAGACTACCAACACATGTATACAACGTCTTTAAACGTTAAAAACTTTGAAATTGCACAAGTGAAATACGATATAATTCAAACATCATACAAAACTAACATACCTCGGCATCGACGTCCGAGAATTAATGACTGTACCACGGCGTGGGCCAACATATCACCTGTATTGACACGTGGCACTGGTTAAAATTTTAGGGTCGTTACAGTCTTCCCAACTAACTGGGATTTCGTCCTCGAAATTCAAACGAAACTAAAGGAAAGACTTACCAAACTCAGAAGAGGTAGGGGAAACACTCGCGCATATATGACTTCAGCTCCCACATCAGCTCCTTGCCCCATGGTGCTGCCACTTAACGAGGATTGATAGGATCTCCTTGTTCCTTAGGGTCTTGACCTTGCAGTCTAACATCTGGATAGGTTGCTCGTCGTATGTGACATCCTCCCTCAGGACTATCTGGCTCAAATCTACTGTCAATCGTCTGGCCTCCCTGGACCTATCGAGTCGTAGCATCGATATGTGAAAGACAGGATGAATCCCTGACATCGGAGGTGGTAACTCTAGCTCGTTCGCGACTTTGCCTACTCGCTTCACCACTCTGAACGGACCAATGAACCTCAGCGCAAGTTTCCCTTTGATCCCCCTTCAACGAAGACACTTTCAGATATACAAAGTCCCCGACCTGGTATTCTAACTCCACGTGATACAAGTCATAATACTTCTTCTGCCTCTCCTGCGCACCCTTCAGTCTTAAACGAATCTGGCGTATCTTCTCTGTGTGATCTACCACAATCTCCCGCCCAATCGCTGCCACATCTTTGGGCTCCGCACAATAAGATGGAGATCTATACGACCTCCCGTACAATGCCTCAAATGGTGCCATGCTGATACTGGCTTGATAACTGTTATTATATGCAAACTCACACAGATGAAAGTATTCCTCCCAAGATCCACCGTACTCTAACACACACATCCTTAGCATATCCTTAAGAATCTGGATCAAACGCTCTGGCTGTCCATCAGTCTATGGGTGATAGGCGGTACTAAGATTTAACCTTGTGCCAAACTGTGCCTGCATGCTTTGCCAAATCAACGATGTAAATTGTGACCCCCTGCCAGACACGATCGATAACGGAACGTCGTGAAGTCGAACTATCTCTCGCTCGTACAACTCTACCTACCTATCCACCCGATGTGTGGTCGAGATCGGTATGAAGTGCACGGACTTAATCAATTTGTCCACAATCACCTATACGTTATCATGTCTCTGCCGAGATCAAGGTAGCCCACTGACGAAGTCCATGGCAATGTGCTCCTACTTTCAATGAAGAATGGGAAATGGCTGTAATAACCCCACGGGTCTGCGATGCTCAGCCTTAATGCGCTGAAAAATATCACACCCTCTAATAAAATTAGCAACGTCGGTCTTCAACCCTGGCCACCAGAAGAGACGACGCACCTCTACGTACATCTTAGTCCTGCCCAGATGAACTATAAATCGTGAGCGGTGTGCCTCATGAAGTATCTCATCACGTCACTCAGCCACTGATGGAATCCATAGTCGTCCTCTAAATCTCAGGCATGAGTCCGTCGACTGACTCCAATCTGGATGATCTGAACTCTGCGCCAACTTTAAAAACTTTTGATACTGCTCGTTTGTCTGCTGACCATCGAGTACACTATGTATCGACACTGTCTGAGTCCTCATCTACCCACAAATCATTACTCTAGTATCGATTGGAACGTCATCGGTACAAATCCTCTCAACCGCCTCGAGCAAAAAATAATCGTGTGTCATGTGGCAGGTAACAACCTCTGAGTCTGACCCTTTGCGACTCAATGCTTCTACAACCACATTAGCCTTCCCCAGGTGGTACTCCAATGAGAAATCATAGTCCTTAAGGAACTCAAGCCATCGCCTCTGTCGCATATTCCTAATCCCGAGTAAGCTAAGAAGATGATAGCCGCCATTGATGTCGTATGTTTTAGAGGGGACTCTGTCGATGGAATAGTGACATGTATTGCAAGGAATGTCCCAAGGGTAAGAATCACCTTGGCGGTGTTATTAAAATTTTTGTAGCTATCAAATATTAAACGCTAATAACATTCAACTTAGTGCTTTGACTAGGGACTTTCTTCATCAGTCTTCGATAAGCTTGAAGCAGTGCTGGCAAAAACTTGCATGTCTTTGCCTGCGACGTTGGGTTTTGAGTTTCAAAGTGGTTTTGCAGGTTGAGAAAGTTGGCATTAACATTATAGCTGTTTCGTTTAAGAGATGCACTTGAAACTAATAGATGATGCTTTCTAATGAACTGCTGAAACCATAGGGATTTCTGCTTCTTTTATTGATCGGATGACATTATTGTTATAATCATCTTTACTTATATCCTTGCAGGCACACTTCTTACTGGTAGTGACAATAATGACGAGTTTTATACGGATGACCATGGGAGAATTAGAACGAGAACTAATAGATCTGGTGGGATACAGGTAAAGATTGTTCTCTTCTTGATTTAACCCCACTTCCTACCCCAACGAGAGCAAGTATAAAAGAATCAGTGTTTTATTTTTAAACTTTGAGCATTCCTTTTCCTTTTTTAACTGTTGATCTTTAGGGGGGGATATCAAATGGTGAAATCATAAACATGAGAATTGCTTTCAAGCCAACATTGACAATTGGAGTAAGTTCAAACCAATACGTTTGTTATTGTACTTATTCTTCATGTCTTGTATCTTTGGAACATTTAATCATGTGTCATCATATTTTACTTACAAGATAATTTTAACTATATCTTTATTCTTCTCCCGTCAAATTTATGGCAAATACATGTAACAGTGTTACTGCATGAGTGAACGTGAAAAGTTGATTTTTTTTCCCTAAGCTGAATTGTGTCCTTGTTGCATCCTTTTATACTAAATGATATGTCAACCCTTTTGAAGAGACAACAAAATAATGTGACCAAAGACAAACACGAGATAGAACTCATAGCATGTGGTCGCCATGATCCTCATCCAAGGCAGAAGACATAAGTGACAACTGCCCAGAGTTTGAATTGTGATGTTCTGCCATTAATTCAAAATTTTACGCCTGGTGATGCCAAAATCTTTCCTGGATATAATCTACCTATGCTCTCTATGCTTTCAGATGATGCAGAAGAAAGTGTGCGAATCTGCTATGCTGCCAATATATAAAAGATTGCACATACTTCTTACTTAGATCAATTTGTTGCAATTTACTTTTGAGTCCCATCAATTAACTATGAAGTTTGAATTCAACCATTGAATGTATATTCAGTTCTTATAAAATTGACATTTCTTTAATTTTTATTTTTCTTCATGTTGATTGGCAACAGATGCAAATATGCCCAAATTTGGGATGAGTGCAGGAGATTGGCATAATCCGGGTTGTAATTGTTGATGGGTCACACTTTTTACGCCATATATATGTCTCATTAAGATATTGTTAGATCCTTTTTTTTAAATCAACTAAAAAAAAATTGTTGTTGGTAGGTATTGAAGTATAACGATTGAATAAAGGAAAGTGATGTTTATATATTTGTATATTTTATTAGATATAAATATATTAATTGTTGCAGCTTTCATGACATTGGAATTATGGGCCTGATGTTCAGGGCATCAACCATTGAACTCCACATTGAAATCAGGCAACACCTTCAATTGAATTGTATAAGCAACTCTGCTCATAGTACCAATGAATTTTGGAGTAAAACCCTACACCTAATGTTGAGGTGGTTAAGTCATGAGAAGGTCACCACTGCACTGAGGAGGGGCATTCGGTTCTTCTCTATACTGCAAATCAACAACGGTAACTGGGCGGTGATATTGCAACACCATTGTTTTTCATACAACCCATTGTAATTACTCTAGCAACTGCATTGTCATCTTTGAATCACAAAACTGATATGTCATTTATATATGTATACTTTGACATGTGTAGGTGTTTGCATTGTAAATCAAGGTTTATGTGTTGCACAACCTTAATATATATTAATGTGTTATTTAACATATCTTTTATATAAAACAATACTGTCTTCCTACCAAAAAAAATAATGTTTTTTTCTTTTAATATATTAAACTCTATGAGTAATTTTTCAGCCAATCTTTACATTTACTACCGCTGGGTGTATGGGGCAGTGTCATACTTGTATGGAAAGAGGCTTGTTGGTCCCATTACATAACTCAGTTCATCTCTAAAAGAGTAGCTGCATGTTCAGCCTTACCATCATATAAGTTAGAGCAAAACACACAATATTTGTGCAAAAGTTTGTTTTCTAGAGTATCCATTAATTTCATATGTACTACATATAGAGAGTAGTTCAAGTCACCTGATTTGGGGCCTAACAATTTGTTCAACAGTTTGAGTGCGTTGTTCAAGTCACCTGATTTAGGGATTGAGCAGAGCTCTATGAGGCGGCCCATTAAGTCGTTGTCGGTGGAGAAGGCGAGATGGAAGAGTTGGGGGTGGAATTGCTTGAGCTAGGCCATTATCGAGCAGGATTGGAGGCCATTGTAGAGGAATTAACGACTTTCGGTGAGAGATGGTGGTAGAGAGTCGTAGTACCTTATTTTAAGAAGCTGTATGTGCTGGTGATTCTGTTGTTGCAGACTATAGCAGTTAAGCTGGAGCAATTATATTAATTCATTAATACAATAGACACCATTCAAACACAATTACATCACAACAATGCACACATACACACTATTTGAGGTATGTCGAGCCTAATTCTGAGCCTAATCCTATTTAATTACAATTTGGGTTAACGCTAATCACTAAATTAAGTAATGGGTCGTTACTGTCTCCCGAATTTAGAATAAATTTCATCCTCAAAATTAAAGGAAATATAAAATTACTTGTGGTCTTGAAGAGAAAAGGAAACTGCTCCCGTAAAATATAAAATTACTTGTGGATCCACATTGCCATGAAATTACTTGTGGTCTTAAAGAGAAAAGGAAATATAAAATTACTTGTGGATCCACATTGCCATGAAATTGCCATTTCACTGTAACCAAGGGAATTTCCTTAGTTCTCAGCATCTGAATCTTACAATTAAGAATCTGAATCGGTTGCTCATCATAAGATAAGTTTTCCTGATGATCAAATTCATTCCAATCAACTCGTGGAGTGAATTTAGTTTATGTCTAACAAAACATAGACACATGGAAGACATTATGAATTCCAGCAAGCTGAAGTGGCAACTCTAACCTGTAGGCAATAGGACCAATCTTGCCAAAATTCAAAACGACCAAATGTATTTGGGTGCTAGCTTACCTCTTAACCCGAATCTGTATAAGCCTTTCATAGGTGATACTTTCAAAAGAACATACTCGCCTTTAGAATATTCTATAGACCTATGATGATTATCGGTGTATCTTTTTGGTCTCAACTGTGTTGTAGTCAATCGCTGGTGAATCTGCTGAATTCTCTTTATGTAGTCCTAAATAAGCTCATGTCCTAATAGTACAGCATGTCCTATCTCCGCCCAACACATAAGTGAGCGGCGAGGTCGATCATATAATGCCTCAAAAGGTGCCATTCCGATGTTGGCCTAGTAGCTATTATTATAAGAGAACTTACACAAAGAAATATATGTCTCCCAGCTGCCTCCAAATTCAAACAAGCAAGCTCGGAGCATATCCTCTAACACTAGAATAAATTGCTCTATCTTCCTGTCAGTCTTAGGTTGACAAGTTATCCTGAGCATAAGTGTAGTTCCCTGCTACCTTTGTAATTATTCCCACAATTTGGAAGTGAATCTCATATCTCTATCCGAAGTAATAGACATTGGAGCCCCATGAAACCATATTATTCCACGTACATACACTTCACACAACTGGTTCATAGTATATGTCATGGAAACTGACAAGAAATGAACAGATTTCGCAACCTATTCACTACAACCCAAACTGCATCGTGCTTACGCTGACTCAAGGGTAGAGCGAAAACAAAATTCATAGATATATGTTCCCATTTCCGGTCAGTAATTTGCAAAGAGTGCAACAACGCTTTTGGCTTCCTATGCTCAACCTTAACCTACTAACAGATATCACATGCCCTCACAAACTCAGCTATATCAGTCTTCATCCTGGGCCATCAATATATACATCTCATATGACGATACATCTTTGTTTTACCTAAATGAATAGAATAAAAAGATCTATGAGCCTCCTCAAACAACTCCATCCTTAACTGCCCCTGAGCTAGAATCCATAATTTGTCTTAAAAATGTAAAATACCATTGTCAAAAACTGACCTATCAGGATGATCAATACTATTAGATAACCCCTGATGTGCTAAGTAATCCTGATCAACTTTCTAACAATCCACAATGCTCTAAATAATATCAGGTATCGCCCGGATCTGAGCATAAGTGAATCGACTTGTAGGATTGGAACTAGCTCTCTCAACTGATAATGTGCCAGCTGGACATTCACGAATCATCATTACTGAAGCTTCCTCAACAAGTCAAAACCTAGAAGCTCGAGCAGTAGCTACAGTCTCCGTACCAATCCTGTAACACCTAGTTACCTTAAGCAAGTGATTAATGTTAATCCAAAATGTAATTAAGCCAAGTACGCTCATAGTTAAGCCTAATTAGCTATGATTAGCGTGTGTATGGATTTGCGTGTCGTGTTGTATTTGTATAGATTGTATTAGTATTTATGGATGGAAGTATAAATGAATAACTGGATAAATGAGGGAATGCCTAATACCATGTGTAGGTCAAGGAGGACACTCATGAGACTCTGGATAGCGTTTATGCCCGAGCGTGCTTGTTGGAATGAATTACATATTGGTACACATAATTCTAGGTGTAGATATATGTTTATATATATTGTGGTATATATAAATATATGTTAAAATTATAATAACTGATAAACAATGGGTATTAAGTGACATGCAGGGTCACAAAGGGACACATGTAGGTCACTGGGATGGGTGCACGCGGAGTGAACTCTGTGGCATGCACAAGAACTGAGAAAAACTTAGGAAATTGGTCTAGTCAGTTACCATGCGCGCTGGCTAGTGGGGTCAAAGTATAAGTTTAAAGATGTTAGAGATTGCGCGATGTGTATCTCGAGGCAGCTATTTCATTATATTTTCACCACCTCTTCTTCTTTGTTGATAGAGAACACGGGAGATAGAGGGATAGAGAACACGGGAGATAGAGGGAGAGACTAGAGATGAGAATGAAAGCTCACGGGAGCGATGATGAGCTTGTGACGGAGAGCTCAGAGGGTGGTGAGACCAGGTAAGGTGAGTGTAGGTGTTGTTGTTGTGGTTATTTTTGTGTTGTTGTTGTGATGGTGGGTTTCAGTTGGGTCCCTATAGTGATACATTGTAGTTGTGATCATGCATGTGTGATGTAAGTCCTCATGTGAGGCCCTCTCTGGGGTTGCAGGATGTTTTAACCCCGTTTGGGTCAGATTTGGTCAAGTCGAAGGTGGCTTGGTTGCAGTCGTGTAATCGACCAATCGTTAGGCAATGGCCCTGGCGTCTTTGTCAAGTCAAGCGGGACAGACAGGGAGAAATGGCAGGCAGCGCAAGATCGGGCACCGGCCCCAAATAAGATCGCCCAAAGTGTGAACAATGAATAAATTGTTTTGAGTCAAATGGTTTGGTATGAGCTTTGGGCTTGATTTAGGGGTTTCAACTAGTATACATTGAATCTGAATTGATACCAAAGGGTATGACTTAGGTGTTTGGGAATTGGGAAACATAATAGAACCCCAGAAAGCTAGGGAAGCTCAGGGAAAACATAAGAAAGCTTAGAACAGGTAAGTGGGACTCGTATCTTTTATCAATTATGCAATGAAAATAGTGTTATTATAGCATGTAATGTTATGGACTGGAAATGGGACAATGTACCGTGATTTGTGGATTTTATAAAATGGTTTCAGGATGAAAAATGAATTCAGGAAGAGGTTCAACGGTACTTATTGACCTGGTGTGGATTTCGTATTGGAGGGGATCAACCATCACCGCTCCCCCAGTGACCTAAATTATTCCCATTGATGCTTGCCCATTTGAGCGGGTTGCTACGTCAAGCCTGGATACACAACATAATCACACGTCCGATCAATGTGTGAGTTCTGAGATTGTAGTCCTTGATGACGGGAGTGTACAACTCTCTTATCCAAAATTCAAATCGAAAATGCAAATCACGGGTACAGTTGAAATTTAGCAATGAACTTGCATCTGTTATATTTTGTTTATATTATTTCAACTGCTCTTTTAGATGTGTTTTGGATTCATGTTGTAATACATTAATCCTTGATATTAAATTGATAATTGATGGATTTTATGAGAGTCACATACTGAGCATGTAGGAGCTCAAACACCTTAATATTTCGAGGTGATGGGATAAGAGTTACGACTCAGAAATGGAGAAGAATAGGAGTCTTATGTCTTCTCTTTGATGTATTAACTTTTTTGTAGTTAATATATATTGCTATGAAATATTGAATTTGAGATAATCAGGGTGGGGATGTGATTTAATACCGAGGTTTATGTTGATTTTTTATATCTTGTTTATTATCAAAAAAGTTTTAAATTATTGTTGCGTTTTGATTTAATTGGTTATTTGATTATCAAGATATACAGGTTGTTTATTAGGAACAGGTGAAATGTTGTTGGCTTTAATTAGGTCTGATCGGGTTTACCAGGGCTTAATTAGGGTTTCAGGCCGAGTATTGCCCTATTTGGGATAGTGGATGCTACAAGTCCTCCTCCTACTAAACGTATCAACAACAACATTTTCTTTGCCTGGGTGATATTGCAGAGTGAAATCATAATTCTTAAGAAACTCAAGCCATCTACGCTGCCTCATGTTAAGTTTACTCTGTGTAAACAAGTACTTCAGACTCTTATGGTCTGAATACACCATAAATTTCTCACCATACAAGTAATGCCTCAAATCTTTAAAGCAAACACTACAGTTGCAAGCTCAAGATCATGAACTAGATAATTTTTATCATGAACCTTTAGTTGCCTCGAAGCACAGGCTACAACTCTGCCATCCTGCATTAGCATAAAGCCCAAGCCTGAATGAGAGGCGTCGATATACACCTTTAATTCCTTTCCTAATTCAGGTAATGTAAGAATAGGCGTTGTAGTTTGAAAGCACCCTTACACTCATTAAACCAAACAAACTCAACATCTTTCTTTGTTAGCCAAGTAAAAGGAAGTGCGATCCAAGAGAATCCCTCAACAAATCTTCTGTAGTAACCCAATAACCCCAGAAAACTACGGACATCTAACACCATCGTAGAAGTAGGCCAATTCTGGATTACCTCAACCTTAGCAAAATCAATTGAAATCCCCTCCACATTAACCATGTGTCCGAAAAACTTGACCTCAAAAGCCCAGATTTCACACTTGCTAAATTTTGCATACAACCTATTATCCTTCAGAGTTTGTTAGGCAACTCTGAGGTGGTGCAAGTGCTACTCCTGAGTCTTCGATTATATCATAATATCATCAATGAACACTATGATGAATTGATCAAGATAGGTCTGAAAACCCTATGCATAAGATCCATGAACATAACAGGTATATCAGTGAGCCCAAACGGAATCACTGAAAACTCATAGTGAACATATCGGCCAGTAAACGTAGTCAATGACATATCTGAATACCTAACTCTCAACTAGTGATAACTGGTTCTCAAATTAATCTTTGAAAACCATTTGGTACCTTTCAACTGATCAAACAAGTCATCAATTCTAGTCAGATATTTATTCTTAATAGTCACTCTATTCAGCTGCATATAATCAATACACATACGTAGGGTTTCGTCCTTTTTCTTAACAAAAAGAACAGGTGTTGTAACGGCCCAAATCTAATTTTCCATTATTTGACACGTGTTTGTAGACGTGGACGCCAGCTCGAACGTACATGGACCCTATCGTTAGGTCAGAACACGCCATTATTGGCGTACAATCTATTTTTGTATGCTTTTAGTTGTATTTGGAATGTAATTGTTTAAATTAGATTATTGGCATTGCAATATTGTGTGTTATGTTGTATATGTCGAGTAAAGTAGTGTGATGAGAATTTGCCTCGGGTAGCTTGTATACGTCAGAATCGGGGAGGCGAATGGTTAGTACATTAGGCCGGGGGTTAATAGACACAATAAATGACAATATACGCTAAATAATCAATACGAGATATCGTACACTAGTGTTTGCGTTGGACAGTCGAGACGGTTTGAGATTGGGAGTTAGAATGCACGAGAGTTGGCTCGGTTGTTGCGTATAAGGTTAAGTGGTAGCTCAAATTCACACCTTTAAGTCACTTATGGGAGACTATTTGCACAAATGTGCCTTGGAATAGGATCTACACATTTGATGAAAGTTTTTGGTATAAAAGTCAAGAAAACCATATCTCACCTCCTTTTCTCTCTCATGCGAATCTTGTGGATGAAAATAAGGGAGAAGAAGATAGGTTTTGGGAGTTTTTGAAGCTCATTTGGACATGTTGGAGCAAGTGTGGATTGATAAAAAGGTTAGATTATTTATCCCCATCTCTTTCTCTACGAATCGAACCTACACTACAAAAAAAAACCAATTCAGCAACAACCTAATCTGTCACTGAAGTGGTACGAATTTGTCGCAATATGGTATTGCAATAGGTCAGTGATAGAACAGGTTTGTCGCTGAACTCTTTGTTGCTGATCAAAAATAGCGACAAACAGTGAGTCTGTCGCTGATTAGCGACAAGCTATCTCTTACAATTCTATCACTAAATAGAGACAATAACAATCTGTCGCTGAGTAGAATCTGACAAGATATAATCTTGTCAATGGATTAACGAGCATTTAGCAACAACAAGTGTTGTCGCTAATCGTTAAAAAACAAACTTTTAAAAATAAAATCTTAAAACTGTAAAACTTTAAACTATAAAATAGTGAAAATACACATTAAACAGAAACAAAACTAATTTTATCCAAACTATGGAGATATCTACAAATTGTGGAGCACATATCCTAAAACCAATTCATAATGTGTTATAGTTTTTGAACATATTTCTGATGTGAACAAAGTTCAATATAAGTGAGGGTCAACCATAAAGGGATATATGCCCAACAAAAAGGTAATTGGCAAGGAAAACGTACAATTTGAAGTTCAATGAACAATTTTGACACTATATTATTAAACAAATAATACATCAAGTTAGCAACTGATGGAAGAAAAAGCATGAATTAAACCATATATAATTCCTTCACGGGATGCCAAAATAGATCATCGTCATCATGGAATTGTTCGTTGGTAGAGAGACAATGCTCTTAGAGCCTCCCGCTCTGCCCTCGCCCTCTTTACCTTCAACAACCAACACGGATTGATCGATCAAAATGTTCATAATCTGAACCAATGTATAATTCGAAGCAATAGGTACCAAACTATTGTATTGATTCATTTTTCTATTACCATGACATACATAGTTAGATTTCTACTCCAAAAATATAAGGGTGTAACAAGCATGGTATCAAAGATCATGTCTGCAGGAACAAATCAAGCTCACTTTAAGCTTAAGGCATGCAATGTCTGGAATCAACACAAAGAAGTGTAACTGTGACAGTTTTTTTTTTTTTTAAATTGTAGCTACAACATATTAGAAAGTAAGGACTTACATCATCCAACAACACACAGTTGCATCCAACAACACACTATTGCAGTGATAACCAATGTTAAGTACTGTAGCCTGCAAAAGTAAAGAAGATTATTTTAGAATTTAGAAGAACAACAAAATTGTATATGTTAAACATGATTAAAGAAATTAGTGAACCACATTTTAAATGTAAATGGAACCTCCATTAACACAATCAACTTGACAGTTGTCTGTGCCTTAGAATCGCTTCTCTAATATGTTATTCATAATTTCTCAATTTTCAACATTAAATCAAGTAGAATGGAAGAATTTGATCCATGCATCTGACCCAATTAATTAGAGATTATGTTATTGCCCAACATTTTGTTCCTATCCAACAAAAGATAGGCAATTTAATAGAGGTCTTCTTATATTTAGTTATTCAACTCTAAAGAAATGTCTTTAAGAAGCACTGCGAAACTTAACCCAATTTTCTTTGGTCTTAAGACCCATATTATGTATAATTCATTTCTTCTATGTCTACCGATAATTAAATAGGTGAATGAAAATAAAATACATACAATGCCTACTCAATGATGCCTCTCAAATCTCAGCCTTTGCCCCTATATGATATCTCTCCTTGCATTAACACTTACATTAAAAACAACATTCACCACATACACTTCCACTCTAACTAATCTCAAACCATCTAAATTCTAATGCCTTTCTCCAATCATCACTTGGATAAAATAAAAAACCCTGCATTGCATTTAAATTGTTCATTTAATTGATGATATAATGCTAATGAATGAAACTTTAGAAAAAATGAAAGAAAAAATGCCAAAGTATACATAAACTCAACCAAATAGACAACAACCTAATTCATAGAAAAAAATTGTTCATAGGGAGAAAAATACATCTTGATATCTAACAAAAATAGAGAAGAAATCTAAAAGTACCAACAATATATTCCTCAAAAGTCGTGAGAAATGTAAGGTTTGTTATTTGTTATTGTTTCACAAGAATCTACTAATCATATCTACTAACAACAACAATAAAGCTTCCGTCAAAATAAGTTGAGATTGGCTACAAGGATTAAACACTTCAACTAAGCTCAATAATATTCTTTTAAGTTGGAACTTAGAACAGAAAAAAAAGAGAATTATGTTTTTTAAAAGATTATAATGTGTTGAAGGACATGAATCTTTTCTAATCTTTTTGTAGCAAATGAACCATTTTTTTCATGTTTACAAATAGGTTCCATTACTTTTTCTTTTAGATCTGGAGTTGTATCTCTCCACAGATACAAATAAAAAAAAATTGAGACAGGTTTTCACTACGATAAATCCACTACCTATAATGGTAATTCTCTCATTCACACTCATTAACAAATCACGTGAAAATGTAAACAGAGATCTAATGCAATACATTAAATTAAAGACCTCTCTCATCCAAGAAACATGATGAACTAGTAACACAAACTACATTTCACTTTTTGCTACCAAAACACAAGTTCATGATTGAAAATGGAGACAAGAAACCCAAATCTAAAACCAAGTGTCTATCAATTTTTAAGATCAATACAAATTTCAAGAACTATGCACCACAGGTTGATTTGTCCATAAAGATTCAACAAAAAACCAAACAAACCTTAAACCCACATAGATCAAACTAACTTAAACAACTCATTAACACGTGTACTAGCAATTTAGCCAAATAGCTACCCAAATAAATTAATTCCTCATAAAACCAAATCAAAATAACGAAATTACACACCAAGAAAAAAATAAATTAAAAAAAACTAATTAATTTATATACACTTACATGTGTGTGAGCAAATGCATGGACAAGGACAATAGTGTATCTATTTTTTTTTAAGACAACATGTTGATATAGGTATGTACTTCATGAGTTTTCACATGATATGCACCAACAAAGGGGGAAAGAGTGATAACTTTATAGCTGATGTTAAATGCTCTGTCACAATCATTCACTTTTAGTTTATGAGAGCAAATAATGAAAGAGATGCAAATGTAAGACCAAAAACTAAGTTAGACAATTCTTATTGCCTTTACCTATTTTCTTTTAGACGAATTGAAGTATGCATGTCCATAAAAGTTGGTATGAAGAACAAACTTCTTGAATTTATGAGTCTACATGTTTGGTATGAAGAACAAACTTCTTTCATGTATTGTGAAGTCATTGGGTTTATGAATATATAAGTTTGGCTATTATCAGGTAGATTTGAATTGTCAAGGCTTCATACCAAAAATATAGTTGACATTAAATACTAATCAAAAAGATTAAGAAAATTAACAGAGAGATTGAGTGCCAATCATTCCTTGAAAAAGATTGGAAGGGCAAGCTAAAGAAAATTCAAGTTAGTCATTTTTTAGATGTGTTACTCTTTTATCTTCCCAGACGAAAAGTATCATAATGATGAAGTAATAAGAGTGGTCAAGACTTGCAGATAAAACAAACGTACAAGACAACACAATGGCATAAGCTGAAACACCTAGGCCTGGCATTGCTAAAATAGATATCACAAGGCAATGCACTACCACTACGAACCAATACAAAACCTAACATACCCACACACACTATCATATTTTAGAAAAATCAGATCATACGCGAAAACCCTAACCCCAAGAAATCAAACAAAAAAGTAAAAGAAGAGAAGTATGAGATTTGCACCTTTTCAAAAGGGAGATCCAACTAGAAGGAGCAAACCCAAATCGTGGGGGAGACTGAGCAGGAGAGCGATGGAGAGAATCCCTAACAAACAACACAAAATGAAAAAAAAATATACAACGTATTATTAAAAGAAAAATCCTGCAACCGATGCCTATCATGAATATAAACTCTTACAATTGGATTCTCTTAAGAAAAATAAAAATGAAGCACAATAGAATTTACCTTAAATATAACTCGTGCTCCTTTGAGTGGACCTGTGCTACTCTCCCTTCATAAAGGTCATAAGAGAGCTGCCATTGACACCATTAGTAGAAACAACCATGACAATGGCAAAACCAAAAAAATCGAACCACTCTAAGTTCCTACAAAATGAACCACGTTCCACAAAAAAAGTACAACAATAAATCACTCATGAGATGGCGGTGGTCGCGGAGGCAGCATTAGTTGCGATATAAACTCGTCATCATCAACCAAAAGTCATTGTCTATCCTAAGGTAGCACTCTGCGTGAATTGGTCCAATATCCAGGATGGTGGTCAACCAGGTGAGTGGATTGCGAAGGTGACTGTGGACCCAAAGGTGATTGATGATGTGCTATAGACATAGATCTGTGGTCCACCAAATGTTGGGTGTGAACAACATAGACACCCCTCCACAAGTCGTCTCGATCACCAGAATGATCCGAAGCTGGTGGAGGTGGAGGTGGAGGTGGCGGTATCGAGGGCCTGAATCCAAATTGTTGCATTAACAATGCCTCCATATGTTGTAAACGGTCTTGATTCACTCGATCTGAATCTCGTCGTTCCATTTGCTCCTTCAACAATAATTCTTGCAATCTACGATGGTCCCTTTGTAGCTCCTCAAACTCGTAAGGTCCATAAGCTGGGCTTCGGGAAGAACTTGCTTCCCCCGAAGATATGATGTGACGATAAGAACCTTGCGAGCCCAGTCCGTAGACACGACCCTTAACTGGCTTCACAACCTCAAGGTAAACTGCATCCTCGTTAACTAGTGTGTCTGAGGACTGAGTCGATAACTCCTCCACTCTCCGAGCGAGTTCAATCTACATTATATAAAACAATAGAGAACTCGGTTGTATTTAACTGACATATTATATATCCTAAAAGTAATTATATGTAATTAGCATTACATAGAGCAACCCTCTCAGATCTCTGATCGACGAACGTCTGACCTTCGTGGTTTTGGGTATGGAGGTGTCGGAACAACTCCTGGAATATGGGATGTCTATGCAACTTCTTTTTCTATACATGAGGTGTGTGGTTAATAGTTCATCATGATTTAAATGTAAATAATCTACTTAAAAAATCAACTATATAGAGAATCATCAACTTAATTTTTTGATGAAATACGTACCAAAACATCCTTGTGTTGTCTAGTAGATATCGATCCGCAAGTGTGCAATGAAATACTAGTACCTGGCCCTCTTTTCTCTGACTTTCTATTTGCGCTCATCTGCACTGACTTTGCCTTGAACTTTTCGTATGTCGCTCACATTTTCTTGTAATTCTCAATCACCTTGTTTATCAAGTAAATAGGTGTTCTTCTCATCTTTGCAATGAAGTACATATTGTTGGCGAAGCGGATGGCTGCCTTCTTCAACCATGCTGCATATCCGCAAGAGACAACCGCAAATCCCAAGTGAAGAAAACCTACACATTAACAAAAAATAATCAATACAATAATGCTCATTAATACTACAAATTTGATATGAAGTTACTAACCTTCTACCTTTTCCAGTATGTATCTTATTGGGATTGTGGAACCAATCCCCATTTCCATGCGTCCTTTAGATATCCACTATTAAAAACAAAAGTCATCTTCCCAGCCGCAACTGAAGAAGGGTGTAACCTACCATTTCAACATTTAAGTTAGTCGGGCAAACATCTAAATGATAGTATTAATTTTCAGCCAAAGTATATATTGCGGAAAAACATACATATCACCTTCCAAAAATAGATGAATTAGAGCGTCTTCGCCTTCTACAGGGGCGGGAGGTGGTCTAAAAAAGTCTGGAATCTCCTCAATTGGAGGTGGTATCGGTGCTGGTGGTATTGGTGCAGGTGGTATTGGTGCAGGTGGTATCGATGCAGGTGAGCCACGAGTAGGTGCCTTAAGGCTACGCGATGTAGAAGTGTGATCCACTACCCCAGGATAATGAGTGGGATGACCTGAATTGTGATGACTATGAGGTGATGAGGTGGTGTGATGTGAAAAGGAAGGTCTGATACCATGTTGAGGTATGTATAGATGATCTAGAGGTGATGGTGTAGTGTGATGTGATGAAGAGGGGCTAGTACTGTGCTGAGGTGTGTAAAAAAGACCTAGGGGTGATAGTAAGACATGTTATGATGAGGAGGAGCTAGTACGTAAAGGTGATGAAGTGGTGTGATGTGACGATGAGGGTCCAGTACCCTGAGGTAGGTATGGATAAACTGGATGTGATGGAGTGGTGTGACGTGGTGGGTAGAAATGAGTCTGAGGCAATAAGCATTGATGACCCAGACAGAAATGAGTGGCATTCTATGAATACGATAGTCGTCTAATGCCTCCTGTGGTATTCTCTATGGTGTCATCAAGGTCCTCCATATCCTCATCCTCTATGAAAGCATGTCCTTTACCTCTCTCCATATATAATGGTATCTATATCAATGACGCAAGAAAATATAAGTTGATTGGTATTTATAACAATCATAAAGACAAACAAAGTTTTAAGCATATATATGAGACAACACAAACTCACTCTAATCACCCAAACTCATCTTCGTTACCACTGTTTGATGACGATGTCAATTCATCATCTTATTTATCGTTTGCATTTATCTCAAACTCATCATTGTCAGACACAATTGCATTCGTCAAATCAACGACCATTGACAGTGATGGGTCTTCATCAACAACGTTGGCATCATCAGTTTGATCAGCTTGAAAGGCGTTATTCGTAACGGCACTTTCTATGCCAACAACGTTGGATTCATCTACAAACTTCGGTTGGAGCTTGCATACAGCTAACCAATCACCCCGTTCCCTCCTCCCGATAGAGGGGTAAGGAAGATAATACACTTGATATGCTTACATCACAAAAATGAAAGGCTCGTACATGTTAAACTGACGATTTTTGTGAACTTCAACTAAATTTAATTTTCGATGAAGTTGCATACCATTTGATGTCGGATCAAACCAAATACATTTGAACAGCACTGTACGGAGTGAAGCATCAGGGTAATTGATTCGAATTACGTCTTGGAGTACTCCATAATAGTCAGTGTTGTTCCCACCTTTGACGCATACACCACTGTTTTGTGTTTTCTTGTTTTTCCCATATGATTGCATGTGAAATTTATATCCATTCACGATGTATGCATTGTAAGTCGTGCATGAACGTATGGGTCCTTGAAAAATTTGGCGAATCGTGTTAGGTACATCATTCTTTGCAACCTGTCGAGTAATGTTAACAAAAAAGTATTTCAAATTACAAAATGAGTTCGACAAGGTTTCAAAAGAAATTAAAATGGTTTAGATTAGGTTTATGTACGATATTATGTACAAATTGCATGAACCACGATGCAAATTTCTGCTCAAGCTTAGCCTCGATAGCCTGATCAGAGATGTTAGGTTCTTGCGAATGAATGACAGATTTGAATATGCTACAAAAGAAAGATACAAAATTATACAATACACATGCAAGTAGTGATAGAATAATAGTCAACCTAAAATGCAATACCTAGTATACGGATATGCTTTTGGGAAATTTAGTAACACATATTGATGAGCTGCAACATACTCCTTCAGTGTGAGGTACCATTTCTTTCCTTTAACAAATGGTGGTCGTCCTGGATGCGTGAAAATCGAGAATGCACCATTGTAATTAAGACTCGGTCCTCCCCCATCAGAATCATTGCGTTGTGCCTGTTCATGTGTAGTACTGATATGATCCTCGAAGTAAAAGGAACAAAAAAAAGTTGATTCCTTAACTAAGTATGCATTACACATGGATCCTTCTACTTTTGCCTTGTTTCTAACATTGTTCTTTAAATGCTTAAGATACCTAAATGATGAGATAAAACATTTGTATGACCAGTCAAATTAGATAGATAAAAGCAACATAAACTAAGAAATTGATTCGTCATTACAATATATGTTTAGTAAGGCTACCTCTCAAATGGATACATCCACCGAAACTGTACGGGTCCTGCGAGATAAGCCTCGTATGCTAGGTGTATGGGGAGATGCTCCATTGAATCAAAAAAACTTGGAGGGAAGATTTGCTCCAATTTGCACAATATTTTTGGAATGTTGGAGTGCAACAACTTAATTTGTACCACATTAACGTTCTTAGCGGTCAAGTCTCAAAAAAAATGCGCTCAACTCGCAAATTGCAACCCACACCTTATCTTCTAATAGTTCGCGAAAAGCAATAAGAATCAATCTCTGCATGAAGACATGACAGTCATGACTTTTCATTCCAAACATCCTCAATTTGTTGGAGTCCACACATCGATCAATATTTGAAGCATATCCATCAGGAAAGTGCAATCGTTGTATTGAGTCACACAAAACTTCTTTCTTACGTTTATCAAGTGCATAACTCACTTTAGGATGTATTGGACGTAGGGTTATATTCGAGGAATGGTCAGTTGCAAATTTCTTTGACATCTAACCTCGATTTTCCATTATCCTTACCCTTCCCAGTAACACTCAGAATTGTATTGAAAATGTTGTCAAAAACATTTTTTTCAATGTGCATGACATCCAAATTGTGCCTAATGAGATTCGTCCTCCAATAAGGAAGATCCCAAAAAATGCTTCGTTTTCTCCACCCTGAAGATTTGGCAATCTTATTGTTCACCTCATTGTATCCAATGTCAGTTACTTTCATCAATTCTAATGCTTCAATTTCCCTCAAAATATGTTCCCCAGATTTAATTGGCAGGGGTCCTTTTTGACAAGTTTGTTCGCATTTGAAGCCATTCTTGTCACTTCTTAAAGTAGAACCTCGCAATAGAAAGCGGCGATGACAATTGAACCAAGAAGTTTTTCCACTATGCTTTAATTGGAATGCATCAGTATCATCTAAACAATACGGAAAAGCCCTCTTGCCATGTGTGCTCCAACTAGACAATATACCATAAGCAGGGAAGTCGCTGACAATCCACATAAGTGCGGCTCGAAGTTGGAAGTTCGTTTTGGTGGAAATGTCATAGATATGTACTCCTTCATGCCACAAATCTTGCAACTCCTTTATTAACGGTTTCAGGAAGACATCGATTTTATTTGTAGGATTGATCGGACTAGGTACGATGACCATTAAAAACATGAACTCTTTCTTCATGCACATCAAGGGAGGTAGGTTGTAAGGAGTTAAAATTATGGGTTACGAAGAATATTGTTTCCAAGACTAGCCAAATGGTTGAAAACCATCCGTACATAACCCTAAACGAACGTTACGAACTTCAGCACTAAAATCGACATTGACATCATTGAAATGCTTCCATGCGATAGAATCAGAACAATGTTGCATTACAATGCCATCTGAAATATATTCCCCATGCCATCGCATGTGCTTAATTATCGCTTCGGATGCACATAAATGTTGTAGCCGAGGTGTTATGGGGAAGTAATACATTTTTTTGAGGTTGCCGCACGTCATTCCCTTCTTCACAATCAGTTTGTTTATACCTTGACTCCCCACAAAACTTATACATCGTCAACTCTAAATCCTTACCCCAATAAATCATGCACATAGACTTGCAATAATCAATTTGTTGAACTGGTAACCCCAACCCTTGCATTAGTCGCTTAGTGTTATAAAAACTATTGACTAAACAATTGTTAGTCAGCAATGCATCTTTACAAAATTGAAGAATTTCATTGTACACCTTTTTCGAGATATGATGTTCTGATTTGATTTTTAAAAGTCACGTCATTGCCGACAATTTTGTCATGGTCTCACACCCCGACCATAATGGCTCACTTGCTGCGTCGATCACTTCATACAATTGTTGTGAATAAGGATTTGGAGGTTGTTCCGCACGATTCCAATTGAAACTCGGACCCGCCAAGTCGTGCACCATCTCGTGATACGTTGTAGAATAATCGGATGCATGTGTCTCTTCATGGTCATAGTCTCCCATTGCATTGCTAGGTTCGTCATGTACATATTTAGTGTGCAGATGTTCTTCTTCCCCGTGTTCTGACTAACAGTGATATCCCGCAATGAAACCTTGATGAAGTAAATGAGATTCCACGGTCTTAACATCATGGTAAGCACGATTACGACACTTCTTATAGTTACAAGGACACCAAATCTTTCCCTCAGTTTCAAATATCCTATAGTGTGCCTTAGCGTATGCAATGAACTCATTTATGCCGTTAATGAACTCGGATCGAGTGTACCCATTTTCGATATGGCTATACATCCACTCTTGATTAGTTGACATCTCAATTCCAAATTTTACCGCCTATCAATAGATAAATTTTATAAATTCCAAATAATTAACTATATAAATTCCTTTAGTTTCCAATACTTTAAAATTATCCAAATATTCATCCATTTCTAATATAACAGTCTTGAAAATTTACATGTAGCTAGCTAGTAAATGACAATCGAATTTTATAAAAAAATATATGAATGAGAAATAATTCAATTACAAATCAATTTAATTGAAATGCACAAACAAACAAACAATTTGAACATGTCATTGTACATATCAATGCAAATATAATTAATAAGATTAAAAAGGCATGTAACTCTTATTTTTTCTTTCACAATAGGCTGCAAGTTTTTCATTTACTAGCAATAAGTTAAACCATGCATATATTTATTAAATTATTGTATTAACCAAAAATGAGTCCAATAAGTTCTATATATGCTTGTGAATTAATAAGTTAAACAATGCGTACATTTATTAATTTTTAATATAATAGTGCATAAAGAACAAGTGAAACAGTCATCCTTAAAACTAAAAGATTCTCTATGAAAGGGACAAAAATGGGTCCCGATGCACTTGTCTTGCAGAATATGACATCATTTTATAATGAGCAAGGAATACAAAAATATATGGTGTCCAACTTTAGTTCTTTATAGTAACCACTCTCTTTTTCTGATGTCGGGCAGTCATAGATACTTTGTAGGACCGTAACTTTTGATTTAGGAATCCGATTGATTATTATAATACCTTTTTGGAAATGGCGTTTCGTGCTCTATAGCTGTCCCAGAGCTTAGCTCTCCAAGAATGGGTTTCGCAGATCCAAATTCCTTTATTTTGGCCTTCATTGGGATCTTTTATTTTATTGTCTAGTTTTAGGGTATTTTCATAATTTACTTTATTTAAGTCATTTTTAGAGTCTTAAAAGAATTAGACGTTTTGAGTCATAGAAGGATTACGTTTAGAGTTGTAGAAGGATTAGAGTTTCTAATTGGCTATATAAAGCCATGATTAGGCATTATCAATTTATTTCAATTTCAAATTTTCTTCAAAATTTAAGGATTCTTCCTTGTTTAAGCGTTTACGCTACGTCACCCACCTATTACAAGAAAGACACAAGGGAAATGAACATAAGGTTCATAAGCTACAAAGTGTATATTTAAAGAAAGAAAAGTTCATTGACCTATAATTGAGGTTCATAAAGTTTTGTTTATTCGCTTCGTTTTTGCCTCTAATTTGATCAGTTGTATTTGTTGATTTTTCCTTATTTGAGTTTCCAATGCCCTATGAGGATATTGTCAAACTCTGTTGATAACAGCTAGTACATAATAATGTTTGTGTAATTGTATAGAACCAGGAGTCCTCTCTATGAGGATACCATCAAGAACAAAATGTACCTTAATCTAGATAATCCTAAATCACAAAGCAAATCGCACATAATAAATCCATTAGCATTGGCAATTTCTAAAGGTCAAACTGAGTTTTTCTAGTTCTCAAGACTTGTAATGTTTATTTCTTTCATGCCAAAGTACCCAAAGCAAATAAAATCAAGAGAGAAACTTGTGAAATTTGAATCTTGGTTTAATATTGGTAATATTTTTTCTCAAAAAAAAATTTATACTCAATAGCTAATTGCAAAGATTTTTTTTATCTTATAAGAAAAAGGTCCTCATAGTACCATCGTAGTGCAAGGGACTCGCTGAATGCTTTCTAGGCCACCATAGACGTTTCATCATGAAGGAGAGCAATGTGTGGGTTTAATGCCAATAGAATCTTCATGGCACATGAAGAAGACTCACAAGAAAATGGAGGGATCTTCCTTCCAAAAAAAAATGTAGTGTCAATCATTTATAAGCCCAGAGAATATTAAACCCAAAACATGTAACAAAAAAAAACCCCACAATAACAACAACGACAACAAACACATTTCTCTCCAATCCATCAGATCAACAATAAATCCAACAAAGAAGAAACAACACATAATGCTGCATTAAACCCTTAGCAATCGATTAAAATACTAAGAAATAATTCATACCAAGTAATATAGAACCCTAAATCAGTTGACAACGAAGCCCTCACACAGTTAACAACTTGTTCAACAAACAAAAATCAAATAGAAATTCCACTCAAAATCACCAAACCTGTAAAGAAATCAACAATCTGAAAAAAGGACAAATATTTCCATACGAATCGACCAAAACAAAAACATATCTGAAGAAATGATCACCGCCCTAGAAATCTCGGATGAGGTAAAATATGAGAACAAAGAGAGAATCGATCAATGAAATCGAACCTGTATAGATCAGAATCTTTGAAAATCAAAAAAATGAAAAAGAGGTTGAAGGGATGGATTCGGTGTGTTGTTCGACAGCGGAATAAGAAGCAATTGTGATGAAGCAGAGGGTAGGCGATGGAGGAGATGTTTTTCATGGGGGAGAGAAGAAGGAGGAGCTTAAGGTCGTGATGGCCATGGAGGTGAGCAGTGGAGCTTTAGTAGTTTTTTAAGCCTTTTTGAAGATGGTTTCAAATAAGAGAGTCATTTTTTTTACTCAAATTAATGACAAGCTTGAGCATTTCGCTTATATGTCACTATATACATCTAAGGCAAAATTGATGTCTATGCATATGAATGGGTATCTCGAGGTGTGTCTCTAATCTATCGCTGATTTTATTGACAGAATAGTTAAGCGGGAACCATTGGCGCAAAAATTCAGCTACAGATTTGTGACTATTAATGGTCTGTTGCTAGTGTTTGTCACAGATATGTCCTTAATTTGTTGGTTTTTAGTCAAATGGGTCAAACTTGTTGTTTGTTGTTGATTTGTTGGTAATATGTTGTAGTATAGCATCAGATTTGTGTTTGTCACTATAGTTTGTTGCTATTCCACCATCTTTTTGTAATGCTATTTTCTCGAGTTTTCATGAGGTTTCCACAGTGTGAATTGAGTACACCAACTATATGGTGTTGTTATGGCTTTAGTAATGAATTTAAAGCCATAAGGTCTTGTGTTTTGATGTAGTTAATGTTGTTGCCCCGGGTTTTCAATAGATTTTCCAGTTTTGGTGAGAAAACCTAGGATTTGCATCTTCGACAGTTTTTGTCGAGGGGTTTTGTTAGAATATGGTATATTAAACATTGTATGAGCAGTTTGGACTAGCGCAGACCGCGGCGACGAGCGCAGATGGTCCGAGAACCCCAAGAATCTGTTCTGGCCAAACACTGCTAGTCGCACCGTAGCCATTTGGAGGCCAAGGCACCACCTGCGGCGTCCAATCCAGCAACGAAACACTAACCCACGCTTTATATGGTGCCATAAGTGGTAAAAATGTGACGGCATCACATCGTTAAGGCATTACACACGGCGGCATCCGAAATAGTGACAGACAATAAATTTAAATAAAATTGGGAAAATTTTTGGGTATATTTAAGGGTTTCTATAACCCATTTAAATGGTTTAATGGGTGTTTTTACTGAGGATTTTCATTGATTAATGATTTCTGAGGTTTAGGGAATTGATTGGAATTGTCGGGAATTCAGGTTTTAGGATGAATTGACGGGTAGTTGACACACGGATTAGGCGTGCATTGGTATTTGCGTTAGTGGAGTGCGAATTGAGGCGTGTAGTATCCCAATTGAAATTAATTTAAGTATCTATTGCTTGGATTGCTTGAATTCTTGTCTAGTTGTTTCATTTACTTTGCTTTTCGGTATTTATTTACGGTCGGTTGAGTATCCGGGTTTATTCAATTGCATTGGCATTATGGCACACTAGGCCATAGCATGTGTTATAGGGGTATGTCGGTGGATTGTCAACCCGACTACTAACTTTTCATATTCACATGCTAGTGCATCGTGGTCTACGCTGGCTACCGAGCGGACAATAGGGATTTCAGTCAGTTTGAGTTTACTCACTGGCGGTGCCTGGGTGATGGTCCGAATTATGATGCTAGTCTGACCTAGAGCGTACAAGCACTTTGTTTATCACTACTATTGGTTATATATGCGAGGGTCCTTCCCAGTTGACTGAATCTTTTCTTCTGCATGTTTATTTAATAGTCTTTTGATTACAACATTTATTTATATTATTTACTCTTTGAGTTTCCTTGGGATTACTCACTCTGGACTTCTCATCTGTTTTGTTGTGATGGCTAAGTGCAGACCAAGTGTAAGCAGAGGAAAGGGCAAGCTTGAGGGTTTCTTCTAATTGATTAGCTACTCCTTACTCGTATGTGTGTTTACTTTATTTGTTTTAACGTTGGGTTTTTGGATTTGAGTGACTATTGGACTTGTATATGACCTGTTTAGGTCCTTTTGATATTTTGACTGGACATGACAGATGTTATAAATGATGATAACTATTTTACATGGGTTTTCTACATTACGAATAATGCTCTTTACATAATTTACCGTACATTAATATAATGATTTAAAAATTTTAGTCTTTCGCTGAATTGTTTAAGGTTTAACAGATGATTTGTAGTCCATAAGCTAACTTGCATAATGAATTTGAGAATAGTTAGCCAGAAATATGGTTAATATATGATTTAGTACGGATGGAACATAACTAGGCTGGTATAGGTAGTGTTGTGGGTCCATGGCATACGACATGGAGGGCTTCGGGTTTTGGGGCTGCTACATTTGGTATCAAAGCCTAGGTTTATGGAACTTAGGTCTTGGTTTGGAGTTAACAAGAGCATAAACTTTAATAAATTTTAGACATGGAAACCCAAAAGGATGACTAGAATTCTAATTGGGAAGTGATGTAAGGCGGGTAGTTTCAGGCCTATTATATACGAGATATGTTTTGATTGTATAATACCTATTGTATGCATATATACTAAAGCTGATACGATGCACGTTTTGCAGTGCTGATTGTGATGGACGAACAATCTCTTATAGCTTTTCAGTCGACTACTCAGCAGGAGGACAGTGAGACTAGTGATCCCACTGGGGAGACATTGATTTTGCAATCATTATCGCAGAGGGTTACGTTGCAGCAGGAACCGATGGCAAAGATCCTAGAGTATATCAAGGGTCAAAAGGTGCCGACAGCTACACCGACTACTACTTTGGCTGCGTCTACTACTCAGGCAACTTTAGCGCCTGTAGTTACTACACAGGCAACAGGTTTAGAGACTCTAGTTGAGAGGACTGTGCTAGTGGTTGCACCGATGGATACAATAGTGATCACACCTACTACGACCGAGTAGCCTATTGTGGCTTCAACATCGGGTAATGTGATGTCAGTAGAGGCAAAGAGGGTTAAGGAATTGTTGAGGTTTAAGTCTGGCTACTTCTATAGTGTTGGCAACCCGGAGTTGACTGGACGATGTTTGTTGAATCATCGGCGGCTTCACAAGCTCTTGAAGGTCGAGGAGGCAAATCAGGCCCGACTTTCTAGCTACTGTTTGAGAAGAGAGCCAACTGTTTGGTGGTCGACCTACACCGATATTAATCCAAAGCCTACGACTTGGGTAGAGTTCAAACAGTTGTTCTTATATAAGTATGTCCCTATAGAGGTTCATCTGAGACTTAAGGAGGAGTTTTTGGCATCGAAATAGGGCACTATGTCAGTTCTGACGGATATTGAGAGGTTTAGGTACCTGATTCAGTATGCGATTGATGTAGAGGGTACTGAGAGACTCCAGATTTATTATTTCGTCAGAGGTCTAGACGAGAGGATTGCGTGTATCATTATGTCTACTGTAGCTCGTACACTACAAGATATTTATGATCGAGCATTAGCCCACGAGACTTATTTATTACGGAGTGTTGGTAGACTTGAGGCCTCAGCATACCCAAATCAGTCTGGCCTGATTCTCGACCTGTGCAAAGGTCGAAGAAACAATGGGATTAGTCTGATAGACAAAGATAAGATGAGTGGGGTCATCGGGGTGATGGACTGTTTGATCAGGGGCGTCGGGGTAGCAGAGATTGGCATGCGGATCATTAGAGACATGACGACCAACAAATTGTTTATGTTGCCGCACCTACACACACTGAGCAGCCATGATAGTAGACTAGAGACCAAAGAGGTCATAAGAGGTCAAAGTCAGGGTCAGGGCCAAGATCAGGGTCAGGTACAGGCTGTGGCACAGACAGTTAGCAGGAGAGGCGATGTTGTTTCTGGTGCCATCAGGTTGGGCATCTGAATATGGATTGTCCTACAACATCACCACTACCACTACCACTGACTAAGCAGACCAAGGACAAGGCGCATTCTATTGCTTATGCGGTTGCTCAGCTAGATTAGGATGTGACGCAACAGCTGGTGGAGGGTACATTATTTATTTATGGTGTTTTGATGCATGTTATGTTTGATTTCGGTAGTACCCTATCTTTCACTGCGGGACGCATCGTAGGATAGTAAGGGTTACAGACACAAACATTAGACACACACCTTATCCTCAGGACGACTGTTAGGGATAAGATATACTCTAACTTGATATGTCAGGATTGTATAGTAGAGGTCGCGAGGCGTAGTTACCTACGGATTGACGAGTATTGGAGTACCTATAGTTTGACGCTTTACTAGGTAAGGATTGGTTATCAGCCTATCATGTGCAAATTGATCATTTTAGTAAGATAGTGACTTTTGATATTAAGGGTATTCCAGTATTTACGTTTGTCAGAGTCTCGACAGCTCTACCTATTACTAGAGGTCGTTTGACGTCAGCTCAGGAGATGGAGGCATTCACGGTAGTAGTTGAGCCCGAGATGAGGACAATGATACGGGTTAAGGATTTCCTAATGGTTTACAAGTTTCTTGAGGTTTTTCTCGATGATTTGCCAGGTTTACCATCATTGAGTTAATATCGGGGACACAGCCGATTTATATTCAACCTTATAGGATGTCAGCATCCGAGCATAAGAAGTTAAGGACCCAGTTAGAGGAGTTGCAACATAAAGGGTTTTATTCATCCCAGTATGTCTCCCTCAGGCGCTCCAGTCTTTTTGTGAAGAAGAAAAAGGACGGTAGTATGCGGATGTGTGTAGACTACAGGAAGCTAAATCAGGTAACGATTCATAATCGTTACCCACTTCCTAAGATTGATGATCTACTCGACCAGTTGGCAAGAGCCAAGTTTTTCTCGAAAATTGGTCTACGCTTAGGCTATCATCAGCTGAGAATTTGAGATAGTGACGTCGAGAAGATGACGTTTAGCACATATTATGGCTTGTATCAGTTTACGGTCATGTCGTTTGGGCTGACTAATGCATCGACTATTTTTATGGAATTGATGCATAGAGTTCTTAGGCCATTTCTAAATCGTTATGTTACTATGTTTATCAATGACATCCTGATATAAAATAAGATTCGTGTGGAGCACGAGATACATCTTAGGGAGATTTTATTGACACTGAGAGGGAACAGGTTGTATGCTAAGTTCAACAAGTGTGATTTTTGGCTGAGTAAGGTGAAGTTTCTTGGACACATCATCAATGGTAAAGGTATATCAGTTGACAGTGATAAGATTCGATCGATTATTGACTGGAGGACACCTGAGTCTATTTCTGACATCTGCAATTTCTGTTTCTAACATTCACAGTTTCTTGGGACTAGCGGGCTACTATCGGCGGTTTGTGCAGAATTTCTCTACTATTACATCGATGATAATTAGATTGACTAAGAAAGATTTTGCATTTTGGGAGTTGAAGAGGAAACTGACTTCTGCACTAGTTTTAGCACTACTGGAGGTAGGGAGAGGATTCTCAGTCAACACTGACGCTTCCAGTACTAGGTTGGGATGCGTGTGGATGTAGGAAAGACACCCAATTGTGTATTTGTCTAGGAGATTGAGACCCCACGAAGGGAATTATCCGGTGCACTACTTAGATCTTGTAGCAGTTATGTTTGCACTAAAGGCCTGGAGACATTATCCCTACGGAGAGTGTTTTGTACTGTTCATGGATCACCAGAGTTTGAGGCATTTATTCACTCTGAGGGATCTGAACATGCGACAGAGGGGATGGCTTGAGTTATTGAAGAACTATGACTTGATGGAATCGATCGACACCAAATAAGGCAGACATGGAGTTGTGCTTGTTAAGGTATGATTTTTCTCTCTTGATATATCAGTTTAAAGGAATCGATAGGATCATGGTTCGGAGATATTCGAGAAGGATTCAAAAAATTCGGTTGAGCATGATCTCCGAAACCCAACAACGTTCTAGCTGATGCGTTAAGCCAGCGCAGCATTGAGAGTCAAACTGTGTTACAGAGTATGACACATGAGTATAGATTATTGAAGGCAACATCGGTGATGTGTTTGACTGAGTTTGTTGTGTAGCTGCAGATTTGTTGTCAAAAATGGGTTCCTACTGTGTCTCTAGAGCGGGTTGCTGAGTGTCAAAAGGCTGACAAACATTTTACTTACTTCAATTATCTAGCTCAGGATCTGGGTTGCACAGATTAGTCAGGTTCATTAGACTGGTGCTTGAGACACATATGCAGGTTGTGGATACCTGGGGTACAGGAGCTACAGTACAGCATTCTAGAGGACGCACATCGTTCGTAGTACATAATTCATATTAGCATGACCAAGATATACCATGATTTATGGCGTTTATTCTGGTGGTCAAGGATGAAAGCAGACGTGGGTTCGTACGTCAGAGCGTGTCATATATGCCAGTAGGTTAAGACAGAGCACAAGAGACCAGCCAGGTTATTGCAGGCGCTGCCTATTCCATAATGGAAATGGGAGCACATCATGATAGATTTCATCAATGGTTTATTGTAGACGACGAGGTGTCACGATGTATTTTGGGTGGTGATAGAAAGATTGACGAAGTCAACACACTTCATTCCTTTCTCGATGAAGTATTCATTTCCCCAGTTGAGCTGACCTTCAAGCGAGAGATCATCATGCTACACAGAGTGCTGATATCGATTGTTTTTACAGGGAACCCAGGTTGACATCAAAGCTTAGGGAAAGTATATAGGAGTAGTTTGGCACCAGGCTTCAGTTCAGTACGTCATATCATCGTCAGACAGATGATTAGTTGGAGACGTTGATTTAGATACTGGAGGATATGCTCAGGGCTTGTATCTTGCAGTTTGAGGGTTCTTGCAAAGAGTATCTGCCATTATGTGACTTTGCATACAACAAAAATTATTAGGCGAGCATTGGCATGCCACCGTTCGAGGCATTGTATGGTAGACCTTACAAATCACCTGCTTGTTGGGCAGCACAAGAGGATGCGGCGATTATTGGGCCTGAGGTTGTTGTTGACCACACAGAGAAGGTTAGTTGATTCAACTGAGACTGCATGCAACGCAAGACAAACAGAAGAAGTAAGTGGACAGGTACCACGTAGGTCTTAACTATGAGATTGGTGACTTGGTGTATCATAAGGGTTCGCCCTGGAGAAGTCATAAAAGGTTTGGCATTAAAAGGAAACTGGCACCAAGATTTATTGGACCATTCAGGGTTGAGTCTTGCGTCGGCACTGTGGCTTATAGATTGGAGTTATCGCCACAGTTAACGGGTGTTCATCCAATTTTTCATGTATCTATGTTAAGGCTAGCTAGGTCAAGATCGAGACCAATAGTTGATGTTAGACAAATTGAGGTTAGGTCTGATGTGACCTACAAGAAGTAACTGCTGGAGATTATGGATCATAGGATACAGACTCTGAGGAATAGGAATATCCCGAGGGTAATAATACGTTGGAAACATCATGGGATTGAGGGACTCTCGAGTCTACTATGTGACATCGATACCCTCAGCTATTTGCCTGTAAGAGTTTCGTTTGATTTAAATTTCAGGACGAAATTTCCACTAGTTAGGAAGATTTGTAATGGCCTAAATGTGATTTATCGTTATTTAACACGTGGTTGCAGACGTGGACGCCAGTTCAGAAGCAAATGGACCTTTTATTAGGTCAAAGCACGCCATTATTGGTATATTATCCGTGTTTGTATGCTTTTGTTGTTTCTGCGATGCAATTGTTTAAATTAGATTATTGGCATCGCAATGTTATGTGTTATGTTGTATATGCCAAGTAAGGTAGTGTGACGGGAATTTGCCTCAGGTAGAGTGTAGATGTGGGAACCGGGGAGGCAAATGGTTAGTACACTAGGCCGAAGGTTAATATGCACACAATAAATGACAATATACACTAAATAATAAATACAAGATGTCGTATATACGTGAGTGAAGCGAGTGTATGAGTTGGACAATCAAGACAGTTTGGGATCAGGAGTTAGAATGCACGAGAGTTGGCTTGGTTGTTGTGTATAAGGTTAAGTAAGCGCTCAAAGTCACAAATTTTAGTCACTTATGGGAGACTATTTGACCACATCTTAACCTCGCAAATGTGCCTTTGGATAGGATCTATACATTTGATGAAAGTTTTTAGTATTAAAGTCAAGAAAACCATATCTCACCACCTTTTCTCTCACAAGCTATTCTTTTGGACAAAAATAAGGGAGAAGAAGATAGGGTTTGGGAGTTTTTGAAGCTCATTTGGAGGTGTTGGGGCAAGTGTGAATTGATAAAAAGGTTAGATATTTGATCCTCGTCTTCTCTACGAATCTGACCTATTTTCTCATTTTTTGACAAAGTTTACAGGGTGTGTGAATTAAGTACACCAACTATATGGTATTATTGTTATTTTAGTAATGAATTTGAAGGCACAAGGTATTGTGTTTTAATGTAGTTGATGTTGTTGCTATTTCAATAGATTTTTTGGTTTTGGCGAGAAAACCTAGGGTTTGCGTCCTGGATAGTTTTCGTCGAGGGGTTCTATTAGATTACGGTATATTAAACATTGTATGAGCGCTTCAATGAGCGCGGACCACAACGATTAGCCGAGGGAGTCTGAGAACCCCAAGAATTTGTTCTAGCTCGGACGCCGCTAGTCCCACTGTGGCCATTTGGAGGCCACAGCGCCACCTGCGGCGTCTAAAACAGTAACAAAACACTAACCCACGTTTTATATGGCGTCGTGGATGGTGTGAACGTGACGATGTCTGTCATGGTGCCCTGACGTCGTGAGGCACGCCTTTAAGGCATTACACACGGTAATGCCTATAGCGGTATCCAGAACAGTGACAGACAATAAATTTAAATAAAATTGGAAAATCTTGTGGGTATATCTAGGGGTCTGTATAACCCATTTAAATGGTTTAATGGGTGTTTTTACCTAGGACTTGTCGTTGATTAATGATTTTTGAATTTTAGGGAATTGATTGGAATTGTTAGGAAAATTGACGGGTAATTGACACGCGGATAAGGGTGCATTGGTATTGGTGTTAATGGAGTGCGAATTAAGGTTTATAGTATCCCAACTAAAATTCATTTGAGTATTTATTGCTTGGATTGCTTGAATTCTTGTCCAGTTGTTTCATTTACTCTCTTTCCTGTATTTATTTACGGTCCATTGAGTTTACCCCCACCAGGTTTATTCAATTGCGTTGGCATTGTTAGGCCATAGCATGTTTTATAGGGTATGTCGGTGGATTGTCGACCAGACTGCTGACTTTTCCTATTAACATGTCGGCGCGCCGTAGTCTACAGTGGCTACAAAGCGGACAACAAGGATTTAAGTCAGTTTGAGTTTACTCGCTAGCGGCGCCTGGGTGATGGTTCAAAGTATGATGCTAGTATGACCTAGATCATGCACACACTTTGTTTATCACCGCTATTGGATATACATGTAAGGGTCCTTCCCAGTTGACTGAATCTTTTCTTTCGCATTTTATTTAATAGTCTTTTAATTCTAGCATTTATTTATATTATTTACTCTTTGAATTTCCTTAGGATTACTCACTCTGGACTCGTCATCTGTTTTGTTGTGATTGAGTGTAGACCCCAGTGCGAGTAGAGGAATGGCAAGCTTGAGGATTTCTTCTAATTGATCAGCTACTCCCTACTCGTATATGTGTTTAATTTATTTGTTTTAATGTTGGGTTTTGGGATTTGAGTGACTATTGGACTTGTATATGACCTATTTAGTTCCTTTTGATGGTTGGACTAAAAATGACAGATGTCATATAGAGTGGGGACTATTTTACATGGGTGCTCTTCATACAATTTACTGTATATTACTATAATGATTTACAGATTTTAGTCTTCCATTGAATTGTTTAAGGTCTAACAGATGAGTTGTAGTCCATAAGCTAACTTACATAATGAATTCGAGAATAGTTAGCCATAAATATAGTTGACATATGACTTGGTACACATGGAACATGACTAGGCCAGTATAGGTAGGGTTGTGTGTCTATGACGTACAACGTGGCGGGCTTCGGGTTTTGGGGCCTGTAACGACCCTAAAATCTAACTCGTGCCATGTGTCAATTTAGGTCGTACGTGGGCCCATTCGCCGTGATACAGTGTCTAACTCTGGGTCATCGACGCTGAGGTATGTTTATTTTTGTTTGGTATTTTGTATTATATTGTATTACTCGAATGTTTAATTCTAATGTCCCAAACGTGCGAGGACATTTGAGTGTGAGCGTTGATACGGGGAACGGTTCAGCTTGAGGGTTTCGTGAAATAACAAATCTTCGAGCGAACGCTGGTCAGGTAATTAGTAGTTTGGGGACTAAATGAATTAAAATCACTGACAAAATACAAAATAATTAATAATTAAAAGGTGTAAAGTGCGTTTAATACATTGGTACGTCCGGGACGACGCGACGAGTGAATTGGAATTCGAAACGGATTCAAAACCATAAGTATTGTGCGAGAAAACGGTTAAGTTAAGTAATTGTGTCACCTATTAGAGTCATACACTTGTCTCGAGATGCCTGTGTGGGTTAGATGGTGGGGGAAGTATAAAAGCCACTCCATCACCTTTTCTTTCTCCTCGCCATATTTCTCTCATCTCTCTCATCGATCACATAACAGAAACAGTGGTTTTGGGGAGGTTTTGACACGATTTGACGCCAAAGGAGCGATCAAACATGAAAACTAAGATTAGATTCTGGTTCTCCACGTGATTATCTACGTTTGGGTGGTGTTTTGTGGGTTTTCGTCGCGATAATTTTGGACGACAATTTGAGAAAATCAGTTTTTAAGATTTGTTTGATTGGATTTGGGATTAATGGAAGGGATTGTTGATGAATTGTGAAGTGGTTTTGGTGTTTGAGAATTTTTCTGAATTTTTTGGATTTTTGGTGAATTTTGGGGTGATTTCTGCAAATCGATGGTTTGATCGCGGTTTGACGCAAGCCGAAGGTGGCTTGGCGTGGTATTAGATGTTTAGTCGAAGTTGGGATAGGCTCGAAGCGCGGCGACGCGAACCGAGGTGTGAAAAGTGCTCACGGCGCTACTTATGGCATCTTCAGCAGGGGCCTCAGGGCCCACGTCGCGAGGATGCCGCCACTACCAATAGGGTCAGGTGTCACCCACGGCGTATTGGGCGGAGAGCCTCATTCTCATGCCGTGGAGACACCGCCCATGCCAATGGATGACACGGCATCCTGGCGGCGTGACACTATTCACAGGGGCAAGTTTTTATAAATTTTTCAGAAACTTTAGAGGATCTCTCGGATATCCAAATGGGTCTGAATATGACCCAATACTCGGGTAATCGACCCAAATGGGCGAATGAATAAAATTTTAGAAAATTTGATAGAATGAGGTTAATTAATGCGAATTTCAAATTGAATGGATATCAAGGATTTTGAACATTAACGGGACACACGGGAGGTCTTAGGAGAAGTGTCAGGGTCCGTTGAGTACGTGTTAGCTTGGATATAGGTAAGTAAACCAGTAAGAAAATTTTACAGTTATTTCTTGAGCTTTATTTGTTATTATTTCTCTATTTATCAATTTGTTTTGTTGGAATCTTTGTTGGTTGTGTGGTCCACTGGTTGCGATTATTTGATATGTCATATTTTATTTGTTGTTATTTCTTGAGCTTTATATGTCATATTTTATATGGTTGTGATTATTTGATTAGTTTGAGCTTTTACTTCTACTATATTAATGATAACTCACTAATCAATATTCTAAACTTGTACATGAATGGTAATTGGTAAGGAAAGGCTGACTAGTCTTGCTTGAATCGTCGAGACAGACTTGAAGTTTCAAGTAAGACTAAGTCAAGCGGGGCCCAGTTTAAGGTTTGAAAACTAGGGCTGTTACAGGTGCTCCCCACGATGACATGCTTGGTCAAATAAACCCTTTCTTCAACAAATCCTCAATCTGAATCTGCAATTCTCATAATTCCTTCAGTGCCATTTGGTACGGAGGAATCGATATAGGTTTAGTGCCATGAATAGTCTCAATAATAAAATCAATGACAAGTGGTGGTGGAAATCCAAGTAGTTCAGATGGAAAAACATCTAGAAATTCACATACTATAGGAATCTCCTCAATCACAGCCTTTTGACTCATTCTATTACGTGTTGTAACCCTACACAAATCTCTAACTCCCCCAAAGTAGCTATTCAACCACGAGTAGCTGACCTCATAAGATTATAGCTTTGATAAACTATAACTTCAGGTAGATTAGGAATATCAAAGATAACTCACTTAAGAAAGCAAATAATACTAGCTCGATACATGGATACCCAATCCATACCTAAGAGTGCATCATATTTTAGGTATTCCATTACCCTAAGACTGATAGGAAATTAATTCTACTCAATTTTGATTACACAATCCTTACAAATCAGATTAAAATAAATTTTCTCACTCACTTCCGTGCTCAAGATCAATAGTATACTAGCTCTAACAGGTTTCAGTTTCAATTCATCAACCATTGCACTAAAAATTAACGAAACTGTAGAACCAGCATCAATCAAAAGATGCACATTACAACCACAAATATTAATAATACTTTTCATAAGCCTCTGTCTAGCCTCAGGATCTACCTCAATGACTGCATGAGTTTGCCCTAGTGTTGGTTGCACTACACTACCTTTAGCCATATCTGGTGATGGTAAGGGACACTCTCATTGAAGGTGCCCTATCTGTCCACACTGTAACAAATAACATTGGGTCGACATGAAACTGCTCTTGCCTGAGAACTCTGCATAGAGCTGGTCAGTCGAAATCCAGACTGACCTTTGCCTCTACCCCTACGCCTTGACTGTACTAGTGGTAAGGGTGGTCTTGCCACTGAGGTCTATCACATAGCAAGTGCAGGAACCGATGCACTAACATATGTGGTGGCCTGCGAAGCTGACTGGATAGGTGCCCTTGATATTGAAGAGCCTTCAACTGCTCTTCGACTAACCTGTCACTGTTGGTAAAAATTACGGTTCCTCTTACGCCAAAATGACTGCCCTGGCTGAATATGTAGGAATTCTTGAGCCCTCTAACACCCAAGGTACTGTGGAGGTGGTGGCAACAGTACTACAAGTGCCGGCTATCTGGTGAGGATAGCCATCTCACCCTCCATAAAACTCAAAAAAATGAAACCAAAACTAGTGCGGGGATGAGAAGATACCAAAATACGCATCTCAGTCTCCAGTCCATTAATAAACATATTGATTTTGTTCTTTTCCAACTCCACCAATTCCGATGCAATCTCATTTAACTAATTAAATTTTTTTTTCGTATTCTCTCATTGTCATAGACCCCTAACTCAAATTGATAAACCCGGTCTTCTTCCTTTTCTTGATCGGTTAGGGAAAATATTGTTTGTAGAAAATGGTTATGAACTCTAGCCATGTGGTGGGGACTTTGGTTTCCCTCTCTAATGAATACCACCATTTCCCAGCAGCATCAATCAACACAAAGGCTACCAAGCGGACCTTAAACCGATCCTCTACCTCAATAACCACAAAACGTTATTCTATCTCTAAAATCCAAGCCTCTACAACTCCATCTATCATACTGCGATCGAATCTCATGATATCATATTTCATGGAATCTTTTCTATTCTGCAGATATAGGGCTTTCTCTGGATCCATATGCACCACAAGAACTACTAGGACTACATCCTAAATCTGTGCCAAAACCTATGCCATAACCGATGCCATTGGGACTGCGGCATTCTTAGCCCCTCCCTCAACTCTATTGCCCTCAAGGCAACAGGCTGAGTATCTAGTTGTACGGTAGGAGGTATTGTATGAGCCATCAGTGTAGCCATCATCTTACCCTAAGTCTCCAATACCTCTCGTAATTGTTGTTCCATATGGGCTTTCCATTCTGCCTCTCTATTAGTATCATCCTGAGGTCCAGGCCCTTGAGAGCCCTCTCATTGCTCATCCATTAGATTTTGTCCACAAAGGTGATAAAACCATCAATATACTGTTAAGAAAATTCATAGAAATCATATCTATCTTATAGATTTCTATATACTCAAAAAATAACGTATACTTAAAAATTCATTTTCAATTACCCCCTAAAACCACAATAAAATCTCCGTTATTAGGCTTTAAGTTCTATTAAAACTCTAATCAATTCTCAGATTTATTGAACCCCGATAAAATATAAACTCCTATCAGAGTTATTCCTTGATTTTCACTAATTATAGAATAAATAAATCAAGCATATATAAAGCTAGTCTCTTATACCAACCTGTGACATCCCTTATCCTAATTAGGTGATATCCTGTCTGAAGCCCAAATTAAGCCCTGGTACACCAGATTAAGCCAAACTAGAGCCAACAGTCTTTCATTTGTACCTAACAACAACCTACATTTTACATATATCGAATAAACCATGAATCAAATGCAACGGAAATTTAAAAGTTTTTCGATAATATTATACAATATACAAAACTACATAATCCAGATATCCATTAATTAATAAAAGCAACCCAACCCAGTTATAACATGTAAACATAGTCAATCAGTATGTAATACAAGATCATCAGTATCATTACATCTAGAGATGATTTCGAGATGCCTAGATCTTCCCTTTCCCTTTCTCCTACGCACTCAAACAAAGACCTGAAATTGTTAAGTTGGGTGAGCTTCTACATGCTCAGTAAGTGACTCTCAAGAATACATCACTTATCAACTAAATATCAAGATCAATACATAACAACATGATTGCAAATCAGGTTTAAAAGAATATTGAAAGAATATAAAGAATGCATAACTGAATGCAAGTTCATAAGTGTGACTTATATTTTAGTTTCAGTTCAAAGTAGAGAGTCGCACTCTTACATCTTAAATGAATTACCACTGATAGCTGATAATTCATTATCAATGTGCTACCAACTCAAGTGGAAACCATTGAATGGGATACTCAAGGTCACTGGAAGCGCAGTATAAGGTGATCGCCCAATACAGTTTCAAACCCCAGGCCAATTTGTCCCACCAAACCACTTCCCAGATTTCATTTTCATTCGTAAAATAGTAATAAAACATGTATAAGTCACAGTACATTGCCCCATTCTCAGTCTCTAGTACTACGTGCTCTAATAGTACTAATTTACATTTAATTAATGAAAAACACGAGTCCCACTTACCTTGGTATCGTTTCCCGAAACTTAACTCCGGATTCCCTAGCACTCAGGGTTCACTTCCTTCTCCCAGCACTTGAGAACCTATTACATACCAATTGGGTATGAATTTAGGTCTAATGTATATTAACTTAAGCCCTTAAACTAGACCTAAAACCCACGTAGAAGAATGTGTCCCAAATCAATTTATTGTTGATTTTTGCCTGGGCAGCGTGCCGCCTATAATGGACAGCACAATGTCCAAGTTCCAACACTTAAATTCGGCAGCCTAGCTAGTGCGTTAGGGTCAGTGCCTAGCGCACTGGCTACTGGGTTTCATGCAACTCTAGCAAGCCTGTGTTCCTATCAAATCTGACCCAAACCATATTCAAACATCCTACAAACTCAAAGAGGGACTCATTTAAGGACTTAGATGTAACGACCCATTACCTTAAGCACGTGATTGGTGTTAATTAAAATTCTAATTAACTAGAGTTAGGCTCGTGGTTAAGCCTTATTAGCTATGATTAATGTGTGTGTAGAATTATGTGTCGTATTATGTTTTTATGGGTTGTATTAGTATGCATGGATGGAAATAAAAGGAATAATTGGACCAATGAGGGAATGTCTAATACCATGTGTAGGTCAAGGAGGACACACATGAGATGTGGGATAGCATTTCTGACTGAGTGTGCTCGTTAGCGTGAATTACGTATTGGTAGACGTAATGTGAGGCATATATATATTTAAATATATTGTGGTATATATAAATATATATACTAAAATGATAATAATGGATAAATAACGTGTATTGAGTGATATGCAGGGTCACGAGGGGGAATGCATGGGTCACCGTGGGTGAACGCCGAGTGAACTCGATGATGTGTACGAGAATTGAGGAAAACTTGTAAAATTTGGTCTAGACAGTGACCAACATGCTAGGTATTAACCCTACTGCACAGACCAGTATGGTTAAAAGGATAAGTTTGGGGTACCTCGAGATGACGAGATGCGTATCTCGAGGTAATTATTTTATTATATTTTTACCGCCTTTTCTTTTTCACTTATAAAACGAGAGAGAGAGAGAGAGTGAGAGACGACGAGAGAATAGAGGGAGAGATAGGAGAGGGAATGAGCTCATGTGATCGAGGAGTTCGGAGGGTCAAGGTTGGGACATCGTGTGGATGAGGTAAGTGTATTGTTGTTGTTATTTCGTTATTGTTGTTGAAGTGATGGGTTTCGGTTGCAATTGGTGTAGTGATGTTGTAAGTCCTCATTAGAGGCCCTCTCTGAGGTTGTAGGGTGTTTGGACCCCGTTTGGGTCAGATTTGGTTCGATGATGGTTAGACTTGCATTGGGTCAGTTGACCAGCACGTTGGGCACTGGCCCTAGGGCACTGACCAGTGAAAAAATCAATAATGGACTTATTTAACTTGGGTTGTTTGTGTGAGCTTTAGCTCAGTTTAGTGGTTTAGACTAGTGTACATTGGACCCGAATTCATACCAATGCGTATGACATAGGTGTTCGGGCATTTGGGAAACCTGATGGAACCCTAAAAAGCTGCAAAAACTTGAAGTAAAACCTAGGAAAGCTCATAACAGGTAAGTGGGACTCGTATCTTTTATCAATTATGCAATATAAAGTAGTATTATTAGAGTATATAGTGTTCTAGACTGGGAATAGGGCAATGTATCGTGATTTGACTTGTTTTTATCAAATGTTTTAAATTGAAAAATGAATTCGGAAAGAGGTTTGATGGGAAGAATCGGTCTGGGGTTTAGAACTGTGTTCGGTGGCCACCCATCACTATGCCCCCAGTTACCTAGGAATATCTCGATTAATGATTTCCCATTGAGTTGGCGGCACATCGGTCATAAACCAATCAGATGGTAATTGATAGGTTTAGTTATGATGTTGGAGTGTGATTCTATATTATTTAAGTTGGCGGCACATCGATTAGAACTGATCACAAAATCAGTGGTTGGTTCTTGATGATGTGGGAGTGCGACTCTGATCAAATATTGAAATTGAAAATGCAAATCACAGGTACAGTTGCAATTGAACAATGAACTAGCATTCGTTATGTATTGTTTATATTATTTCAAATGCTCCCTTATATATGCATTGGATTCATGTTATTATACATTATCCTTTAATATTAATTGATACTTGATGGTTGGTATGGGAGTCACTTACTGAGTATGTAGGAGCTCACCCACCTTAACATTTCACGAAAATGGGCGTGAACTGGAACCCAAGAATGGAGAAAAGTAGGAGTCTAAGGTTTTCTCCTTGATGTATTGAGTTTTCCTATTATAATATATATTATGTTGCTTTATGGTTTTGTAACAATAAAGGTTGGAATACGAGTTTAATACCAAGGCTTGTACCAATTTTGTATATCTCATATTTATCAAAAAAGTTTTATATTTCTGCTACGTTATGTTTTAATTGTTTATTCGATATCAAGATATCAGGTTGTTGTCAGGAATAGATACAAGGTTGTTGGCTCTATTTAGGTCTGATCTGGTTTACCAAGGATTAATTTGGGTTTTAGGTCGAGTATCGCCCTAATAGAATTAGGGGATGCTACAGTTGGTATCAAAGCCTGGTTATAGAGCTTGTTATAATTATTCTACTGATAGGTCAATGGAATAACTTTGATATAGTGAGTATCATAGATTGAGGTTATCACTTTCGAATGGGTTTCGAATTGTGTGATAATTCTGATACCGATTGGATTTGGAGCCTTAAGTTATTACTTGTATACTAAGTGGAAGTCTAAGTTAACTAATTTGGAGATTGGTTCTCAAGTTAGGGATAACCTAAGACTAAATAAATGGTTTTTATCGATGTTTAGGGGGTATTGAAAAATAAAAGTTTGTTTATGTATTTGTTGAGCTTTATTATATTTATGCGATAGATATAGCATTATGTCTTGCTTGTAATTGATTTTGAAGGTCTTACCTCACATCTATTACTTGAGAAGACAAAAGAATATTAATGGTAAGGGTTTTAGGGAACCTAGACTTCAATGATGATTTGATAAAGGATGATAGTGGAACGATAATATGGTGTTTTGTATCCATCAAGATCTCAAGAATTAAGAAAATATTAAGGATCGGGGGTTTGTTGAAACCTAAATCCTAATGGTATAGATATAGAAAAGAGAAGAGTTTAGAGATAACTATTCTATTAAATAGTCTCTAATTGTCTTTATTCTCACTGATATTATATGAGTAGTAATAGTCAATGCAGAAGGAACAATTGGTCCTAGACTTAAAGACATATGTCTAATGAAAGGTGAATAAAACCTGGAATGATTGTCAGTGAAACTCAAAGGTGATGATTCACTGAGTAGGATAAACACTAGTAGTGAGACTAGTTAAGAGTAAAAGTCATTTAATGAGAGAAATATTGGTAAATGATGATGAGAACCTAGTTGAGGTTAGGTAACTACTAGATTATACATACTACATGAGTAAATATGAAGTATAGAATTTCAAATATGGTGCAAGTTCATACTGGAATAGTGAGAAGAAACTTGTCAATAGAGTTATGATGTAACATACATATTGAACGTAACATAAGATATGAACAGAGTTTATTAGTGTTGTTATAGTGTATTCACACTCACTAATAGAGCAATAAAGAGAAAGGAATGATGTTGTGGTAGAGCCACACTTAAGGATATAAAATATGAAAATATAAAATTGATGTGTAGATCAATGCTAGGAGGTTAAAGAAATGATTATAATGATGAAGTTACAATAAAGGTGAATATTCACAGTAAAATATGAGAGTTGAAGGAAATGTTGTGGTAAATCCACGTTGTTGGTCAACTCTATCATGTTTGTTGAACTACTATTACTTTTAGGGTAATTTCAAATCGAAACTTAAAGTGAAAACTTTGAAAGAGTTAGTTCTAATTACATGAGCCTAAGAACTGGGAAGGTCAGATTTAGAGGTGTAAGTTGAGAAAAGCATGGCAGTGAGCTAGTGAGATGTTTTGGTCTGATCTCTTAGACTAGTACAGTCTAAATTGAGGACACGCGGGTATATATAAATATATATTAAAATGATAAAATGGATAAATAATTGTAAGTGACATGCGAGGTCAAGAGGGGACACGTGTGGGTCACCAGGATGGGTGCACGCCGAGTGAACTCGGTGGTATGCACAAGAATTGAGGAAAACATGTAAAAAGTCAGCCTGGACAGTGACCAGCGCGCGCTAGGTATTAACCCTAGCGCACTGGCCAGTGGGGTTAAAAGGATAAGTTTAGGGAACCTCGAGATGACACGATGCATATCTCGAGGCAGTTATTTTATTATATTTTCATCGCCACTTCTTCTTCGTTTATAAAACGAGAGAGAGATACGACGATGAGAAAACAGAGGAAGAGAGAGGACGGGGAACGACCAGAGGAACGAGCTCGTGTTGTGACGGCCCCAATTCCACGAACCTAAAACCAAACCCCGCTCGACCTAAACTTACATAGACCCTGAGTTCCTCTCGTGCAGTCAACATAAATCTACTCAACCTTACCATACCTTTTCCTATTTATACAATAATTTAAGACGAGATCATTAATATTAGTGAGTTATTCAAAGATAAGCAGAAGCATTTAAGATCTCCAACTAATATAACAACCTCAAGACATAAGTTAGGATAACCAAGAAATGTGGAAACTAAGCAAATATATACATCATTACCAAAAGTCATATTACCGAAGAGAATATCATCATATCCATACCCAGGATCTCACATTTCAAAAAACGTAGTTTCAAAACATATAATTATAGTAATACAAAATCAAACCTATGCCGAGTCCAAAGATAGAACAACTCCGCTATCCTCAAAGTAACTCATCAAGCTGAGGAGTTTTCCCTTTGCTCGACTGTGGATCTGCACTCAGTCAAACACAAGAATCACGAGTCCTAGGTAAGTAAGGCCAAGCAGGATTCTTACAGTATTTCACAATAAATAACTGTCAATATTCATGCTGATAGAAAGAAACAGACAGGGAATGCATGAATAAATAAAAATTGGAAATAAATCTGAAAGCAATCAATAATGAACGTCCAGGAATCAAAAGGAATTGCGCAAGTAGTCCCGACTTAGTGAAACAGTCATTTGAATCGAGGAGAAACATCTATCAAGCTCTTGCAGAGCTAAGGCAATTTACCATCCAACTCGGACTTTTAGGACGTGGCCAACTCACACCATCCTAAAATCCACGAGAATAGGAATTCCTCAGCAATCTAGTGAAGTAATTCCTACCCCATATATAGGAACCAAAAGATCAGCTTGTGAATATCAAGTTCCAAAATAGTAATGTGCATCCCCCAAATCTCAAGGATCACGCTGACTCACTTGTCCTTGGACCACTCAAGCAGAATAGAGTTCTGAAACAGTAAATTTTCCTACTGGTTTACTTACCCGTGTACAACCCTGCATACCCAATTATATTATGGTCAAGCTCTAAGTGAAACCAAATAACGAAACATCGTGGAAACTGAGATCAAAGTACGCTCGAGAGCTAGTTCCAAAAATAATTATTTATAACTTTAACTAACTTCAACTAGCTAACTTGGGGTGACTTTTTAACATGAAAACTTCAATATTTGCCATACTGACCAAAAAGCAACATGTAGTACACATTTTATACTTTCCTTAGACTCTAAGAATACTCAAATCGAATAAAAAATAGAGGAGTTATGAATTTTATGGCCTTTTGGCAATGCGGACTTTATTTCTCTTGAACTAACAAAACTTCTCCAAATCAATATTTTTGCAGTCAAATCCTCAAATTTCGATAACTAACACCAAGAAATCACTCGACTTCAAATTAAATATATTTCCCCAGCCCATAGAGTCAATTTTAATCAAAACCAATATTCAATTAATCCAAAATCCCAATATAAATCAATATCAACTTCAAAACATCTTCAGGACTATTATCAACTAAGTTGCATCACTTCAAATCACATAAACCCTATTCCACACTAGTGAAATTTATCCCAAATTGACGCAAATCAATCCAATACATTAATTCACAACAATTGATATTGATTCCATTGAAAACCCCATGAAAAAAAAACCAAAAAATCATGAGATTTCTAATTTAATTGAGAAAAAATACCATGAATTAAGATTTTACTATATTTCAGGCTAAATCCCTCGTTCCACTGCGACATCTTAGCTCAAACTGGCTGTCTCGCGATGATCTACAATTTTGTGGAGAGAAATCGGATGAAAATCAGACGTACGGAGCTCCACGTACAAGAAACCGAGTCGACGATTTTAAAAACAACGAAGCATATTTGCTTCTGTTGAAAACAACGAATCGATCAATTTTTATTTATATATATATAAACCCTCACTGCTTGTCAGCAACTTAATTTATTTTCATTTTTTAATTCTCATAAATCCCTATTTTGACGTGTATTGACTTCAGGTACCTATTTTGAATCTGATTTTTTACCAAATTGAGCCAAACTCTCAACAAAACAATCCATCTTCATAAAGCGTCCATAACACTAATCTTTGTCACACCAAAACCCTCTATGTCTTAACTTTGTCCATGACATACTAAACTCTTATGGACTAATTCTCTTACCATACTTTTCATACCACATTTAATTATTGTATTTTACTATATTTTGTCAATATTTTTATTCAATTTGTCCCCTGAACAACTAAATACCCGACCACAGTTCGCCCAGACTCTCAAAAATCGCATTTACTCGAGCCGAACACATTTCTCCATGTCAATGCTCTCACTCAAACCTCCTCACATGTTTGGAACATTGGAATCTATTTTCAGGTAAATAAATAATAATACAAAACACCAACCAAAATTAACAAACCTTGGTGTCGACTACCAAGAATTGTTCACATGTATCACGGCAAGAGGTCCACATATGACCTAAAATGACACGTGGTACGAGTTTGATTTTTGGGTCGTTACAGTTTTCCCATCTTATAAGAATTTCATCCGTAAAATTAAAAAAAATTTAAGGGAAAGACTTACCAAACTCATAAGAAGTAGGAAAAATACTCACGCATATGACTCGAGTTCCCACGTCAATTCCTCGTCTCTGTGATGCTGCCATTTGACAAGAACTGATGGAACTTCCTTATTCCTTACAACCTTCACCTTCCAGTCCAAGATCTGAATAGGTTGCTCGTCATAAGTGATGTCCTCCCTCAAATTTATCTAGCTCAAGTCCACCATCGATCGTCTGCCCCCTTTCGACTTATCTAGTTGAAACATCGATACATGAAATACTAGGTAGGTCCCTAATAACTGAGGTGGTAACTCCAACTCATAAGCAACTCGACCTATCTGCTTTCCAACTCGAAATGGACTAATAAATCTAGGCGCAAGTTTCCCTCTCATCTCAAAAATCTTATGACCCTTCATCAGAGATACCTTTAAAAATACATAATCTCCGACCCGATATTCTAACTCCCCGTGATACAGATCATAATACTTCTTTTGCCTGTCCTGCGCACCATTTAGTCTCAATCTGATCAGGCGTATCTTCTCTATGTGATCCAGTAAAATCTCAAGCCCAATCATTGCCATATCCTCTGGTTCCACCCAATAAGATGGAGATCTGCACGGCCTCCCGTACAATGCCTCAAATGGTGCCAAACCAATACTGGCTTGGTAATTATTATTGTAAGCAAATTCACACAAATGAAGATACTCCTTCTATGATCCACCATACTCCAACACAAACATCCTCAACATATCCTTAAGATTTTAGATTAGTCTTTTAAACTATCCATCAGTCTATAGATGATAGGTTGTACTGAGATCTAACCACGTACTGAACTGTGCATGCATGCTCTGCTAGATATGAGATGAAGACTGTGACCTTCTATCAGACACAATCGATAATGGAACTCCATGCAGTCGAACTATCTCTCTCTCTACAAACTCGCCAACCTATCCACCTGATATGTGGTCGAAATTGGTATGAAGTGCGCAGATTTTTTCAACCTATCTACAATTACCCAGAAGTTATCATGTCCTCACTGAGATCGAGGTAAACCACTGATGAAATCCATAGCAATGTGCTCCCATTTCCACATAGGAATGGGAAGTGGTTGTAGTAAACCACCGGGTCTATGATGCTCAACCTTAACTCACTAGCAAATATCACACCATCTAACTTAATCAGAAACATCAGTCTTCATCCTCGGCCACCAAAAGAGATGACGCACATCAGCATACATCTTGGTTCTGCTCGGATGAACCGTAAAATGTGAGCGGTGAGCCTCATAAAATATCTCATCGCGTAGATCAGCCACCAATGGAATCCATAATCGCCCTTTAAATATCAGGCATGAGTCTGTCGACTAACTCAAGTTCTGATGATCTGGACTCTGAGCAAACTCCAAAAATCTTCCATACTACTCATCCTTTACTGACCATCAAGTAGACGCTGAATAGAGATAGTTTGAGTCCTCATCTGCCCACAAATCAACACTCTGGTATCGGTCAGAATATCAATAGAATACATCATCTCGACCGCCTCGAGTAACCCATACTCTTATGTTATATGGCAAATAACAATCTTTGAGTCCACCCCTCTATGACTCAATGCATCTGTAACAACATTAGCCTTCCCTAGGTGATACTCCAAAGAAAAATAATAATCCTCGAGGAACTCAAGCCAGTGCCTCTGTCTCATATTCAGGTCCTTCTGTGTAAACAGATACTTCTGACTCTTATGGTCAGTAAACAACACAAATCTCTCTCCATAGAGATAATGGCTTCAAATTTTCAGTGCAAACACTACTGCAACGAACTCCAAGTCATACGTAGGGTAATTCTTCTCGTGAACTTTCAACTATCTAAACACATAGGCAATCAATGGTTACGCGTTGAACGTGCCAAATATATATCCCGTTGATATATACCAGATCCTACAATGGATTTGTAGTAGCGGTAAAGACAGGGTCAAACCACAAAAAACAAGTTATTCCTTTCGGAGGTGCGGAAAGGGAAAATCGAGAGTTTTAATAGTGAACTAGATTAAGAGAAGACAAGAAAGTTAGCAAGCAAGGATAATCAAGTAGAGAAGTAGAGGATTCAGTAAAAAAAAGATCCAAACCATCAACTTCACACGACTATCCTATGACAAATACACTGATCATTGACTTAAACAAAGATAGATTGAATATCACAATCTAGTGTAGCTATAGAATCCCGTAAGATGTGAATTTCTCGTTCTCCTATTACCGATAGTTGGGGTAAGACCTTTAACTATTACCCTAGTCAATTCACATAACCCTAGGCACGTACCTTGGGTTCAACATGATGACCGCTCTAATTCATGATTCATGAGAACACAACACCTAGATAACTGGTACAACAAGCGTGTCTAATTCAATCTATGTTTCTAAGATACATGGTCTAAAACTCTGTAAGGGGATTAATGCAACCAGAGCGACCACTTGCCACAAATACGAGTCTTTTGCACGATTACGTATGCATTTGACTCGATGGCGATAGGTCTCAAACTACAACTAATGCGAGGGTCCTTCACATCAATCAAGTAATCGACCATAATAATAAGAACAATACCAAAGAAACTAGAAAACAACAATCAATCAATGAAATTGAAGAATAAATAGATCTTACAGCGATTAGAAAGTCATAGAATAGCTGCGATCGGTCTTTGGCTTGAATCCCGAAGGATTAGCCGAACATAATTGAAGTAATACATCGCGTTCTCTTTATTGAAGAAAGACAAAAAAAACACGAAATCCCTAAAATAATATGTTTGTCACCTCCGTGTGTTCTTCTCCGAACAAAAGATGCCTCTACCAATCTCTCAACCACAATTTATAGATGTGTCTTTGTAACGGTTGGAGTAATTTATGCCTGTTTGAATGTTTTTATGATTAATGGCATGATTTGTGCTTTGGGATTGATTTGGGCATTTTGTGTAGGTTCAAGACACTTGTCATGCTCTGATTGGTCAAAAATTGTGCTCTGATGACGTGTCGAAAGCTCATTGGTTGAGGAAGGTGTTGGTGACGTGCTGTCGTAACACATGGTGGTGCGTGATTGGTGGAAACAACTGATTGTCGTGATTTGTGGTGCATTATTGGTGGAAACAGCTGATTGGCGTGATTTGTGGCACGTGATTTATGGAAAAGGCCTGTGAGACGTAGCTGGACCAATAAAATCCAACATGTGGCAAAATTAAATACTCTATTTTAAAAAAACCCCAACTTCAGATTACTGCAAGTAAATACTCTATTTTGAGTATTTTCTACCCCGAATTCAACCGTGACCTCGGATTCACCTAAAAGTGAGAGATGAGTATAAATTTAGTGGTATTTTGGAGACTTTGACATAAAAACATACATAAACAAATGGTAAATAATGTATATTAAACGACTTATCAAATACCCCCAAACTTAGGACTTTGCATGTCCCGAGCAAAGAAGTAGATGATACACAATCCTAAAATGCAAACTAAGACTCCTAATACTACAATGACTCAATATTAACCTAGCATGAAGAAAGACATGCTTAACTAATCCTATGCCCAATTCCAAGTTAAATGGATTTACCTTTGGTTTATATCGCCACGAAATTGACTATCTTTTCAATGGAGCCTGGAGTTATGATTTGTTCAGCATTGGAGTTCGGATATTGATAGAAATCACACTTTTCAGAAACTAGATCCCGCCTAAACCAATACCATCAACTACTCAAAGGTTTTCTAGGTCCATTCACAAAAGCGCACAAGAATGATCTCTTCATGATAGCGCATCAACGCTTTTAAGTGTACCATAGGCGAGAAATGCAACCATACTCTCCACTAGTATAGATCTAACACCAATGAGGGTCAATAGGACTTTCATGGGTTGTGGCTTGGCCGGGGTGGGGTACAAAGGAAAGAATATAAGGGAATTTGAAGCATTGGAAAGCTGAAAACTTAGACTCTCAAAAGATAGGTTATAAGAGAAAATGAAGGATTACAAATGCACTTAACTGGTTTTTTCTTTGAATTATGTGCAATCTTCACCTTTTTCCAACCACTCGGCTCCCTGCTCCATTTCCTGCGGATATCGTTTTAGGTGGGACTCTCTATTCATGACTTAATTTTTTTTATCATGAATAATTTTTCCTTATTTCGGGTATATAAACAACGCTTCAATCTCATTATTTTGTTCATGTCTCTTTTTAAAGATTTCAAGTTTAAGCCAAACTTCCAATTAGGTAAGGATAGTATAAGGCTAAGGGTGTGGGTTTTATGTTAGGTTGAAGGAAGTTAAAGTTTGGTTGGCTCGAGGGGGTTAACTACAGTAATCGCATTAGGTAGGCTAGAGGCTAAGGGTTATATCAAAGATGGCCTAAATCACTCCCTCAATGGTGGATCGATCACAAGAAATATGCCTCAAGTAGGTGTCACCCTCGTTCTAATTTCCTTGAAATCAAACTTGGCTAAAGTTTGACCATTTTGGTATCTAGTACAAGGCCCAAACAAAGGTCTAGCCTCCTATTATGTGATCTCAACAACACCGGACACTGATCAAAGTGAAGATGTCTCCAAAACCTCAAAAAAAATATCAAGTCTCGAAAGCGGCTTATGCAACTCATCCATAACCAAAGGCATTTAGCAAGGTTTTAGGCAGCTCTAAATGTCCTAAGCTAAATGATCCTAAATGCATCTAACATATGCAACAACATTAAACAGCATGATCCTAGATAACATACTATATGAGATGTCACGAAATGCATGAAGATGCAAAATGATAAGAATGAGACTAGAAAAAGAGAAACACAACCATACATACCATCCCATGGAATACGCAATACTCGAAAAAAATATAACTATTACACCTGATGTCTTGCGCAAATTCCATTCCAACCAACTGAAAGTAGTCCATAATTCCTAAAATCACCCCTAAACTTATTCCAAACCTTGTCCTCAAGGTTTTTAAAATAAGCGGGAAGGTGACAATCCACAAAGAAATAGAATGACATGATACAAATGCAAAATGTTTAAGTCTCCAATCATAAGAATCGATACTCTAGGCGTCCACTCTTGAAAGAACGACACTGTGACGACTCAAACCTACAAGAGAAGCGGTGAGTAAGGGGAAAACAAAAAGACTCGAATAAAGAGAACTAAGAAATAAGTCAATAAAGCAAAAGAAATGAGAATTTGGGCTGCCTCCCAATAGCGCCTTTGGTTAACGTCGTTGGCTCGACTTAATCCGACTTCACCTCAATCGGTATATTTTGGGTTTGTCTAAGAATGACTGTCCAGCTCCTGCTGTGAGGAATCCTCATAGAACGGCTTCAACCTAAGTGTTGGTGTTTGGGGTTCATGCGCAGTGGAGATTACAAAACAATTTTGACAAAAACCCCAACAGGATCCGAATCTAATTCCATTAAAAACATTTAAACTATAAAAACTTAATCATACCTCAGCCACAATGTACCTTTCTGAAGGTTAATCGATCTCTAAGGCGCTGCCAACGACGAACGCCCTCTATCAGTAGTCCACATATGAACGACGGCCGAGATTTGAAGTGCTAGCTACGAGAGAATACCAAACCTTTTTGTTTCTCTCCAAAACGATCCAGAGCATACCAAAAACCCTAAGTCATTTCTCAAACGAAAATAGAGTTTCGGCCTTTTAATCTTTCGTTAGTGTATTCTAACTCAAAGCGTATATTTATACAACCCTTGTATATAGACGGTTAAGTAAATTACACATATACCCCTACTTAAAGAAGTATAAGTGTAATACACTACAAGGACATTTCTGTCATGAATTTTATCATATAAAATTTATTTTTCTGAACCATCTTAAAATCTCACAAAACCATTCTTTGTATGCAACCCAATAGGCTCATGCAACATTAGCAGTGTACCAAAACACATTTTGGTATACATGTCATAAGCGGCCTCTAGCAAGACATTATGACTATCCAAGTTGTACGAATATCAAATCGATACAACCTAATCAATATTGTATATAACATCTTTTTATCACACGATATCCTTTTGATCAAACATAAGGCATGGAATTGTCATCCAACATGTTCAATCGTACTAGTCTCGATCTCTAGGTAGACTGAAAACATCCAAGTGACATTGATCAAAATTGATTCACTTAGACTAGGCCTTTTAACAGTCTAGCACATCGAGCGATCCACTGGATATCTCTCTCTATATGAGAGGGACAAATTCTATCTCGATTACACAACTTCACCACATTATTTACACAATAACCAATCACAACCTTTATAATCGTCCGGTTAAAGACAACGTTTGATTGCATCAAATTACTGTATTCCTAATGTTGAAGTCTCTGGTAATCTCAAGTCAGAGGACTGAATAATATACATATCATAAGAAACAACTATGACTTAATCCATGTGATGTTCTCATAGCAGGTCGGTTCAGTACTTTGTTCCCTAACAAGTACTCATGATCTTGATTCGTATTCCTATACGTATGATCATCACATGATCATCAATCAAGACTTACACTAGTCTTAATTCATTATAGTTCCCAGTATAATAATCGACTAGGGACATTTAGGATATTTCTGTAAATACCCATGGATCTTATTATAATGTAAACATGCAAATCAATTATAATAAACAGCAAATGAAATTCTCTATTTTATTAACTAAAATGTATTCATAAAGACTATTAATGGATTGACCTAGGGTACATTTCCCAACACTATGGCCATTGACTTTGAATACTTTCCCTGTCTCAAAACTCTGAACCTCCACTACACCATGATCATAAACATTAGTAATCACAAGAGGCCCTATCCAGTGGAACCTCAACTTTCCTGGAAACAACTTAAGGCTAGAGTGAAGAAGCAAGACCTTCTGACCAACTCGGAAGGATTTGTGTGAGAGGTTGTGGTCATGGAACGCTTTGGTTTTCTCTTTATAGATTCGCATATTTTCATATGCCTCGTTCCTGGTTTTTTTCAATTCTTGAAGGTCCAGCATCCTCTTCTTACCAGCGTGATTGAGACTCATGTTGAGCTGTTTAATAGCCCAATAAGACCTATGCTCCAGCTTGACTGTTAAGTGGCACGCTTTGCCAAACACCAACTGGTATGGGGATATACTGATAGGCGTTTTAAACGTCGTTCGATAGGCCCAAACTGCGTCTTCAAGGCGCGTGCTCCAATCCTTCCTCGAAGGGTTAACAATTTTCTCTAAGATGGATTTGATCTCTCTTTTTGAGACCTTAGCCTAGTCACTCGTCTGTGGGTGATATACAGTGGAAACTCGGTGAGTGACATTGTATTTTCTCAAGAGGCTCTCAACAGTGTGGTTGCAAAAATGTGTTCCCCTATCACTAACCAATGCTTGCGGGGTACCAAATGTTGTGAAAATCCTCGATTTAGGAAATCACAAACCACTTTCGAATCGTTTGTTCGGGTGGCTTGAGCTTCCATCCATTTGGACACATAGTCCACTGCCAACAAAATATAAGTAAATCCATGTGACAATGGAAATGGGCCCATGAAATCGATTCCCCATACGTCAAAGATCTCACAAACAATAATGGGGGAAAGTGGCATCTGGTCTCGGTGACTCAGATTTTCGGTCTGTTGACAATGAGGACAAGTCTTAGTGAATACGTAGGTATCATGAAATATAGTGGACCAATAGAACCCACTCTCTAAGACTTTCCTCGTCGTCCTACGTGGTCCAAAGTGTCTGCCGCATGCGTAGGTGTGACAAAAGGTAAGAATAGAATGACTCTCAGAATGTGAGACACACTGCCGAATAATCTGGTCGGAGCAAAACTTCCACAAGATGGATCGTCCCAAACGTAGTACTTAGAGTCGCTCCTAAGTTTGCTCTTTTGAGCACGCGAAAGATGGGGAGAAAGCAGACCGGTAGTAAGGTAATTAACCAAATCGGCATAACAGGGAAGCTCATCAGAGACAGCTAGGATGTGCTCGTTAGGAAACATGTCCTGCAATGGGCTCGGACTATCACCACACTCGATACGGCTGAGGTAGTCTGCAATAAGGTTCTCTGCACCATTTTTGTCTTTAATGGTGATGTTAAACTCTTGGAGCAGGAGTATCCATCTGATGAGATGAGGCTTTGCATCCTTCTTCGCCATAAGATATTTCAATGCTGCATGATCCTAGTAAACAGTCACTTTTGTGGCAAGTAGGTACGGCCAAAATTACTCAAGTGCGAAAATAATGACTAAAAGCTCTTTCTTGATCGTAGTGTAGTTAACCTGTGCGTCATCCAGAGTTCGGGAAGCATAGTAGATTACATGAGAAGCTTTCCCAACACCCTACCTAAGCACAGCACCAACAGCATGGTTACTGGCATCGCACATAGTCTCGAAAGGAAGCTCCCAATTGGGAGCCTTAATTACCAGAGTAGAGGTGAGGGAAGACTTGAGTGCTTCAAAAGCACTCATGCATGCCTTATCAAATGCCAAAGGTACATCTTTCTACAAGAGATAACATAGGGCTTGTGTGATTTTTGAGAAATCCCGAATGAAACAGCGATAAAAGCCGGCATGACCGAGGAAAGATCGGATCTCACGTACATTGGTGGGGTACGGTAGCTTATGAATGACGTCAACCTTAGCTAGAACGACTTCCACCCCCTTAGAAGAAACAATGTGTCCTAGAATCAAGCCCTGATCGACCATGAAGTGACATTTCTCGTAATTCAGGACGAGATTCTTCTCGACACATCTGTTGAGTACCTTTATCAGATTGCTGAGACATCCATCGAATGAATCATCGTAAATGGTGAAATTGTCCATGAATACCTTAATGAAATGCTCGATAAAATCTAAGAATATATTGATCATGCACCTTTAAAACGTTACTAGTGCATTGCGTAACCCAAAGGACATGTGTCGGTAGGCAAAAGTGCCAAATGGACATGTGAAGGTTGTCTTTTCCTGGTCCTCGGAAGCCACAGGCACCTGGTGGAACCCTGAGTAACCATCAGGACAACAGTAGTGTGATCTGCCAGCCAATCTCTCAAGCATTTGATCAATAAAGGGCAGAGGGAAGTGGTCCTTACGTATAGAAGTGTTAACTTCCTGTAATCAATGCATACCCGCCATCCATTTTGAATACGGGTTAAGACTAGCTCTCCCTGAGAGTTGGTGACAACAGTGATGCATGTTTTCTTAGGTACTACTTGCACCAAGCTTACCCATTTACTATCAAAGATAGGGTATATCATGCCGGCGTTAAGGAGTTTTAGGATCTCCTTCTTCACGACGTCCATCATTGGCAGATTGAGCCTCCTCTGGGCTTCTCTCGAAGGTTTGGCCCCTTCCTCCATATGTATATGATGCATGCATGTGGAGGGGCTTAGACCCTTGATATCCGCAATGGTCCACCCAATTGCTTCCTTAAATTCCCAGAGAACTCAGATGAGTTTCTCTTCCTCTAATGAAGATAGCTTGGCTGAGATAATTACTAGGAGTATGTCATTCTCGCCCAAGAACATATATTTCAAATGCTCTGGAAGTGGTTTAAGCTCTAATGTAGGTGCTTTAACCAAAGAGGGTAGAATAGTGGAGTTAGTGTGGTGCAACTCCACATAGGAAACAGTGTGGGATGTGAGTTGGATGGAATCCAACTCATGACAAATCTCTTCGACCCCAGTATGGAGGATGAAGATACCTTCATCTAAAGAAGTGGTGTTAAGATGATGCTCCAACACCACGCGTAACTCATCGGACTCCCTCGTAATAGATGCAGCATCAACGAGTGAGTCCACAGAATCCAGACAACAAACAACTGAGGAGACGTCACTAGGGAATCGCATGGCATCATATATGTTAAATTTGATTACCTTGCCATCGAATTTCATAGTCAAAGAGCCATCATGTACGTCCATTTTTGCTCTTACCGTTTTAAGAAATGGCCTCCCCAACAACACCGAGGACGAATGCAGGAACGGTTCCTCTCTCATGTCTATGACATAGAAGTCAGCAGGAAACACAAGCTCGTTTACACGAACCAAAACATCCTCAAGAACACCCTTTGGTCTCACTACCGAATGGTCAGCCAATTGTATGATGATACCAGTTTCGTAGAGTGGGCCTGCCTTTAGATTCTGTAGATAGACAATGGCATAACATTAATTGAAGCGCCCAGGTCACACATGGCCTTCTCTATGCTCACGTTCCCAATTATGCAAGGCACCGAGAACATCCCGGGGTCTTTACATTTGGGAGGCAACTTTTTCCGGAGGATAGCAGTGACAAATTCCCCCATTTGGACTTTTTTATTGCCTTTAAGCTTTCCCTTGTTAGTGCATAGTCCTTTAAGGAATTTTGCGTATCATTGTACTTGCTTCAGAGCATCCAAAAGCAGAATATTGATTTCCACTTTTCGGAAGGTTTCTAAGATTTCCTTCTCTTCCTCCTTTTTCTTATTCAAGATTAAGCGTTGAGGGAAAGGAGGTCTTACAGTGAAGGAATGCGGTACTTCTTTTTCAGGTTTTTCTGTTTGTTTAGAATGAGACGGAAGTACTTCAAGCTCATGTTCTTCCTTATTGGCTTTTGAGGTCTGACTCCTGGGTCGAGGCTCTTCTAACTCTCTTCCATTCCTAAAAGTGATCGCACTGGTGTTAGCATTTGGGTTGGTATGAGGTTGCAAGGGTAATCATCTAGGCTCGTTCTGTCTTGCCAATTGTTGTGCCATTTGACTCAATTGAGTCTCAAGATGCTTAATCTATCGATTAGTGTCCTGCTTTTAACGATCTATCTCTTATTTATGCTGAGCAAAGAGGTTTTTCATCAAATCCTCGAGAGAAAAGGTGTTAGAAGATTCTGGCAATGGTTGCCCCCTCGGCACGAAACTTTCGTATTTTTTTTTATGTAGGCTGTAGCTGAGGTTTGGGTGGTTCCGTGTGTCCTAATTCTGCATGTTCCCGTATTGACCCCTAGTGTTTCCATGGAACTGATTACTCAAAGCATTAACCTGTGGCGAGTTCTCCAAGAGTGTAGGACACGCATCCGTAATATGCGCAGTAGCTGAACAAACGCCGCAAGCCTTAACATGTTATGGCAACTGATGGGTAATAAGACGTTCCACCAAGTTCGTTAGTTTCTCAATGGCGAAGTTAGAACTTCCTCCATCAGAACTACTATGACCGGACTTGCCTTGTTTTGCCCTGTAATGTCGAGATTGATTGGCCATAATCTCGTAAAGCTCCATCATCTGACGGGTTGTTCTATTCATGATGTCCACACACATTATCAACATTTCTCTATTCCTCATACGTCAAACCATCATAGTAGTAACGGGAAATGCTAATGCCGGTATGGTTATATTGGGGACAACTAGCGAGTAGTCGTTGGTAGCGCTCCCAATACTAGTAGAGGGGCTCATCATCATCCATAGAAATGCCAATAATCTACCGGATAATCTGTGAAGCTCGTAAACTAGAGAAGTAGTGATCTGTGAAGATAGACACCATATCGGCTCAAGTGTGGATAGATCTGGGCAGAGATAGTAAAGCTAATCCTTTGCTTTATCCTTAAGAACAAAAGGAAATGCTCTGAGCATGACTGTTTCCTTGTTGGCATTTGAAGGTTTCAACAAATCGCAGTTCTGTTGAAACTCCTTGATGAAGGATACGGGGTCTTCATCAGGTTTTTTGTAGAAGGTCGTCAAAAGGTTAATGAAGTTAGACCGCAACTCAAAGGTCCCCGTATCTGGAGGATAAGTAATGCACAACGGATAATGCGCAAGAAGGTGTTGCACATTCAGAGAGGCTCCCCCAAGTGTGAGGGGACAATCTTCTCGTACATCAGGAACTGCGACAAGTGCGTGAACTAGACGGTAGGCACCTCGAGGTGGGTCATTTAATGGTGGATTATTCCCATGAGGATGATCAGTAAATGGACGATCATCGCGAAGACGATCATCAATGGGGGTGGATCTCTATTATCCATTGTTGGGAAAGGATTAGATGAGCTCGAGGCTTGTTGACTTCTAGACTCTCGTTCAAGGCGCTTGCGAGTTTGCTCGATCTTCGGATCGAAAGGTAGAAGTGGTCCTGCGGGGTTAGACCGAGTCGAACTTCGGTGCATAAAAAAATAAAAAAAAATAAAAAATAAAAAAATCCTAAAGGAAAGGGACTTGGTCCCCGGCAACGGCGCCAAAATTTGGTCACGCGTCGAACGTGCCAAATATATATCCCGTTGATATATACCGGATCCTACAATGGATTTGTTGTAGCGGTAAAGACGGGGTCGAACCACAAGAACCAAGTTATTCCTTTAGGAGGTGCGGAAAGGGAAAATCGGGAGTTTTAATAGTGAACTAGATTAAGAGAAGACAAGAAAGTTAGCAAGCAAGGATAATCAAGTAGAGAAGTAGAGAATTCAGTAAGAAAAATGATCCAAACCATCAACTTCACACGACTATCCTATGACAAATACACTGATCATTGACCTAAACAAAGATAGATTGAATGTCACGATCTTGTGTAGCTATAGAATCCTGTAAGACGTTAATTCCTCGTTCTCCTATTACCGATAGTTAAGGTAAGACCTCTAACTATTATCCTAGTCAATTCACATAACCCTAGGCACGTACCTTGGGTTCAACATGATGACCGCTCTAATTCATGATTCATGAGAACACTACACCTAGATAACTGGTACAACAAGCGTGTCTGATTCAATTTATGTTTCTAAGATACATGGTCTAAAACTCTGTGAGGGGATTAACGCAACCAGAGCGACCACTTGCCACAAATATGAGTCTTTTGCATGATTATATATGCATTCGACCCGATGGCGATAGGTCTCAAACTACAGCTAATGCGAGGGTCCTTCACATCAATCAAGTAATCGACTATAATAATAAGAACAATACCAAAGAAACTAGAAAACAACAATCAATCAATGAAATTGAAGAATAAATAGATCTTACAGCAATTAGAAAGTTATAGAATAGTCGTGATTGGTCGCCGGCTTGAATCCCTGAAGGATTAGACGGATATAATTGAAGTAATACACCGCGTTCTCTTTATTAAAGAAAGACAAAAAAACACAAAAACCCTAAAATAATATGTTTGTCACCTCCGTGTGTTCTTCTCTGAACAAAGGATGCCTCTATCAATCTCGCAACCACAATTTATAGATGTGTTTTTGTAACAGTTTGAGTAATTTACGCCCGTTTGAATGTTTTTATGATTAATGGTATGATTTATGCGTTGGGATTGATTTATGCATTTTGTGCAGGTTCAAGACACTTGTAATGCTTTGATTGGTCAAAAATTGTGCACTGCTGACGTGTCAAAAGCTCATTAGTTTAGGAAGGTGTTGGTGACGTGCTGTCGCGACACATGGTGGTGCGTGATTGGTGGAAATGGCTGATTGGCGTGATTTGTGGCGCGTGATTTATGGAAAAGGCCTATGAGATGCAACTGGACCAATAAAATCCCAACACGTGGCAGAATTAAATACTCTATTTTGAGAAAACTCGGCATCTGATTACTGTAAGTAAATACTCTATTTTGAGTATTTTTCTGCCCCGAATTCAACCGTGACCTCGGATTCACCTAAAAGTAAGAGATGAGTATAACTTTAGTGGTATTTTGGAGACTTTGATATAAAAACATACATAAACAAATGGTAAATAATGCATATTAAACGACTTATCAATCACTCTACTGTCTTGCATCAATACATATCCCAAACGACCTTTGAAGCATCGGTGTTCACTTAAAATTCCTTCCCTAACTAAGGTAACACTAAAACCGGTGCAGTAGTCAAACGTTCTTTCAAAGTCAAAAATGCCTGCTCACAATCATTGTTTCACTAAAAATGCACATCCTTCTTCATCAATTGCGTCATACGAGCCGCAGTCTTCAAGAAGTCTTTCACAAAATGCCGATAATATCCCGCCAATCCAAGAAAACCGGGGATATCTGACACTGATCTCGGTATAGGCCAATCAATAACCATTCTGACCTTAGCAGGGTCCACTGACACTCCGCCAACCCCGACAATGTGTCCTAAGAATCTGACTTTTGCAAGCCAAAACTCACATTCACTAAACATGGCGTACAGTCTGTGCTCACTCAGCAGATGCAAAATCATCCTGAGGTGTTCGTCGTGATCTTCACGAGTCTTAGAATATATCAGGATATCGTCAATAAACACTGTGACAAATTTATCTAATTACGGTCTTAACACTCGATGCATCAAATCCATAAACATGGCTAGCGCATTAGTCAGTCCAAATGGCATGATTGTAAACTGATAATGGACATATCAAGTATGAAAAGCAGTTTTCTCCCTATCTTGCTCTTTAATCCTCAGCTTATGATAGCTAGATCTCAAATCTATCTTTGAGAACCACTGCGCTCCTGTCAGTTGATCGAACAAGTCATCTATCCGAGGAAGTGGATACTTGTTCTTCATTGTCACCCTGTTTAATTGCCTATAATCTATACACAACCAAAGGCCACCATCTTTCTTCTTGACAAATAAGACCAGTGCTCCTCAAGGTGACATACTAGGGTAAATAAAACCCAACGCCAACAACTCATCTAGCTGTAATCTCAGCTCCTCTATCTCTTTCAGAGCCATACAGTATAATGGAATGGATATCGGTTTAGTACCCGAAACCAAATTGATAATGAAATCTATCTCCCTAGGCAGTGGCAAACCTGGTAGCTCCATTTAAAATACGTTAGGAAACTCACATACTATAGGTAACTCCTCCATCCTAGTCTCAACCTTTCTAGTGGTACCTAAAACACAAGCAAGTGTTTCCACCTTACTATAAGAAGCTATCTAGTCTCTGGTAAGTGGCAATCTAATCGAAGTACCCTAAAAACCAAACTCTGGATACTCCAGAATCTGAAAAACAACTCTCTTGCTGAAGCAATGGATTGCATTATACGCACCCAACCAAACCATTCCCAACAATTCATCAAACTCTAAAAACTCCAACACTCTCAAGTCTGCAAGTAAGACATGACCCCCATCTCTACTGAACAACCCACACATACCAAGTTTGGATAAATCTTGTCCCGAATAGCCATGTTAAAGATCAAGGGTCTCTCTAATCTAATAGATCTAAAACCCAATAAATCAACCATGCAACCCGAAATAAATGACACCGTCGAAACAGAATCAAACATAGTATGCATGAAATGACCACAAATATAAAATGTACCTTCAACAAGGTTACGTGTAGCAGTCAAGTCTAGTGCAGCAACAGTATGAACAAACTCCTGGCTCTACTGTGACTGTTCGCTGCCTAATCGTGGACAAGAACTAATAAAGTAACCCATCTGACCACACTCAAAACGAGCTCCTCAAGAGCCTAAACTAGAAGGAATGCCCTAGTCTTGTCTCTAATATTGGCCAGAACTCTAACCACCTCATGTTCATAACTATAGGCAGGAATTACTTCTGATTAAACATTTTCTTAAACTCAGCCCAGTCCTTGAGCTTGCCCTTAGTAGCCCCATGTTACGCCACCAAGCGTTTGCCTCACCTGAACATATCTCGAGCCTCCAAGTAGGTCTCAAGTTGATCGGCAATCGCAATCCGTAACGAAAGCGATTTCACGATCAGGACATAACTAGCAATAATAGTATATACAATACATCAAATAGCTCATAATTTGATTTTAAATTCCCCAACTCTCCTCACTTTCCAGCTAAGACTTAAGTCAGGATAAAAGGGTTCCACTCTAAGTTTAATCATTGTCCTAACTTTCGCTGATTATGTCTTAATGGTTTGTGATTTAATCAAAAGTCAAGTTTTACAAACTTAGGCTCTGATACCAACTGTGACGACCCAAGTTCTACAAACCTTAAACTGAACCTCGCCCGACCTAGACTTACATAGACCCCAAATCCCTCTCGAGCAGTCAACGCAAATCTAGTCAGCCTTAGCTTACCTTTTCCCATTTATATAATAATTTAATATGAGATCATTAATATTAGTGAGTTATTCAAAGATAAGCGGAAGCATTTAACATCTTCAACTAATATAACAACCTCAAGATATAAGTTAGGATAACCTAGAAATGTGGAAACCCAACAAATATATACATCATTACAAAAAGTCATATCACCAAAGAGAATATCGTCATATCCATGCCCAAGATCTCTCATTTCTCAAAATCTATTTCAAAACATATAATTATAGTAATACAAAATCAAACATATATCGAGTCCAAAGATAGACAACTCCGTTATCCTCAAAGTTACTCACTAAGCTGAGGAGTTTTGCCTCTGCTCGATTGTGGGTCTGCACTCAGTCAAACACAAGAATGACGAGTCCCAGGTAAGTAACGCCAAGCAGGATGTTTATAGTATTTCACAAAAAATAACAGTTAATATTCTTGTTGATAGAAAGAAACGAATAGGGAAAGCATGAATAAATAAAAATAGGAAATAAATCTGAAAGCAATCGATAATGAGTGTCTAGGAATCGAAAGGAAATGCGCAAGTAGTCCCGACTTAGTGAAACAGTCGTTAGAATCAAGGAGAAACATATATCAAGCTCTTGCAGAGCCAAAGCAATTCACCATCCCAACTCGGACTTTTAGGACGTGGCCTACTCACACCATCCTAAAATCCACATGAATAAGAATTCCTCAGCAATCTAGTGAAGTAATTCCAACCCCGGATATAGGAACCAAAAGATCAGCTTGTGAATATCAAGTTGCAAAATAGTAATGTGCATCCCCCAAATCTCAATCATCACACTAACTCACTTGCCCTTGGCCACTCAACCAGTATAGAGTTTCGAAACATAACAGAGCAATAACAACAATAAATTAAAGCTCAAAGAAATAACTGTAAATCCTCCACTAGTTTACTTACCCGTGTCCAACGCTAACACGCACTCACACGCTTCCAATAACTACCCTACATACCCAATTATATTTTTATGGTTAAATTCTAAGTGAAACCAAATCACGAAACATCGTGAAAAGTGTGACCAAAGTATGCTCGAGAGCTAGTTCCTAAAATAATTATTTATAACTTCAACTAACTTCAACTATCTAATTTGGTGTAACTTTTTAACGTTGAAAACCTCAATATTTGACATACTGACCAAAAAGCAATATGTAGTATACATTTTATACTTTCCATAGACTTCAAGAATACTCAAATCGAATAAAAATAGAGGAGTTATGAATTTTCCCATAGGGCCTATTGACAATGCAAACTTTATTTGTTTTGAACTAACAAAACTTCTCCAAATCAATATTTTTGCAATTAAATCATCAAATTTCGATAACTAATGCCAGGAAATCACTCGACTTCAAATTAAATATATTTTTCCAGCCCGTGGAGTCAATTTAAATCAAAACCAATATTCAATTCATCAAAAATCCTAATATAAATCAATATCAACTGCAAAAACATCTTCAAGACTGTTATCAACTAAGTTGCATCACTTTAAATCACAAAAACCCTATTCCACACCTGTGGAATTTATTCTAAATTGACGCAAATCAATCCAATACTTAAATTCAAAACAATTGATGAAAACAAACAAGGTGAAAATATACTAATAAATATCAAGTGTATTTAAGGTTTGTCAAAGGTTGCAAAACATCACATCACAAGTATTCGAGTATTCAAGCCATACAAGTTTAAGATTCGGCAAACATAAGGGAATGAAGATAAAAGATTGAACTACGTAATGTAACATTGATGTAAGGTATACAAGTTCATTTACACAAGCCAATTGCATTAGTTCATGTACATCGAACTTTTCAAATAGATTTTCAAATGTCAAGTGATTACTTGAAGTTTTAAGTTAAACTTAACATTTGACTCAGTCTTATAAGTTTAAAAAATGCTAAACTATGTGTTTATATTCACATCGCATTTTGAAAACTATTGTGAAGTTTTCAAAAAAGAAAATCTTGTTTTTGAAAGGTTTTTGAAAAGAAAACTGCATATTTGCAGAAAAGCCCCTCGCATGACATGAAACAGGAATTTTCTGTTTTCGAGATTTGTGAAAATATTCAGACCACCCAAATAGGCTATATGACCCATAACAAACATTTATGACATCTTATATGAAGTTTGGTAGGGTCCCGGATGCGATAAAGGGTCGCTAACTCTATGGCCAAAAATATTTATTTTGAGGCCTCTGACAATTAGCGCACTAAAATTAATATTAGCATGCTAAGTGCATAATTTGCACGTTTGGTCAGAAAATTAGGGTGCTAATTCCTTTCCTGACAGCTTTTTTTATAAAGCAGAAAATCACACTTTAATTTGAATCTTTGATGATCTGAGCCCTTGGATCCCTAGAACAGTCATAAACACTTATAAATGAATGTAGGACATAACAAAATACCAAGAACACACATTAGACTTCTCTTGCTAAAAGCACACACACAAAGTACTCAAAATTATGATTTTGCAAGAAAGGTGAAGATCTAATACATGCACTCACTTGGGGATTGTTGGGTTGAACCTATGCACATCAAGTGAGGTTAAAGGAAGTGTTATAAAGCTTACAACTCTCGTTCAAAATTGATTTTCGGATCTCACACTTGGGGTTGTAAGGTTTCTTGATTTACTACACTTTTTGAGCTTAATCTATACTTTTTGTTTGAAGTATTGTTTGGAAATCATTTGTGGTGTTCTTGAACATAGTTGTCTTTGAATTTTGAGCTTAATCTTAATGTCATAAATCCTAAGACTAATTTGCACTTGTTGGGCTTAAACTTGATTTTGAAAAAACATGAAATTAGAGAAACCACATTGAGTTTAATCTATATGTATTGTTGTTAGTTTCATTGAAGTGTGTGTAAAACACAACTAAAAGGGTTTTTCTACTTAAACTTAATTTTCTATAAACCCGAAATATTGAGTGCATTTGTTTAAATTTGATAGTGATTTTTTATAGTGCACCATATTGACTTGAAACCCATTTGTGCTTAATCTATACTTGATTTTGTGGTTTCAAACTTGTGTTGTTTTAACAATATATTTAAAAAGGTTTGTTCTTAATCTAAACTTGTTTGTGATTCGAGGTTTTGATTGCACAACTTGAGCTTAAAATTGCATTATTTATTAGTGCGTCAATTAGCCATTTATTTGAACCAAGTTGCGCTTAAGCTAGACTCTTTTTAATTGTTTTCAATATTGAGAGTTAGCGTATAAAAACTTAATTTTACAAGGAGCCTCAATTGGCAAAGTCTCACTTGCATCGATTCATATTAGGACATATTAGGATTATATTTGGTTTGTGAGAGGAGAACAACTTATACCGCTTTATCCTATGAAGCGCACTATCATTGTATTTATCAAACTTTGATTATAAGACTTATTGGGATCTAAGTTGAAAGGGAAGACCTAGTTGAAGCTAGGCATAAATCATAGTTGCGTCTAGGTGAGAAAAATCCTTGGTGAGTCTAGGTGGGAAAAATCCTAATTGTGGCTAGGTGGTTGTATAAGACTTTATTACGATAAGGCATCTTGTAAAAGACCTAGTTGAGGCTGGGCATTCACTAGGCTAGTTCCCTTAGGGTGTAACACTTATTGGTAATATAAGTGAGGGTTGAAAATCCTAACTGAGGAAGTTAGGTAGTGGATATAGATCGATTGGATCGAACCACTATATATCGTGTGTTTCATTTCCATCTCTTCTACCTCCTTCACTTAGTGTAGCTTACAATTTACTTGAATCATTCGGCGTATTGCTATTGTTCATTACTACTACACTTTGTCATTTAGCTCAACTTGCCAAGCTAACTTATTGAATTAGCAAAGAAAGTTTTAAAAGTATCATTTGGCCGTCGCACCTAATTCACCCCTCTTGGGTGACCTTTAATTGGTATCAGAGCAGGTTATTGCTCAAAGTGTTACTAACGTATCTTTGAGTGTTTTTGTGCAAGGATGCAAACTCTATATCCGACTCGCCTTAGGGAAGGCAACTCCTCAAGTAGGCCTCCGTATTTTGATGGAACCAACTATACTTATTGGAAAGTGAGGATGAAGTTTTACATTATAGCATAAAATCTATTTTTGTGGGATGCAATTGAAAATGGCTACACTCCACCGGACAAGCCCTTGAAAGAATACACCGCCGAAGAGATCAAGATTGAGCTTTCAAATGATCAAACCATGAATCACTTATTTTGTGCATTAAGTGAGAACGAATTTAACCGAGTTAGCGCTTGTCAAACGGCCAAGGAAATGTGGAAGAAGCTTGAGGTATACTATGAAGGTACCATTCAAGTGAAGAAGACAAAGTTGAGAATTCTTGAGGAGCACTATGAAACTTTCCGAGTTGGATCCGATGAAGACATAACCACGGCCATCACTCGATTTACTAAACTATTGAATGAGATCAAGAATCTTGGAAAGAACTATGAATAAGAGACTTCAGTGCACAAGTTCATTAGAGGCTTGGCTAAGGAATGGGATGCCAAGAAGTATGCTATCCAATTGGCACAAAATCTTAGAGATTATACATTCAATGTCTTGTGTGGAGAGCTAACGGTCCATGAATTCGAACTTAAAGATCAAGCTAGATTGGAAGCATTAAGTGGAGGCACAAAGAGTTCAAGAAAAGAGATTTCTTTGAAGGCAAATAGTTCCCCGATTGCATTGATAGAGATCATTGAAGATGAAAAATCTTGTGACGACAATGATCTCGAGGAGGAAGTAGTTATGCTTTCAAGAAAGCTTAACAAGGCCATGTACAAGCAAGACAAGTATAAAAAGGAGTTTAAAAGTGGAAGTAAGGGAGAAAAGTCAAGTGAGACCATATGCTTCGGGTGTGAAAACTTGGTCACATCAAGGCAGAATGCAAGTCCAAGAAATTGTTGGACAAGAAGAAAGGAAAGAAGAGTTTCAAGGAAACTTGGGATTATTCATCCTCATCAAGTTTCGAATCCGAGTCGGAGAGTGAGAAAGCAATACTTTGTCTCATGGCACAAAGTGAGGATGCGAAGAAGAACACCCCATGGTACTTGGATAGAGGGTGCTCAAGACACATGACCGGAGATACACCTAAATTCATTGAATTAAAGTGGCATGATGGTGAAAATGTTACATTTGGTGACAACAACAAAGGAAAAGTTATTGGCCTTGGAACTATCGGTAGCAATTTACTTTCCATTTCTAATATTTATTTTGTTGATAGTTTGAAACGTAATTTGCTTAGTATTAGTCAAGTGTGTGACAAAGGATTTCATGAAATTTTTGAATCATCCAAATGCATCGTTAGGAATGAGAAGCATGAAACTTTATTTATTGCATATAGAGATAAAAAAAATTTATGCTATTAACTTTGATGAGATGCATATGCAAAATATTTCATGTTTGAGTGCACAAAGTGAATGTGATGTATGGTTATGGCACCGTAGAGGTATATGTACAATAATCACCGGGTTTTTAAGATTATTATCATCCAAGTCATGTCTATCATCTTCAAAAAACCTTATATGGACTAAGACAAGCTCCTACAGCTTGATATGACCGACTTAGTGCATTTCTACTTGATAAATGGTTCAAAAAAGGAACACAAGACCCTACTTTGTTCATTTTGATCAAAAAGTGTGACATGTTACTTGTTCAAATTTATGTTGATGATATTATCTTTGGGTCATCCAACACATGCTTATGTGATGAATTCTCATCATTAATGACAAATGAATTTGAAATGAGCATTATGGGTGAACTAACATACTTTTTAGGCTTGCAAATAAAGCAATCAAAACATGGCATTTTTATAAATCAAGCAAAGTATATGAGGAACATGCTAAAGAAGTTCAAATTCAAAATTTTGAAAGCATGTGACACTCCTAGTAGTTCCACCATCAAAATGGACAAAGACCAACTAGGAAAATCCATAAATCCTAAACTTTATCGTAGAATGATAGGTAGCCTCCTATATTTGACCGCTAGTAAGCCTGACATTATGCTTAGTGTGTGCTTATGTGCTGGATTTCAATCTGATCCTAAGGAGTCACACTTGAAATGTGTAAAGTATATATTTCGGTATCAAAGTGGGACACAAGATTTAGGATTGTGGTTCAATAAAACCAAGAGTTTTGAACTCTAATGTTTTGTTGATTCTAATTATGTGGGAAGTCTAGTTGATAGGAAAAGCACTTTCAAATTTTGTTATTTGCTAGGAAATTCACTTATATCTTGGTTTAGCAAAAAGCATAATTTCGTTGCTTTGTCTGCGGTGGAAGCCGAGTATGTGGCTGCCGGGAGTTGTTGTGCTCAAGTTCTGTACATGAAACAACAACTTGAGGATTAGCAAATCCTAGTTGGTTGTGATGAAATTTATTGTGATAGCACAAGTGCAATTAACATATCGAAAAATGTGGTGTTACAATCTTGCACAAAACACATTGAGATTAGGCACCATTTCCTTCGTGATCACCTCCAAAAGGGTGATGTTAAACTCATACGTATTCCCATAGAGGATCAACTAGCTGATATTTTCACTAAGCCATTGCCTAGTGATCAATTTTTTAAGATTCAGCATGACTTAGGCATGTCTCGTCAATTGGACCTTCTACACATATTTTAGTTATTCTGAACCTTTTTATATAGTGTTAGTGAAGTACCCATGAAGTTTGAGGTGAATTGGAGTTGTATGTCAAAAATTCAAAATTTTTACTTCGAAAATTCCAAAGAGCAATTAGCGGGCTAATTGCGGATAAAGCGCGCTAATTTTGTTCTGGCCCAAACTAATTAATTGACCTATTAGCGCAGTAACTCTGTTATTAGCACGCTAATATCACTCGACCAGACAGTTATAAATATATTTGTTTGCCCTAACTCTCTTCGCCTCACACGACTCTCCTCTCCTCTCTAGTTCCTGTCGTCTCCACCTTGCCCCTCTCCACCCTCAGGTAACATGCCACTTTCCTCATCATTTTCTTCACGTTTTGGTCTCTAATCCCTAGGATTTCATTGCCTCTTATATCGACTCGTCGAACCTCTGGCCGTTCCTCTTCCCGTCAAACTACCCCTACAACCTCTCGACCTACCCCTGCATCGGTTTCTTGTCATCCCACTGTACGTCGTGTTGTCCAGTATTCCTTATCCAGTAGTGAGTCCGAGTCCACTTATTCCTCTAACCACAGTTCGTCACCGCCAGTCACAGTTCCGGCAAATGTCCCCCGAAATGAGGGTCGAGCCAAGTCCGTTTACGAGTCTAAGTCTATCCTAGAGTCAGTGGCTCCACGGCTTACGGATGCCAAAATTCTTAGGTTCGCCATTGTTGATTTTGCCTTCTTTGATAAAGCTCATATCCCGATTCAGGAGGTCTTCAACAGGGCAGGATGGACTACCTTTTGTGAATATAATGTTGATTATAACCCCCCCTTGGTTAGGGTTTTCTATTCCAATCTTGTCACAACGAACAATTTTGTACTTAAATCGTCTATTGGTAGCCAGTCTATCGAAATTACCCCTAAAAGTCTTGCTCAACGATTTGACCCTTGCACCCTCCTACCACTACGGTTGTGTGCAAATTTCTGAGTTGGCCAGTTGATTGGCTTGAATTGTTGAATTCATTCTTGCAATCGGAAAAGGAGCTAACCGAGTACCCGTCTGGAGTAACTGACACTGATTTCAAACTTATACCTCACCTTCTTCATAAGGTTCTTCACAAGGTTATTCTTCCACGTGGTGGTAGTAATGTGATGGCCCCGTTACTAATCTAGGGCACCGCCCGGCCTAATCCCGTAATCAAGCCCTAATCACGACACTTAGGACCCAATTACGTATTAGTCAGCCTTTACTACCTATGTTCTCAATTTTAAACAATTAGTTTAGTTTAGTTTAGTTAGCGGAAGTCTTAAATATTTTAGCGAAATTTTTTTTTTTTAAATCCTAGGTGTGGAATCCAGGATATAACGATCACCATATATATGCAAGTAAATGGCGAACATATATAAACAAAGTGAAAGCCAAAAGTCGGGTAATCTAATACTCCTCCCAATAACATCCCAAAAAGATAAAGACGTAAGTAAATATAATACAAAAAGTACCCTACATGTACGGGCAGCTACGCACTCAGAGCTGAGAGGTAGTCGTCGATCTTCTCCTTGCCCGGCCTGGTGCCGCTCGACGAATCTACACCCACCGTCACAAACTAGACAGTGAGTATGATGATATTTAAGTGATAACTGGGAAAATCTAATACTACATTTTCAATTTAAACAAAAGGTATTTAAAAGCATATGTAGTTGAAGAAATGCTGAATAATAATGCAAGTAAATACCAACATTAACTGATACACAAAAACTGACACAGGCTAAGTCGAGATGATCTACGTCCGGTCGGCGATGAGAACTATCACCTAGCCTTTTCCACTACTGTATGGAGCTGCGCTCAACATATAATAATAATCTCTTTTTTTTAATAACCTCATGTGGCGGAGCTATGCTCTGCGTATATAAATCATTATACTTGCCGACAACCCCGTGGCCCATACCACGTGTGCCACCCAAGTGTAGTGGCGAGTGCCGGAGACCCCGAAAGACCAAAATCCCCGTAAATCCGCGCATCTCATGTGCAATGGACACTAGATAATCCCTACTTTATATTTTCAAGAATTCATATCCTACAATTGCTATGATTCCAACATCAGTTAGGCTACAAAGCCCCAAGGGAATAGAATACAAGTCCAACATAACAGATAACCCTATAGCATGCATCTTCTAAATATTCATTAACCATATTCCAAGACAAACATTGAGCATATAAGGAAGCATGGAGTCAATGATATATCAAACAAGGCAGCATGCTATATCGATATTCAAAATGAATAGAAACAAGGAAAACATGATGTGGGAAAAAAATTAGCTAGTCTACAAATAGACTGAAAATTAATAAATGACTGGAATGAAATAAAGTAAAGAGTTCCCACAGTTTCACTTACAAGTCAACGCAGTAGTCCTAGCTATCCGGCCTCCCAACACTCCGACTCGTACACCCGAACTCCTAAGAATTTCCTTTAGTTCATGAGGTTCATTTTTGTATCATTTTAATTGGTTTAAAGCCATAATAAGTGGATTCATGATATTTAACCAAAATTTAGGATTTTATGTCAATCTTTAATTGTGGCACATTTTTCGAGTTATATCAGGGTACCAAAAATATTCGAAAAGTCCCAAAACCACTTTTCTACCTTTTTCTCAATTTCTTATATTTTCTATAATTTTTTTCCAATTTTTCAGGAATTTTTCAACTATTTTTCTTATTTTCTAGAAATTAAATTAATGTATAAAAATATATTATTTTTTTATTACTTTAATTTCTTTTATTATTATTATTAATTAATTGATAATAATATATTTTTATTTTATTTTATTATATATATATATTTAATCAATAATATATATTTTTTTTTTTACTTTTTTTTATTTTTTTATTTTTTATTTTTTTATTTTTTTATTTTTTTATTTTTTTATTTTTTTATTTTTTTTATTTTTTTATTTTTTTTTTGTTGGTCGGGTCGGGTCGACCCGACCCGGTCCCTGACCTATAGTCGGGTTTCGACCCGACCCAGTTCCTGGGCCTAGCCAGGCTCGCCTCATGGGCCTAGCCCGACCCAGGCCCCCTGGCCCGACCCAGGAAGAAGTGCACACGGGCCCAGCCCGTGTGCATCTTCTTCCTCACACGAACCAGAGACGTCTCTGGTTCGCGTAAGCAGAACCATTTTTTTTTTCTTTTCTTGCTTCCTTTTCTCCTTCTCCTCTCTCAACTCCTCTTCAACCTCAAGAACAACTAAAACCACCTCTAAAATATCAATTTAATTGAAAATTCGAAAATCACAAATAATACCAAAAAATCCAAAAATACCAACTTCTCACCAACAATTTCCAACAAATCCAACTAAAACTAGTTTGTTTGAGTAATTCATACCATTTAGACTCCAAATCAACCAAATCCATAGTGCATGTCCATAAATCCGAAATTTGTATTTGAAGTCCAATAATAATAAAAAAAATCCATAAGAAATTGGGTAAAAAGAAATGGTGGGTGAGATTACCTTAGTTTGGATCTATGATTTCTCTCCACTCATAGCTCAAATTTCTCTCCAAACTTCCCCAAAATCTGCTCTCTCTTCCATTATATGTGGTTTGCATGTTTCGGTTTGCGGGGGATTTGGTTCGAGATGAGTTGGGAGATGTGTATCATTTTGGGGCAGGTCTGAGAGCAGACATTGGCTATCACATAGTCAGCACGGGCGCTAGGACACTCACTGAGATATACGAGCATGCTCTTTCCCACGAGACCTACTACCTTGGTGTAATAGCTGATATGGCAGGCTTAGGGCAGAGATTGACATTAGAGCAGGCCGCAGATTTCGAGAGGAGGCGACGGAGTGGCAAGGCACCCAGGATATGGGATAGAGGCTTCCATAGATCGGGGGTGACTTCACGTTTCACATCGTTGGTACCTCAGGTGTCTTATGTCGCGTCAGCACAGAGCTCAGGGAGAGGACGTTCCTTACCACCACCATCGATTAGACCAGCATTACCAGCGCCAGAGAGACCTACTCTTCCGGCACCATCAGCACCACGACAGCATCGCAGCAGGGTGGTAGAGGCCGAGGCAGGGGTAGAGGCCAAGAGGGACCCCGTCAGGGACAGAGACAGACTCCAGTTCAGGGATAGCCATAGTCCGGTTAGCGCAGACTGGTTTCATGTTACAGGTGCGGACAGGTGGGACATTTGGTGAGGTAGTGTCCACAGACAGCAGCAGTGTATCCACCATAGAGTCGAGAGGCAGCTCACATGGTGGCACAGACGGATACTAACGCCACGCGGAGTCTCATCGAGGGTACGATTTCTATCGCTGGTAGAGAGTCTTATGTTTTATTTAATTCGGGTTCCACTATTTCTTTCATTTCTGGACGCATGATAGGCATACTAGGACTGATACCGATTAGGCTTGGAGTACATTTGATGTTGAGTACCGCAGACGGGGATAGGGTTTACCCTAATAGTCTAGTTGAGAGAGTTCCAGTAGGGATTAGTGGGATAGAGTTACCCGCCGACTTTAGAGTCCTTGAGATGTTAGAGTTCGACGCTCTCTTCGGGATGGACTGGTTATCAGCATACCATGCTCACATAGATTGTTTTAGTAAGTCTGTCGTATTTGAGATTCCAAGACGTCTGATGTTCGTACACCAAGGTAGTACATCGAGAGTCGATACCACGAGAGGTAGATTGGCGACTAGTGAGGAGATGGAGACTCTAGTAGCCTTGTATACTATAGCAGAGAGTCAGGGACCCCGACTTGAGGACATACCGATCGTTAGAGAGTTTTCTGACATCTTTCCCGAGGAGTTGCCAGGACTACCGCCGCCGCGAGAGGTAAACTTCATAATCGAGTTAGTACCAGGCACCAAACCGATCGCGATACCACCTTACCGCATGGCCCCAAAGGAGCTAAAGGAGTTGAGGGCTCAGCTTAAGGACATGGGGGAGAAGGGATTCATCACACCTTCTTTGTCGCCGTGGGGAGTGCCAGTACTTTTTGTGAAAAAGAAGGATGGTAGTCTACGACTGTGCATCGACTACAGGCAACTGAATAAGGTTACAATCAAGAACAAATACCCGCTAACGAGGATTGATGATTTGTTTGAGCAACTGAGATGAGCACAGTTCTTCTCTAAGATAGACCTGAGATTAAGGTATCGTCAGCTTAAGATCAGGGACGAGGACCGGTCTAAGACAGCGTTCCGCACCAGATATGGACACTACCAGTTTACGGTTATGCCGTTCGGGCTAACCAACGCCCCCACCGTATTTATGAACCTTATGCACCGAGTATTCAGGCCATTTCTTGACCAGTTCGTAATAGTCTTCATCGACGACATTCTGATCTATTCGAGGACACGGGAGGATCACGAGCAACACCTCAGGGAGACGTTGCAGATGTTAAGGAAGCACCGTTTATATGCCAAGTTCAGCAAGTGTGAGTTTTGGCTTTCAGAAGTCAAGTTTTCGGGTCACGTTGTTGGAGCAACGGGGATTGCCGTAGATCCGGCTAAGATTCAGACGATTATGGACTGGCCAGCACCGACGTCAGTGACAGAGATCAGGAGTTTTCTGGGGTTAGCAGGCTACTACCGCAGGTTCATGAAGGATTTTTCTAAGATCGCTTCGCCGATGACTAGACAGACACAGAAGGATGTCGTGTATGATTGGACTGAGGAATACGAGAACGCATTTGAGCAGTTGAAGAGGTTGTTGACGACCGCACCAGTATTGACACTGCCTAAGGTTGGACAGGGATTCCTAGTATATACTGATGCTTCACACACGGGACTTGGATGCGTGTTGATGCAGGGTAGCGGAGTTGTGGCTTATGCTTCGAGACAGCTAAAGATACATGAGAAGAACTACCCGACGCATGACCTTGAGTTAGCAGCAGTTGTATTTGCGCTAAAGGTATGGAGACACCACTTGTATGGAGAGAGATTCACACTCTTCACTGATCACAAGAGTCTGAAGTATCTCTTCACACAGAAGGAACTGAATATGAGATAGCGCAGGTGGTTAGAATTCTTGAAGGACTATGACTTTTCCTTGGAATATCACCCAGGAAAAGCAAACGTAGTCGCCGATGCAATGAGTAGGAGACCGACCAGAGACACCGAGGTTGTCAAATGTCATATGACACACGAGTACGGGTTACTTGAGGCAGCGATGACAGTAGGTCAATCAGACATTCCTATCGATACCCGGATTGAGATCTGTGCACAGATGAGAGTACATAGCGTGTCTACACAGAGTGTGTCAGAGGGTCAGAGGACTGACAGGTTGTACCAGCAATTCAGCGAGTTAGCGCGGAGTTTAGATTGTGTTGATTGGACAGAGACATCTGATCAGTGTTTGAGATTCAGGGGCAGATTGTGGATACTCGAGATGCCGGAGCTGAGAGAGAAAATTCTTCAGGATTCACACCATTCCCGATTTACTGTTCATCCAGGCAGGACTAAGATGTATCACGACATGAAGAGACATTTCTGGTGGCCTGGGATGAAAGCGAATGTGTCAGAGTTTATTAGGAATTGTGAGATTTGTTAACAAGTGAAGGTAGAGCATCGTAGACCTGGAGGACTGTTACAACCATTGCCCGTTCCGAGATGGAAATGGGAAGACATCGCCATGGACTTCATCAGAGGGTTGCCGAGGACAGCCAAAAAACATGATTCCATTTGGGTGATAGTTGACAAACTTACAAAGTCTCCTCATTTTCTGCCAGTTGCAGCGCACTACACATTTGATCAGCTGAGTATACTTTTCCAGTGGGAGATCATTAGGCTACATGGGGTACTGTTGACCATCACATCAGACAGAGATGCTACTTATACTTCCAGGATGTGGCAGAGTAAGCAAGAGTAGTACGGTACACGCCTACAGTTCATCACAACTTTCTATCCTCAGACTGACGAACAGACAAAGAGATTGAATCAGGTTCTAGAGGACATGTTACGGGCCTGTGTGTTAGAGTTCGGTGGATCTTGGGAGGAGTACCTACCATAGTGTGAGTTTGCGTACAACAACAGTTATCAGGCTAGCATTGAGATGGCACCATTTGAGGCTTTATATGGCAGACCGTGTCGCTCGCCCTCGTGTTGGGCTGAGCCAGAGGACAGAGTGGCAGTAGGGCCTGAGATTGTTGTTGATCACACCGAAAAGGTACGACAAATTCGAAAGAAACTCAAAGCAGCCCAAGAGAGACAGAAGAAGTATGCAGACAAGTATCACAGTGACCTCATTTATTCCGAGAGAGCCTACGTCTATCTTAAGGTCTCCCCTCGGAAGGGTTTGCAGAGATTTAGTGTGAAGGGCAAGCTTGCACCGCGTTTCATCGGGCCATTTAGAGTTAGGAAAAGGGTTGGAAAGGTTGCATACGAGTTAGAGCTTCCTCCGCATATGTCAGGTGTTCATCCGATCTTTCATATTTCGATGCTTTGACTGGCTGAGTCGAAGGTAGGCGCACAACCGATAGTTGACTTGAGTCAGATTGACCTGAGCGATGATTTCTCATATGAGGAGCAGCCTATCCAGATCCTAGACTGAAAGGTACAACAGTTAAGGAACAAGTCTATCCCGAAGGTGCTCGTCAAGTGGCAGTTCCACAGCGACTCGAAACTCACTTGGGAGCGGGAGGACTATATGCGAGATCGTTTTCCATACCTTTTCGAGTCAAGTATAATTCTAACCTGAATTTAATTTCGAGGACGAAATTTCAATTTTGTTGGGAATATTTGTCACGGCCTAATTTCCTAATCTTGATTTACTTGCTTAATCAGGATCACCGACCCATGACGTGGGGCTCGCATGAGATGCGCACACTGACCGAGGCACGTGGCCGAGGTAAATGTTATAATTGTACTGGTGTATGCCTAGTGTTGTGTATGTGTGTAGACTAATTAAGTCAGTTTGTTTGCAAACCATAGACGACGAGTTGACGCGAGCGGGGACACTCATTGGAGTGCATGCAAGTATGAGTACCCAGTGGAATTACCCGAGGTAGCGAGACTAGGCTAAGAAATAGTAATTAATTTCAAATGTACTTTAGCATAAATTAAATTATATCATTAGGTTGAAAATAATAATAATAATAATAATACAACGTTCGATGCACGGGAAAAGTGCCTCGAGTTGCATGCGAGTCGGGTAGCCGAGGTACGGGGCATTGGCTGCCAAGTAGTTGAGGGTCGGTGAGACCACATAGATAAATTTTATAAATTTGTGTGACCAATTAATTATGGTCGATATGGGATTAATGTACATTAATTGAGTTGGCCTATAGTTATTTATTTAAGAAATCATATTTTAATATCCTATAGTTTATTATGAATTAAACTAGCCTTAGGACAGACCTCGAGATCCGTGCTGCAACACACTCCCATGATGAGAGTCACAAATTTGTGTCACCAAGAAAACTGGACTGCCTAGTTAGTACACCTCAAATTTACCTCGAGATGCGTGGCGCACACTAGATCAATACAAACCATATATATAAGAAGAGATTAGTGGATTTCTTATTTGTTTCTCCAACCAAAAAAAAAAAACATGCAAACCACATAGAACGGAAGAGAGAGCAGATTTTGGGAAAGTTTGGAGAGAAATTTGAGCTACGAGTGGAGAGAAATCAGATATCCAAATTAAGGTATTCTCACCCACCATTTTTTTTTACCCAATTTCTTATGGATTTTTTTCAACTATTTTCCTTATTTTCCAGAAATTAAATTAATGTATACAAATATTTTATTTTTTTAATTTTTTATTAATTTAATTTCTTTTATTATTATTATTAATTAATTGATTATAATATATTTTTATTTTATTTAATTATATATATTTAATCAATAATATATATATATATTTATTTTTTTTTACTTTATTTTTTTTTATTTTTTTTTTTTTTTGTTGGTCGGGTCGGGTCGACCCGACCTCGGCTCTCGGGCTCGGCCAAAGCTCGCCTCATGGGCCGAGCCCGGCCCAGGAAGAAGTGCACACGGGCCCAGCCCGTGTGCATCTTCTTCCTCACGAGAACCAGAGACGTCTCTGGTTCACGTGAGGAGAGCCATTTTTTTTTCTTTTCTTGCTTCCTTTTCTCCTTCTCCTCTCTCAACTCCTCTTCAACTTCAAGAACAACTAAAACCACCTCTAAATATCAATTTAATCGAAAATTCGAAAATCACAAATAATACAAAAAAATCCGAAAATACTAACTTTTCACCAACAATTTCCAACAAATCCGACTAAAACTAGTTTGTTTGAGTAATTCATACCATTTAGACTCCAAATCAACCAAATCCACAGTGCATGTCCATAAATCCGAAATTTGTGTTTGAAATCCAATAATAATATAAAAAATCCATAAGAAATTGGGTAAAAAGAAATGGTGGGTGAGATTACCTTAGTTTGTATCTCTGATTTCTCTCCACTCGTAGCTCAAATTTCTCTCCAAACTTCCTCAAAATCTGCTATCTCTTCCGTTCTATGTGGTTTGCATTTTTTTTTTTTGGTTGGAGAAACAAATAAGAAATCCACTAATCTCTTCTTATATATATGGTTTGTATTGATCTAGTGTGCGCCACGCATCTCGAGGTAAATCTGAGGTGTACTAACTAGGCAGTCCAGTTCTCTTGGTGACACAAATTTGTGACTCTCATCATGGGAGTGTGTGGCAGCACGGATCTCGAGGTCTATCCTAAGGCTAGTTTAATTCATAACAAATTATAGGATATTAAAATGTGATTTCTTAAATAAATAACTATAGGCCAACTCAATTAATGTACATTAGTCCCATGTGGACCATAATTAATTGGTCACACAAATTTATAAAATTTATCTAAGTGGTCTCACCGACCCTCAACTACTCGGTAGCCAATGCCCCGTACTTCGGCTACCCGACTCGCACGCAACTCGAGGCACTTTTCCCGTGCATCGAACGTTGTATTTTTTTTTCAACCTAATGATATGATTTAATTTATGCTAAAGTACATTTGAAATTAATTACTATTTCTTAGCCTAGTCTCGCTACCCCGGGTAATTCCACTAGGTACTCGTACTTGCACGCACTCCAATGCGTGTCCCCGCTCGTGTCAACTCGTCGTCTATAGTTTGCAAACAAACTGACTTAATTAGTCTACACATATACACAACACTAGGCATACACCAGTACAATTATAACATTTACCTCGGCCACGTGCCTCGGTCAGTGTGCGCATCTCATGCGGCTCCACGTCACGGGTCAGTGATCCTGATTAAGCAAGTAAATCAAGATTAGGAAATTAGGCTGTGACAAGTAAGAACTGTGTCACTCTACTCGACATGTTTGTCCTTGGGCATCTAATTCGTAAGATACCTCTTAGTTTGCCCCATCTTATTATCGACTATATGACTAGCACGTGTAGCTCAGGTCATCATCTTCCCTATGCTCATATCATCACATCCTACCTGGGGTCCGCCCAGGTGGATCTCACTTTAGGTGGTCGTCCACTCTCTGTCTATGACACCATTGACATGACCACTTTAAAGTCCATGAAGTATCATTACACTCGTTAAGAACAGAGATAGATACAGGAAGATAAAATCTTAAATGGTCAGGACTACGGCGGTTATGAGTCTCCACTATATACAGATTCTCCAGTTGTTTCTATTAATGTGCGAGACTATTTGGACTACAGCTTCCTTTTTCTCAAGGCGATGATGGTGATGATGAGGCTCATCAGGAGTTTATGGCTCCACCACAGCAGTTACAGCATCCGTCGATGTAGTCTCCACCTCCTTCGACATGAGTCTTCAGCGTCAGGGTAATCAACTACGTCGCATTGAGGGTCAGTTGCTACCAACTAGGCCAGCGCGTGATGATCGTGCCTCCAGCTCGGCACGTCAGCCATCGTCTTCGAGGAGGAGTGTTTAAGGATATTCTTGCTAGGGGAGCATTAGGCTCATATATGTTTAGTTTTAGATGTTTTCATGACAAATTCCTCTTTTGTAGACTCGTGTTTAATGCTATAACTATGTCTCCATTTCTCTATTCAGTTTATATCATGAAAAACAAATTTGTGTATCTTTGAGTTAATATTATGCTTCTGTCTATTATTCTGCATCGATTAAATGGGTAATATTCTTCATTGATATCTATGATTGGTTGTATATGAATGTGCGTGTTGTTGTTTATTGATATGCATGAAGTGAGGGGAGTTCATTTCCCCATTGTCGATTATATTCTTTGTTTCCTTCTCTATTATGCTTGATATATGGGGGAGCTTGGCCCCACTTTTTGATGGTATCAAACAGGGGAGAAAAATGTGTGGTTGAACTTGAACATTTGAATGAAAGTTATATGATGTGTACAACCATGAATGTGATGTGAACACACTTGGATTATGTTTTATGCTTGTCAAGTTCACTTTGTTATCATCAAAAAGGGGGAGATTGTTGAACTAAGTGGTTAATCACTTTACTTCGTCCAGGATTTTGATGAAAACAAACAAGGTGAAAAATATACTAATAAATATCAAGTGTACTTCAATTTTGTCAAAGGCTGCAAAACATCACATCACAAGTATTCGAGTATTCAAGCCATACAAGTTCAAGATTCGTCATACATAAGGGAACAAAGACGAAAGATCGAACTACGTGTTGTAACATTGACGTAAGGTATATAAGTTCATTTACGCAAGCCTGTTGCAATAGTTCATGCACATCGAGCTTTTCAAATAGATTTTCAAATGTCAAGTGATTACTTGAAGTTTTAAGTTAAACTTAACACTTGATTCGATCTTATAAGTTTAAACAATGTTAAACTATGTGTTTATGTTCACATCGCATTTTGAAAACCATTGTGGAAGTTTTCGAAAAAGAAAAACTTGTTTTTGAATGGTTTTTAAAAAGAAAACTGCATATTTGCAGAAAAGCCCCTCATATGACTTGAAACTAGAATTTTCTGTTTACGGGATTTGTGAAAATATCCAAACCATCCAAATATGCTATATGACCCATAACAAACATGTATAACATGTTATATGAGGTTTGGTAGGATCCCGAATGCGATAAAGGGTCGCTAACTCTATGGCCAAAAATATTTATTTTGAGACCCCTGACTATTAGCGTGCGCTAAATGCAGAAATCAGCACGCTAGATCAAAAAATTAGCGTGCTAATTCCTTTCTTGAGAACTTTTTTATAAAGTTGAAAATCACACTTTAATTTGAATCTTTGATGAAATCTGAGCCTTTGGATCCCTAGAACAGTCATAAACACTTATAAACGAATGTAGAACATAATAAAACACCAAGAACACACATTAGACTTCTCTTGCTAAAAGCACATACACAAAGTGCTCAAAATCATGATTTTGCAAGAAAAGTAAAGATCTAATACATGCACTCACTTAGGGATTGTTGGAGGTGAACCTATGCACATCATGTAAGGTCAAAGGATGTGTTCTAAGGCTTACAACTCTTGCTCAAAACTAATTTTCAGATCTCACAGTTGGGATTGTAAGATTTCTTGATTTCCTACTCTTTTTGAGCTTAATCTATACTTTTTATTTAGAGTATTGTTTGGAAATCATTTGCAGTGTTCTTGAACATAGTTGTCTTTGGATTTTGGGCTTAATCTTGATGTCAAAAATCCAAAGACTAATTTGCACTTGTTGGGATTAAACTTGATTTTTAAAATGCATGAAATTAGAGAAATCATATTGAGCTTAATCTATATGTATTGTTTTTGGTTTCATTGAAGTGTGTGTAAAACACAACTAGAAGGGTTTGGCACTTAAACTTAGTTTTCTATAAACACAAAATATTGAGTGCATTTGTTTGAACTTAATAGTGATTTTTTATAGTACACCATATTGACTTGAAACCCACTTGTGCCTTGATTTTTTGGTTTCAAACTTGTGTTGTTTTAACAACATATTTACAAGGGACTTGTTCTTAATCTAAACTTGTTTGTGATCCGAGGTTTTGATTGCACAACTTGAGCTTAAAATTGCATTATTTATTTGTGCGTCAATTAGCCATTTATTGGAACCAAGTTGAGCTTAAGCTATACTCTTTTTAATTGGTTTCAATATTGAGAGTTAACCTATAATCTTTTTAATTGGTTTCAATTTAAGAGTTAACATATGAAAACCCCATGAAAGAAACCAAAAAAATCACGAGATTTCTAATTGAATTGAGGAAAACACCCTGAATTGAGATCTTACCAGATTCCGGGTTGAATCCCTTATTTCCACCATAACAACTTGTCTCAAACTGACTGTCTCGCGATGATCTACTGTTTGTAGAGAGAAATTGGATGAAAATCGAACGTATAGAGCTCCACGTACGAGAAATCAAGTCGAGGGCTTTAGAAACATCGAAGCATATTTGCTTATGTTGAAAACAACGAATCGATCAAATTTATATATATATATATATGTATAAACCCTCAGCTGCTTGTCAGCATCTTAATTTCTTTTCATTTATTAATTTTCATAAATCTCTATTTTGACGTGTTTTGACTTCCGACGCCTGTTTTGAATTTGGTTTTTCACCAAATTGAGCCAAACTCTCAGCAAAACAGTCCATCTTCATAAAACGCTCATAGCACTAGTCTTTGTCACACCAAAACCTCATATGTCTTAACTTTGTCCATGACATATCAAACTCTTATGGACCAATTCTCTTACCATACCTGTCGTACCAAGTTTAATTATTATATTTTACTGTATTTTGTTAATGTTTTTATTCAATTTGTCCCCCGAAAAACTAAATACCTAACCACAGTTTTCCCCTACTTCCAAAAATCGCATTTTCTCGAGCCAAACCCATTTCTCCACGTCAATGCTCTCACTCAAACGCCCTCACACATTTGGAACATTGGAATCTAATTTTTGGGTAAATAAATAATAATACAAAACACCAACCAAAAATAACATACATCAGTTTGAACTACCGAGAATTGTTCACATTTATCACGGCAAGAGGTCTACTTACGAACTAAAATGGCATGTTGCATGAGTTAGACTTTTGGGTCGTTACACTTGTCGTCAATGAGCTCGGAGAGTCAAGGTTGGGACGTCGTGTGGATGAGGTAAGTATGTTGTTGTACTTACGTTGTTGTTGTTCAAGTGAAGGGTTTCGGTTGGAATTGGTTTAGTGATCGGTTGTTGTTAGGATCGTGCATGGATGTTGTAAGTCCTCATTAGAGGCCCTTTCTGAGGTTGCAGGGTGTTTGGACTTTGTTTAGGTCAGATTTGGTTAAGTCGATGGTGATTGGACTTGTACTGGTTCAGTTGACCAGTGCGTTGAGCACTGACCCTAGCACACTGACCGATGTAGATAGGATGGGGGAGAGCAACTTGGCAGCGCTCTGGGCACTAGTCCTAGCACACTAACTGGTGAAAAAAATCAATAATGGACTAATTTAACTTGGGTTATTTGTGTAAGCTTTGGACCTGGTTTAGGGGTTTAGACTATTATACATTGGACTCGAATTAATACCAATGGGTATGACATAGGTGTTTGGGCATTCGTAAACGTGATCCCCGAAAAGTTAGGGAAACTCGGAGTAAAACCTAGGAAAACTCAGAACAAGTAAGTGAGCCTCGTATCTTTTATCAATTATGCATTGTAAAGTAGTATTATTAGAGCACCACGTAGTGTTCTGGACAAGGAATGGGGAAAATGTTTTAAATTGAAAAAGGAATTCGGAAAGAGGTTTGGCGGGATGAATCGACTTTGGGGTTTGGAACTGTGTTCGGCAGCCACCCATCACCGCACCCCTAGTGACCTAGGAGTATCCCGATCAATATTTTCCCGTCGAGTTGGTGACACATCAATCATATACCAATCAGATGGTCAATGATTGGTTTGGTGATGATGTGGAAGTGCGTATCAATTTTATTTGAGTTGGCAGCACATAGATTGGAACTAGTCAGATGATTAATGGTTGGTTCTTGATAATGTGGGAGTGCGACTCTGTTCAAATATTGAAATTGAAAATACAAATCATGTGTACAGTTGCAATTGACCAATGAACTTGCATCTGTTATGTATTGTTTATATTAATTCAAATGCTCCCTAAGACATGCATTGGATTCATGTTGTTATACATTATCCTTTAATATTAATTGATAATTTATGGTTGGTATAGGAGTCACTTACTTAGCATGTAGGAGCTCACCTACCTTAACATATCCAGAAAATGGGCGTGTATTGGAACCCAGGAATGGAGAGAAGTAGGAGTATAAGGTCTTCTCCTTGATGTATTGAGTTTCCATATTATTATATATAGTATTGCATTATGATTTTGTAACATTCAAGGTGGGAATACGAGTTTATTACTAAGGTTTATATCGATTTCGTTTATCTTATATTTATTGAAAAAGTTTTAAATTTTCGTTGCATTTTATTTTAATTGGTTATTCAATATCAAGATATACAAGCTGTTGTCAGGAGTAGATACAAGGTTGCTTGCTCTAATTAGCTCTGATCTGATTTACCGAGGATTAATTAGGGTTTTAGGTTAAGTATTTCCCTAATGGGATTAGGGGATACTACATTATAACATATCCAAACCATCTAATAACAATAACTTATCCAAAAACTCCACAAAACCTACTGGTCTACTTATGAAAGCAACACGGAAGAAGAAGAAACTTACCAACTTACTATACTTCAATCCCCACAACTTAATTCATTGACCACACGACCCTCATGAGCTGCCATTTCCTCTTTCTCTCCTCTCACCGATCTCCGTTACTCTCCCTCTCTCGAGAGAGAATTATCAAACAGTGAGAGAGGCGGTGGAGTATTTTTTATTTATATTAAAACTCACCTTGAGATACGCATCGCATTATCTCGAGGTCCTCTAAAGTTTATCCAACTAAATTTTTATATTTCATTATACATATATATATGCATTATATATAACCTATTATATTTATACCTATTCATATGTCTACACTTGTTTTGTTCCAACCCTCGCGTCAACAAGTTCACTCGGGTGTACTCGCACTCTTACGACTCTATCGGGGTGTCTATACCTTTACGAATACTCATGTTATCCAGCTAGTCCGTTTACTATTTGATTCATAAATATAATACACACCATTCAAACATAATTACATCATAGCAACGCACAAATACCTTATTCGAGGTACGCCGAGCCTATTTTCGAGCTTAGTCCTATATAATTACTATTCGGGTTAATGCTAATCACTAAATTAAGTAACGAATCATTACATTTATAACCCATTGACATCTATTTGCTTATAGACTACATAAACCCAAAATATTTACTACTTAGACCCCATCTTTTACCCCCTTATATATAGAAAGGGGACTTTACTCCCCAATACCCCACCCACTCCCCCGTATATGTCACGGACCAAATTTCTAAATCCTAGATTTTAGCAATAATCAGGATCACCAACCCGCGACGTGAACCCACATTGGGACACATGCACTAACCAAGGCACGTGGCTAAGGTATATGCTATATTTGATATGGTGAATGCCTAATGTGTTGTATTTGTGTACCTTATACTCAAAATTATCAAGTTCGATAGTGTCGACGTTTCGACACACGCGGGGAAGCACCTCGAGTTACGTGCGAGCCGTGGGACTAGGTGGCTAGTAATATGATAAGTCTTAAGTTATGTAAATGTGATTTAATGATTAAACACATAGCCTATAGTATTTATTTTACAGAAAATCAAATATGTGGCCTATGGTTGAAAATTTAAAATCAATAAGACTTGGACTTACCTTAGGATACATGATAGCACACACTCCCATGAAAGTGAGTGTTCAAAAGTGTGTCACTTGGCTGAAAAATAGTAGGTTGTAGGAATGACTAGTAACCATGAGATTTCATGGAGATGGATTGTACACAATTGATGAAATACCAAAACTATATGAACCACACTTAGTGGTTCTTCTCCCTTGCATGCTCAAGCTAGAGAATAAAAAATCAGAATTGAGAACTTGTAGCTAGAAATTTTTGTTGAGAAGATTAGGGAAGCTTGGTCCTCATCAATCAAGATGAATGCATGTACCAAGAATCAAACCCACCATCTAGGTATGCAAACCACTTTCTTTTACTTCAAATTTAAGAGTTCTTCAGTATGTAATGAACAGGGGGTTTGAAATAAAACAATTTTAAAGCTTCTCATAGATGTATTTTGATCAAATGAATGTTCAATGGAAGCCCCAAGTTGGAATTTTTGAAATTAGGTGTTCTTCCTAAAAGTTGAAGTTTTTATATGTAACTGAAATTCCAATTTTTGACTTCTAAAATAATTTTATTTTTTAAAGCTAACACTGGATTTAGAATCTTATTTCAAGCTAATAATCCAACTACTAAAAAGTTTTAGAATTGGGTTTAAATCAAATAAGTTATGATTTTTCAAAGTTTTCAAGTGTTCTTCCCCAATTTCTTTACATGCATGCTTTAATCTTCAAAATTTGTTGTTTTTAATCAATTGAACGAAGTGTCCAGTGTATATTTGTTAGAGGAGGATGTGCTAGGGGAAGAAGGAGATTGATTCCCGATTTGGGAACCTAGAAAATCAAGTTCTGATTTTTTGGGTTTTTGCTCCTAGCATTCTAGAGAAACCAGCCAGCACGCTGAGGAATTTTCCCCAATGCGCTATGTAGTCTTGGCAGCATATTTCTAAAATTTTCTAACTTTCCTGCAACACATTAATACTTACTTAACCCACTTAACCAACCTTAAACACCCTTAAATCATGTCGAAGAATTTCCCCCAGCACGCTATGTAGTCTCAGCTTAGGGAAGTGTTTCGGGAGTCTGGTGAGCGAGTCGGAGTGTCAGGAGGCCAGATTGGCTAGGAATTTGCGTGGGTTCTTCTCTTCATTTCAATTCCATCCTTTTACTCTTTTACAGTCTATTTTGGACTGATTGTGCCTTTTTAAAATAGGGTATCATGAATTTTGTCTGATTCTATCCATTTAATAGATGTTTTATCATGATGTTATGCCTTGTTGTGACTCATTGATTTCATCCCTATAGATTGTTCCTTGTTGAAGTTATAAATTGATCCATTATTGAATAGCTTGCTATTAGTATAGATGAATTGCTAGAAATGTACCCTTGTTCTTCACGAGTCAGTGACACTAAGTAACCACTTGCGGTTGAAATGACGTAGTTCATGACTAACGGGGTAATACCATACTACACTAGTTTCACCCACTGATCACATGAGGATCTTGACGACCAGAAGGGTGATCTTGGATGCATTAGTGATATTGACTATTACTTGAGGTTGATGTGACGTAACTTATAACCAACAGGGTGGTACCTGAGTGCACTGCTAGTGTATGATTACTTTGTCTTGGTTCGATTTAATTTATTTAACGGTGGTATCATCTAGCATAGCCTTGATTTTAATACTTTTTCATTATTTTTATGCTATTGATGCCCTTCGATATATTTTGAAATGTGGTATTGAATCTCTAGATTTTACTTTCTACTTTACCTGTACTCATCGTCCTTTTTATGACGGTGGGTGCAGATCCATTATCTAGTATGCCATTTAAGGAGAAGATCGGCGACTACTTCTGAACCAGTGGCCTGACCCTGCTGTAAACATTGTAGGAACGAGGAGAATAGGTTAAAGAGGCTGACTAATACATAGTTAAATCCTATATGGATGGGATTAGGGCTCAATTGCGGGATTAGGCCGGGGCCGTGTTTAGGATTTTGGGTCAGCACATTATATGCCCTAATTTTTTGAACGAAAGAACATTGCTAAGCTTAATAGGAACACCATGACCCACAATTCCATCCCGACCTCCACGACCTCTAGCACGTTTCAGCCCCCACGACCCCAAAACATATGGCATGTTAAGGAATATAAACTGACGACCTTCGGCCTTACTTTTGTGAAACTACTCAAAACAGAATAGGTAAGTTCGATATGGAGTAGTTTTATCTTCATTCTAGTGAGTTTTCTTCTTTCTTTGCTTGTTGTTTCAGTTTTAGGATTTTTGTTTTCTTTAGGGCTTCATCTTTGCGGTTCTTTTTTAGTCATAAACTCGACAATGTCTGTAGAATTTGCACATGGAAATGAAATCCATAAAGAAGAGATCAATTTTGTGTTATTTTGTGCATGATTCATCAGTTATGAACCCCGTGTTATGAGGACACATATGACTGAAAGGGTAATTAAGTTGATGGGTTTCTTTTGCCCGTATACTTTGAAACATTTCAATTTGCTTCGACCGACTCCATTCGTACCTAATGGTTTGTTCCAGCCGCCTCATATAATTTTGAATTGAATTCTAGATTTTTCGACTTTGATCTTCATTTTAATTGTTCTTCTTTTGCTTCTTATAGGTTAATATGGATGCTCAAATTGGTACATCCGAAGCTGGTACATCCGAGGAGAGGGATGTGTTCCCCGACTTTAGTCCCTCATTTGAACTGAACGTGCCATTAAAATCTATAAGTCAGGCCCTCATTTGGGCTCAGAAAATAGCTGCAAAATGTGAATTTATTTTTATTATTCTACAATCTAATGTTGGCATAGGTTGGTAAGCTAGGATGATGATTGGTTGTGAGCGAACTGGGCACTACACTTGCAGGCAAAAGACAACTTCCATGAAGAAGCGCAAATGTAAGTTTAAGATTTTCATCAAGCACGAGGTTGACACCTTCGGGCACGTTAAAGTTGTGTACAGGGTGCACCACCATAGGGTCACAAACAGTTTGGAGGGCCATGCATTACCTGGGGGGTCCCTACACCAGAGCTCACTTCACCAAATAAAGACAATGTGTAGCTCACTACACCGGAGGAAGACAATGAGGAAGACATTTGGAAATCACTACGAAATTATAGGTTGTGGAGAAGAAGTTCAAGGAAGGCGGGCTGGACTTGAAGGCAAATGTTTTGCCAAAGTTGATGGACATCATTTATGACATTCCAGAGGAAATTGTGAGTCCAAAAGAGAAAGTAAAGACAAGTGCCAATAAGAATGTCAAACCTGCCATCCTAATTATCGCAAATAGACGCATGATTACTCGAGGATTTGTAAGAAATGGGTATATTAGTGAAATACCAGCACTTTGGAAGTCGTTCCGCTATCAGACAGTTGATATTGCCCCAGATGGTCATTGTTATAGCGGCCCCAAATCCATTAGCCGCTACGGCGTACACCGCGGACCCACAGCCCCGCCTAATCACCATCCAGCTGTGTTTCACGTGCACTCATATCTCAATAACTAACCAATTATCGCTAACTTTGCAACATTTTCATTAATAACTAAGTTAAGTTAGAATATAAAATCATTATCTTGTGTACCATCAAAATATTCAGCGGAAGACCTAAATCATCGAAGTAAATATAAAAAGTAAGTTTTATGAGCATTTTACCTGATGTGGAAACCATACCAAAATGTACTCGATATACAAATATCAAGTGTGATCCTCAAAATATCAAAATATAAATCTCTACGTCATATACAAGCCAAGGCTATCTCTCACATCCCCAAAACCCAGCATAAAACGATAAATATAAATAAACGTACGAGTAAGGAAAATCGTAGTCAATCAAAGGTAATCTTCAAGCTTGCCCTTCCCTCTGCTCATACTAGGATCTGCACTTAAGCCATCACAAAAAGGCAGATGACGAGTCCAGAGTGAGTAATCCCAAGGAAATACACCAAGTAAATATATAAGTAAAAGTGCTAGAATCAAAATACTATAAATAAACATGCGGAAGAAAAGAATACAAGCACTTGTGGAAGATCATCGCATGAATATAAATAGCATAGAAACAAAGTGCGTGCACAATCAAAGTCAGACTGGAGCCATACTTCGGGCTATTTGCCAAGCACGGCCCGTGAGGATACCTTGAACGAGTGACCTTAGATCCTCTAGGTGGTCGAAGTAGACCACGGCTCACCCACACATGTCTAGCACACCCCGGTAGCATATTCACTAGAACACATGTTATGGCTTAGTGGACCTATGCCCCCACAATAAATAAACACCAAGTGGAAGTAAATTCAACCAACCGTAAAGTAATAGGGAATAATGATTACTGAATAAAAAGAACCAAATTTAAATAATCGAGCAGTAAGTACTAAAGTGAATTTCAGTAGGGACATTACATACCTCAAACCGCACTCCAATATTAGCCCTAATCCAAATGCACATCTCAAATGCGTGTGCAACTACCCGTTAATCCGACCTAAAATCATCAATTCTTGATAAATCAAACAAATTCACAAATGTTGGAAACCCCGATCTACAACCCAAATCATCGATAAAATCATCGTTAAAGCGTCCTAAATAGATTATGTAAATCTCTAGGACAAACCCCAATTGGTGAATTTTTATTGAAAATTTTGTCTCAAAACTGCCCAGTCGCCGCCGTGCATGCCGTCGCATTCAACCCTGTACGACATCTCCACGACGTCCTGGGCGCCGTGACAATGCCATCACTTTGTCCCCTCCCACGGCGTCTCCCAAAACATCACTCACAATTTTTCACATTTCACCTTTGCCCAAGACACCACGAGTGGCGTCATGGACTTCTGAACCCCACGGCGCGCCTGGCAGTGTCTTCGGCAGTGGTGGTTTCATCGAGTTTTCGAAGCCCCTTGGCTTATCGTCGTGATCCGCGCTCGCTCCATCAACCCATAAAACAATCAATCAAGCTCACACAACTAAAACCCCTCGGCAACACACATCCGAAACACAAACTCAATGTTTTTCAACCAAAAACCTGACAAATCACTTAAAAATCATAACAATAACAACATCAACACCAAGTTCCACCATTTGTGACCTTACAACCACCATAAAATCATTGCAACACCCTGTCATGCCGGTGTGCACAAATCCAAACCCGAAACCACCATAAAAACACCCAAAAATTAACCTTAATCGAAGAGAAGGAGATGGGGTTCGAATATCTCACCTTAGTTTTTTATTTCCTTCAACTCTTGAGCTCCAAACGATCATAGAAAGCTCACAAAATCCTTACTCCACACTCAATTTTTGGATTTTCTCAAGAGGAGAGAGAAAAGTTGGTGTAAAAATGAGAATCCATGATATTTATATATAATTTTTCATCAAAACACCCACACCATCACAGGATCCATCTAATGGCTATTGAAGGGTCAACAGTCCACTTATGTTGACACACTTGACCTACACATATGTCCATTAACCTTATCTTTCTAGCCACAACCATTCGTCCACCGGGTATTCCGATACCCGACTATGAGCTGCAACCCGTTCCAATCACGCATAAAGACGGTCCCGACCGCCTCAACATCATTTTATATGAATTATTTAATATATTTTATCATTTACGATGTGTGTTAAGTCCCCCAGTCTATTGTACTAGTTATTCACCACCCGATACCCACGTCTACATGCTATATGCAGCTAATACCTATCACACTACCTCGCTCGTTAATAAATGATATAAACACATATATTGCGATGCAATTTTAATAAATTGGACATATACATCACAAATACATAGAAAAAGAACAAAAAATAGACTGTAGACCTAATCTGGGCGTGCTCCGCCCTTGCTGTGTGGCCCACGAATGTCCCCGATGGCATCCACATCTGCAATGACATTGTAAATAATGACAATTATTAATTGGGTCGTTACAATTGCAGTTATTAGGTGATAGCATATGCAGTTGGATATAATTCGAATAATGGTTGGATCAAGGTAAGGAAGGAATTGGTTCAAGAAAGTGACCAACACAATGCCATTTACAAAGCTTACTTTCATATTTAAGATGAGTACACCCGGGTCTGAAATGCACTTAACTACTTTGAGTGCACTGGTAACTTAGATGGTTGGCTTACCTTTTAGGATATGGGCCTCATTGTGGACAATCATTATAGGATGGGTGTTGTTATCTTGTGTATGACAGAGTCCAATGTATGGTTCCCCACAAGAGGTGTGACACTTTCCTTAGTCAATAGATGTTTCATTTGGTTGTGCTTTGCTGGAAAAAACATTTTGTGAGGGTGAGTTCTTTACATTACTCATTATATGTTATTTGTAAAAATTAATCTACATTGTTGAATCCTCATAAGGTAAATATTTTCTTTGTATCTAATCATGAGTAATGAAGTGCCTTTATCACAAACTGCATCACAATGGGAACCATACGCGGAGGATCAAAATAAGACATGGGAGGTCAGTTTGAACATTTTTCCGCAGAATCAAGAGTCTCCACCTGTGGAAATGGTGGAAGTTGATGATGATTAGTATGCGACATGCACCCAGATGAAATGCTAATGGATGTGGAACGGTTCTTTTTGTTCATACGCATAGATGTAAATAGGTGTTAATGGGTGTAATGTACAAACAAACTTGTTAGTTTGTTTGTTTTATATTATTTCTTATGTTATGGGTGATCAAGGATTTGTTTTGGGCACCATTGTTTGTAATTGACACGTTAGAGTCAGAGTTTTGTGGTTATATATGTTTGTTGGATTTTATGTTGAAATTTATAGTTTGATGATATTAAATGTATCTTACTCTCTATTTTATTGTGAATTAAATCTCGTTATATCTAATGGTAATATTTGTCATTTCTTATACTTAGCAGCTTAACATAACAGCCAGAAACATACCCCTATCAACTCTGAACTACCGTCAGGTATTGCAAAATGACAGATATTAACTGTCACTAGGCTAGGTATACCCAACAAATTTATTAATTTTACCCCTCGGTTAATTTATGAGCAAAATTGAAAACAACGTCAGTTAAATGAAATCGTTACTCTTTAATGTATGTGAATGTGGTCTTCCGAAGGTGGAGAAAAGTTGATGTCCATATGTTCCGCATAGCTTTAAGTACCCCACATATTTACTTGTATACCACAACCAATTTATTGGTCAGAAAATAAAAGGTATTTGTGGCCTGAACTAACTGACTTTGAGACAAAGGTTTTCAGTCAACGTTAGTCGCCACTATTGTATCATTGCGATTAGTTATGACCGCATTGCTTAATGTACCCTACAATTGTACTTAGATTATTTCATCATTGTATTACTTCGTAATGTGAAATATGTAGCGGTTGGAGTAAACCGTTAGGATGTACACCATTTCAGTATATGTCGACTGTAATGCTCATAGTACCCCAATAATGTACTACTTATACCGCATTAATTATAATTTGAGTTATTAGTGTGGTCGTATTGTACCGATGGGGGCCGATAGTTTTGGTTGTGTTATTCCATCATTGACCCAAGTATGTCGACACTTCCTCGCCGTCAGTTAGTAACAAGCGGCAACACTAAACAGCCACAATGTCAAAACATAAAATATTTGACTTGTATCCTTTTTGATACAACAAATTACCAAGTAAAAACTACTAAATAATAACATGCCCGACAAAATAGAACATAAACATCATTTTAAGATACAACAAGTTCTCAAGCACAAGCTATCGGCCACAACATACATCAAATGTTTCCAACAATTGTTCAAAATTTGTACATGAAATGACTATAGGTCACATTGTTCATGAAGGAAAAAACCTATAAATGATCATTCACTTTGCCATCCGCCTATAAGTGAGATGCGCGTCAGTAGAAGCAATACCTCCCTCGCTTTGATTTGGAGTGGCGATGCTTTGGCTACAATCTGCAGCTCCGAAAAGGTCAGCTATTACTTGATCCACCATTTCCAATACATTGTCCGCCGTAACACTCGACTTTGGCATGCTTCAGTATCGCAAAGGGACATCTAATGCACGACGATTACATTGTTGCATAGAAAAACAAAGGTCAACAGCAAAACATAGAATATCACACGAGAGTTATAATTAGAAACAAAACACAATAATGCTAAAATTCTCACCAAAGTAGGCTCATCCTCATGGACAACCACGTCAACAAATCTAAGATTACACGTGAAGGGATGACTAACCAAGTGAAACCAATCAAGATAATCATCAGTATTTTGGGATGGATGTCTTGCCTTCTTACCGCGACACTCAACATTGAGGACAATGTCTTCCCATTCCTCCCAAAATTGGGCATCAAATGTGTACCTCATGGAGTATGATGTCGCCAACCTACTCCTATCCGTGTCAATGGGTCAGAAAGGTTCTTTCGATTTACCTTGAACGTAATCCATTTGCCTCAAAACTCGGTCTGAATTGTGTGGTTCAACAATATCCAAATACTTTCATATACTTGTTGTAGAAGGTAATTTCACTGACAGGTGGTGAACCCCTCGAAGTATTATCCTAATTGACCTATGAAAAGAAAATGCCAAGTTGGTTACCGTTTAATGTAACACAAAAAAGAACAAAGTTTAGTACCTCACCTCGTAGGCTCTAAGCATCTCCAGAAGACCCTAAAATGAGGGAGAATGTTATCAGACTGCCTCAGCTCCTTTTTATGGTGCCACTTCATCACTCGGGGGTATACCTGGCTTGTAATCACTATGTGGAACAGTCTCAATGAATGGAATGCGGTCGTACATCCAACCCAATTGGAAACAACTTTGTTACGATTTAACAAATGAAAATAAAAATACGAATAATGGTGTAGAATTAATACCTCAAACAATGTCATGTAACCTACAATTTAGGTGGAATCAACGCGACAAGCAATGACAAGGTTACGGTACAGGTAAGCTAGTGCCGCAGCCCCCCACCCATATGAACCAATGGCCTCCATGTTGTCCAAAAGTTTAAGGAGATTAGGGGAAACGCTTGTAGCAAACTTGTCCGTAAAAATGGTGGTTCCAAGAATAAACAAAATATAAGCTTGAACAAAGCAATCGGGTCAAGGGAATATGTCATTTCCTCTCTCCCCATTTTCCCTTCTCAATCCTCTAAACGGGACAGAGAACTGACCTTCAACCACATCGAACTCATGTTTTGGCCAGGATTCATCTTCATCTCATCTCTAGATACCGTGCTGACACCCCTAACAGCCGACTAGTCAATGCTATCATCTCAGTGCGATCCTTGGTTTTCGTAACCACAGTCTTTCTAGTAATTAGGATCCACGAATAGTACCCGCACGTCGTCAAGAGTTATAGTCATCTCGCCAAATGGTAAGTGGAATGTGCTAGTCTCTGGCTGCCACCTCTCTACAATGGCAGGACAAGAAGTCGATTACATCGATCGTATGAGATGTACCCCAATTAGCGTAAACAAAAGTCGTCAATGAGCTTGTCGACCCTTTCCTTATCAGGGTGTCGCATGATAGTCTCCCAATGAGTGATTTGAATACCATGGTTGATGCACTTTAAATATCATCGACCCTACAAATAAAAAAGAGTGGATTTGCCTAAACATATCGACATTTTTCTTACAATTAACATTAACAAATGAATGGAGATCTCAATGTGTACCTGGTTATTCCAAATATCCACCATGACGTGGTTTTCGAATGACGGCAAAAGCGATAAATCCAATGGTCCCCCAAAAAATGTAGGCATTTCAACTGCATCGCCAATCGATCTATCAGTTATAGATGGACAAGTAGTCGAGTCTTCTGCAGTGTTTGAGTTGTGTGCATAATCTATTGAAAGGGTACGGCTCCTTTCAGTTTGCACTGAGGCCTCTACACTGACATTCTTATCTTAGACTATTCGCCTTTTCAGGGTTAGGTTTTTATTCATTTTCTTTTGGTGCGACCCAGTCATGCGTTGCCTTTCGGGCTTCGCTGGAGCCTCTAGCTGGGTCCCTGCGGCAGTGGTGGCATCCTTGGCATCCTTCCTTCTTCGATGTGACGAAGGATGATTTCGCGTATACATCTTTTGTTTGGTCATACCTAAACACATAACAAATTGTAAAGTATAATTAGTCCCACATCAACAAAATCAGAGACAACATCAATAAACGTGACAAATAATTCAGTTTCCTAATTGTGGGTTGAACAGATATGAGAAAAATACATATGGTATCGGCCAAAACTAACTGATAAGGCTTAAGAACTAACGATTGTTTAGTGCTGTCAAAAATTTTTGCTAATGGTCACTTTCAACAAACCTTAAACCTAATCCGTATACCCAACAACCAATTGATACAAAAACACTAAGGAAACAATTGCAAACTCAAGGGGAATAAAATCTATAAACAATTAGGGTAAATATCTTATCGAATACACCGGTGGCAGAAGAAGGGATAGGCGGTACTCCTTGAATTTTTTGACCACCGTCGCCTACAAATCTAATGAGATCTCACCCATAAAAAGATGTCAAATGTACTGGAGAGTTCGATTGAGGGTTCGGTAAGGCAGGAAAATCGAAAAGTGGATGGTAGTGACGATTTTTGTTAATGGGGTACATGGGTTCGAACGTTGGGAGGAGGGGAGTTAGAGTCCTTGAGGGTTGGGAGTAATTTTGAAATCATTTGTAAAAATGTGAGGTAGAAACAATAACAAAAATTCAAAAGTGAGGTGAAATGAAGTAATAGGGTAAACCGAGCAAAAAGTAGGGGTCCAAAATTTTCCAAAGCCTAAGCGGGATTGCAGGAGCGCCAAATTGGCAACTGAAGGGACGGTGCACCGCCACATATAAAAGCCATATAACCAAAGAAGTTAGCGTGCGAGTGCGACGAATCAACAATGGAAGGGGAGAAAGCGAGAAACAACAAAAGGAGCATCAAACGGAAAAAGGTAGTCGTCGTCTCTCCTTACTTTCCACTTCCCCCTTGTGCTTCAAATCCAAATGTTAGAATCAAAATCTTCCGCAAGAAGGAGAAGAAGAAGAAGAAGAAGAAAAAGAGTTATGACGACAAAGCCCCAACAACAGTTTCCTCTTCTTACTCCCCAAATGAGAAGAACCCTAAAACGAATAGTCTCTCAGACGATGAGGCTCTTGCTAAAAACGACAAGGGTACAAGGAAAGGAAAAAGAGAAGTTGTCGTATCTCCTTATTTCCCAATTCCCCCTTGTGCTTTAGATTCAAATGTTACAATCAAAATCTTCCGCAAGAACGAGAAGAAGAGCTCTGATAACAAAGCCCCAACAACAGTTTCCCCTTACTTTCAGTATTCGACGCCCCCAAAAGAAGACAACCCTAAAACCAATAGCTTCTCAGACGACGAGGCTCTTCCTAAAGTACACAAGGAAACAAGGAAAAGAAAAAGTGAGGATAAGCAGACTTCAGCCAAAGTCCGAGTGGTTTCGCCTTATTTTCATTCTCCAAAACTAGTAATAGAGAAAAAAGGGAATGATGGTGATTCTGTTTTGCTGGTCTTGGAAAATGAAAATGAAAATGAAACTGAACTTGGGTCTCAAGGACACCCAGAAATGGATTTGCTGGGAAGTGAGAAGCCACTGGAGAAGAAGAAAAAAATGAATTGTGGGCATGTTCTTACTGCTTCTCAAAAGTTTGATGAGGCTTATGAAAGAAGGAGAGCAGATAACACGTGGACGCCTCCCCAGTCGCCTGCAAAACTTATTCAAGAGGAACATTTCAGAGATCCTTGGAGAGTTTTGGTGATATGCATGCTCCTTAACAGGACTACCGGTAGGCAGGTATGAATATGTTCACTTTCGGTTTTAGTTATACCAGATAGCCTGTTTGTTCTAAGTAAATTTTGGTTTTTTACCTCGCTGAATTTATGTTGAGAATATTCTAAACTAATTCGTTCAGATTCTTTCAATGAAGTGGTGAATTGTTTCATTTTCACCGTTGGTAGCGTCGTTTTCTGTTGTTCTTAAAGTAGTACATGCCAAGTGTGGGATGATTCTATATATGCCTCGTGATTGGAACAATTGTGTTCTCCAGAAATTAGAATGGTAATATAATGAACCAAGGCAACAGAAAATTCCTTGGGGTCTACTGCCTACATGGACTTAACTCTTCCCCTCTGCTCAATTCGATGCTAATTTTTAAGGAAGTCAACTTTTTAAATTTTCTCAGAGTCTCATATCTTGATGCTCAATTTGAAGAAAACAAGTGATTCAACTTCAGGTTTTGATGAACGAGTTTTTTTCAGTTTCATTTTTCACATTTATTATCCAATGTCGATACTTATTTTTATAGATCACATTATATGCACCTAACATGCTAACATGAGGAAAGCTCTCAGGCCCGAGGAGTGGTATCTGATCTTTTTAACCTATGCCCCGATGCCAAGACTGCAACAGAAATCGCTACAGAGAATATAGAAAAGGTGATACAAGGATTAGGATTTCAACATAAGAGAGCAAATATGATCCAACAATTATCCCAGGAGTATTTGGGACAGAATTGGACTCATGTGACCCAACTTCATGGCGTTGGCAAGTGAGTGACAGTACAATTGTTTAATTGTTTAACTTTTCTCTTCAAAACTTGCTGTCATTTATCCAAAATTTACACAAGAAAATAGCCAATTATATGTTATCTAGAGTTCTATAGTTTTAAACTCTGTTGTGTTTTGCCAAATCATAAACCGTGTCATTAAGAAGCAGATGTGCTAGTTGCATTATTAGGCACTTGTCTTTTTTTTTTTTTTTTCTAAAATCATGTATATAGAAGCTCGTCAATTGCATTTATGAAGTTCAATGCTTACCAATAGCTCTTCTTAATCTTTCATTAGAGAATACTCCTATACAAATTAGTACAACAACAAACCTCAGTCCTAAATTAGTTGGAGTCGGCTACATGGATCATTCTATAGGTAACTCTTCTATAGCATTTTAAAAATGAAATCATGAATGGCTCATACATAAAACCATTGTCAACCATCCCAAATGACCATTGTAAAGCCTTGATATTGTTTTTCTTTTAATAACATATCATTTATGATTTATTTAGTTAAAATCACCAGAAATAATTTCATAAGATCTAAGGCTAAGTGTTTTTATTATGTAGTGACCAATAGTTGATACAAAAGTGTAGTGTTTATCTATAAGCCACACACAAACACACTCTTCATATTAGAGGAATCAATGACATTAGCCTAACTACAATCAAATATAAAAACGAACCAAGACTGAGATTAACTTTCAAAAATGATCATTTAAGAGGGAAAATAAAGTGAAAAGGTTAAACATGCATAAAAAAGAAGTCATACAGAACTAAAAATAATAAAGTAAATATTGAATGCTAATGTAGGGAAATAGATCTACATTTGATTAGGTTTCCTTTTTTTGAATCACCAAGAAAACCATAATCAAATAAAACAACATAGCCTCAATCTCAAAAGTTGGGGTGGGCTACATGGATCAAACTCCTCCATTGTGCTCAGTTTCGTGCAATTGATGGTGATCTTTCCAAACCATTTAAATTGCTCCTAATTAATGTGTCACAAGTAGCTTCGGACTACCGTACCTTCGTTGATTTTCTTCAATTTCTATTGAGTCGAGTTTTATGGTGGGGCATTTGTAGGTTGTTTTTGGAGGTGTCAAAACCACCTCAACCGCTCATCCCTAATCTTTGTGTCAATTGGTGCTACTACTATTCTTTGAATTCTTTATTTCTTATTGTATCTTTATGAGTTTTACCACACATCCAACTTAGCATTCTCATTTCCACTACATTCATTTTATTTACTTGTTTTTACTTACTGCCCAACATTCATTGTCATAGAGCATAGCTAGTCAAATAGCGATCCTATAAAAATTTCCTCTTAACTTTTAGGAATATTTTGATCACATGCCCACCTGTGGCTCTCCATTTTTTCCATCCCAGTTGAATTCTATGTGTGACATCATTCTCAATATTACAATCATTTTGTATGATTAATTCAAGATATCTAAAGTGGTTCACCTTACAAACTTCAGATTCCCCTAATTTTATCACTCCATTATCTCAATGTTTACTATTTCTAAACTCACAATGCATGTATTTGGTCTTTGTCCTACTCAACTTAAAGCCTTTAGATTTTGATATAGT